>CAWUFW010007787.1:0-455000 GCA_963921515.1 Calotriton arnoldi
TTGTGGTGGGCATCCTGCCCCCTGGCTAAGGGTGGTAGTAGTGGTGGGCATCCTGCCCCCCTGGGTGAGGGTGGTAGTAGTGGTGGGCATCCTGCCCCCCTGGGTGAGGGTGGTAGTAGTGGTGGGCATCCTGCCCCCTGGCTAAGGGTGGTAGTAGTGGTGGGCATCCTGCCCCCCTGGGTGAGGGTGGTAGTAGTGGTGGGCATCCTGCCCCCCTGGGTGAGGGTGGTAGTAGTGGTGGGCATCCTGCCCCCTGGGTGAGGGTGGTAGTAGTGGTGGGCATCCTGCCCCCTGGCTAAGGGTGGTAGTAGTGGTGGGCATCCTGCCCCCCTGGGTGAGGGTGGTAGTAGTGGTGGGCATCCAGCCCCCTGGCTAAGGGTGGTAGTAGTGGTAGGCATCCTGCCCCCTGGCTAAGGGTGGTAGTAGTGGTAGGCATCCAGCCCCCTGGCTAAGGGTGGTAGTAGTGGTGGGCATCCTGCCCCCTGGCTAAGGGTGGTAGTAGTGGTGGGCATCCTGCCCCCCTGGGTGAGGGTGGTAGTAGTGGTGGGCATCCTGCCCCCCTGGCTAAGGGTGGTAGTAGTGGTAGGCATCCAGCCCCCTGGCTAAGGGTGGTAGTAGTGGTGGGCATCCTGCCCCCTGGCTAAGGGTGGTAGTAGTGGTGGGCATCCTGCCCCCTGGGTGAGTGTGGTAGTAGTGGTGGGCATCCTGCCCCCTGGCTAAGGGTGGTAGTAGTGGTAGGCATCCAGCCCCCTGGCTAAGGGTGGTAGTAGTGGTGGGCATCCTGCCCCCCTGGGTGAGGGTGGTAGTAGTGGTGGGCATCCTGCCCCCTGGCTAAGGGTGGTAGTAGTGGTGGGCATCCTGCCCCCCTGGGTGAGGGTGGTAGTAGTGGTGGGCATCCTGCCCCCCTGGGTGAGGGTGGTAGTAGTGGTGGGCATCCTGCCCCCCTGGCTAAGGGTGGTAGTAGTGGTGGGCATCCTGCCCCCCTGGGTGAGGGTGGTAGTAGTGGTGGGCATCCTGCCCCCCTGGGTGAGGGTGGTAGTAGTGGTGGGCATCCTGCCCCCTGGCTAAGGGTGGTAGTAGTGGTAGGCATCCTGCCCCCTGGCTAAGGGTGGTAGTAGTGGTGGGCATCCTGCCCCCCTGGGTGAGGGTGGTAGTAGTGGTGGGCATCCTGCCCCCTGGCTAAGGGTGGTAGTAGTGGTGGGCATCCTGCCCCCCTGGGTGAGGGTGGTAGTAGTGGTGGGCATCCTGCCCCCCTGGGTGAGGGTGGTAGTAGTGGTGGGCATCCTGCCCCCCTGGCTAAGGGTGGTAGTAGTGGTAGGCTTCCTGCCCCCCTGGCTAAGGGTGGTAGTAGTGGTGGGCATCCTGCCCCCCTGGGTGAGGGTGGTAGTAGTGGTAGGCATCCTGCCCCCTGGCTAAGGGTGGTAGTAGTGGTAGGCATCCAGCCCCCTGGCTAAGGGTGGTAGTAGTGGTAGGCATCCAGCCCCCTGGCTAAGGGTGGTAGTAGTGGTAGGCATCCAGCCCCCTGGCTAAGGGTGGTAGTAGTGGTAGGCATCCTGCCCCCTGGCTAAGGGTGGTAGTAGTGGTAGGCATCCAGCCCCCTGGCTAAGGGTGGTAGTAGTGGTGGGCATCCTGCCCCCTGGCTAAGGGTGGTAGTAGTGGTGGGCATCCTGCCCCCCTGGGTGAGGGTGGTAGTAGTGGTGGGCATCCTGCCCCCTGGCTAAGGGTGGTAGTAGTGGTAGGCATCCAGCCCCCTGGCTAAGGGTGGTAGTAGTGGTGGGCATCCTGCCCCCTGGGTGAGGGTGGTAGTAGTGGTGGGCATCCTGCCCCCTGGCTAAGGGTGGTAGTAGTGGTGGGCATCCTGCCCCCTGGGTGAGGGTGGTAGTAGTGGTGGGCATCCTGCCCCCCTGGGTGAGGGTGGTAGTAGTGGTGGGCATCCTGCCCCCTGGCTAAGGGTGGTAGTAGTGGTGGGCATCCTGCCCCCCTGGGTGAGGGTGGTAGTAGTGGTGGGCATCCTGCCCCCTGGGTGAGGGTGGTAGTAGTGGTGGGCATCCTGCCCCCTGGCTAAGGGTGGTAGTAGTGGTAGGCATCCTGCCCCCTGGCTAAGGGTGGTAGTAGTGGTGGGCATCCTGCCCCCCTGGGTGAGGGTGGTAGTAGTGGTGGGCATCCTGCCCCCTGGCTAAGGGTGGTAGTAGTGGTGGGCATCCTGCCCCCCTGGGTGAGGGTGGTAGTAGTGGTGGGCATCCTGCCCCCCTGGGTGAGGGTGGTAGTAGTGGTGGGCATCCTGCCCCCTGGCTAAGGGTGGTAGTAGTGGTGGGCTTCCTGCCCCCTGGCTAAGGGTGGTAGTAGTGGTGGGCATCCTGCCCCCCTGGGTGAGGGTGGTAGTAGTGGTGGGCATCCTGCCCCCTGGCTAAGGGTGGTAGTAGTGGTAGGCATCCAGCCCCCTGGCTAAGGGTGGTAGTAGTGGTAGGCATCCAGCCCCCTGGCTAAGGGTGGTAGTAGTGGTAGGCATCCAGCCCCCTGGCTAAGGGTGGTAGTAGTGGTAGGCATCCTGCCCCCTGGCTAAGGGTGGTAGTAGTGGTAGGCATCCAGCCCCCTGGCTAAGGGTGGTAGTAGTGGTGGGCATCCTGCCCCCTGGCTAAGGGTGGTAGTAGTGGTGGGCATCCTGCCCCCCTGGGTGAGGGTGGTAGTAGTGGTGGGCATCCTGCCCCCCTGGGTGAGGGTGGTAGTAGTGGTAGGCATCCTGCCCCCTGGCTAAGGGTGGTAGTAGTGGTAGGCATCCAGCCCCCTGGCTAAGGGTGGTAGTAGTGGTGGGCATCCTGCCCCCTGGGTGAGGGTGGTAGTAGTGGTGGGCATCCTGCCCCCTGGCTAAGGGTGGTAGTGGTGGTGGGCATTTGGCACCCCCTGGCTAAGGGTGGTTGTGGTGGTTGGCATCCAGCCCCCTGGGTTGGGGTGGTGGCGCGCATTCAGGCCCCTGTGTGCATATGTGGCATTGGTGATGGGCATCCCGCCCCTATGGTGCTGCTGTTGCAAGTATATTCAGATTCCCCGTGTATGTGTGTGATGTGTCGTGTACGTGTTGTATGTGTTTTGTGGTTGGTGTCTGACTTACCTTCTGCGCCGTACGCGTCCGTGCCTGTTCCGGTAGTAGATGTAGAATATTGGTATGATCGGGACGAAGGGATTCATGGTTGGTTCGTGTCGTTCGTCCTTCTCGTTGCTTCGCGTCGTCCTCGTCGCTTGGCTTCGTCCTCGTCGCTTCGCTTCGTCCTCGTCGCCCGCGTCGTCCTCGTCTGTGCTGTGTTCGTCTCGTAGCCGTGGATCGTGTTGTGGCGCGATTCGGAGCTTATGTGCGCCTCTCCCGGATGCTTTGACGTGCCGTGCGTAGCGGCGGGTTCGGCGCGTACGGAAGCGCATCGTACTTGTCCGGCCGGACGGGGCTGCATTTTCCCTTCCGTGCGACTCGATTCGGCGTTTCCGGATTCGCCTCGGTCGGAGAACAGGACCTGGTTTGGGTGAGTACGGCTCGGCCGGAATTTTTGCTGTTGTGCGCATCGTACTTGCTCGTTCGGTGTGCTGTACGGATCGGTCGGGAAACTGGCTTTCGCATGGCTTTTTCCCGACCGAATAGTATTAGGTGCGCCTCCGACCGAGATCGGAATCGGCCCCTTAATGTTTCAGTGGTTTTTATAAAATATTATTACAAAAAAATCTTATTGTCAACGTCCCATAACATCTGCAACACTGTTATTGTGCTGTTTAGGTTAATCAAACTTCCTTGACGCCTATTCCTATTGCTTGTATGAAAGGCTACATAAAAGGTTTGCCCCTTGTAGCTGTTTTATGGATTATATTGTGAATAAGCAGCTGATCAGGCTAAAACTAAACAAACCAGTCATGAGAAACAGCTAAAAAGAGATGCAATGACCGGCACACAATTTGTATATCCTGTTCTGAATATGGTAAATTGGAAATTATTCTTCGCAAATAAATTGCACCAATCCCTTCACGGAGAACAGGCCAACTTTCTTTGCAGCAACAGCATGTCAATGTGTTGAGAATTTTACCAGCGCTTGACTCCCGAGAAAATTAGCTGTTTAAATGCAGATAATTGATACATGGAGATCAGCCTTGGACACATTTTGGCGCTAGGAAAAAATCTATCCGATTGAGTTACATTTTTTTATGTTCAAAATGTTTTATTAAATTTTTCATATAATAAACAATGACAATACAAAAAAGAGCACTGTATAAAGTACCCATATAAGAAACATATCTACGAGGAATAATAATTGAATATAAAACAGGTACATTCTAATATAGGCTTAAAAATCATAAATAAAAGGAAGGGATAGGAATAAGCATATAATATCGTAAGAAGCAATTTGAGTAGAGCTACTATAAGTTAAGACATGAATGAATTATACAATAATGGAATAGATAAAAGGAAATATAACTGAAACGATAAATAGTGATCTATTGGTTTCCAAAATAAATTATAAGAATTACAGTTGTGAATAATACCATTCAAAGATAGATTGGCACCTCTTCTAGTGAAAATAATCCATGACCACCAGGCATGAACAGATAATGATGACACATCTTTCCAACAAGTTGTAATAGATTTTCAAGCTGCTGACATCAGAAAATTAAAAAGTTTATACTCTAGATCAGACAGTTCCTTAGAAAGAGCAACAGATTTACATATCAACAAGTTAAATGAAAGTTCATCGGAAATATTAAATATTTTTTGTATAACATCCCAAACTTCATTCCAAAATTTAAAAACAGATGTACATTCAAAAAGCATGTGTTTTAACGAACCAATATGTGAATTACAATGCCAACAATTTGAACTCGGAAGACATTTAGCTTGAAATAATTTTAAGGGGGACCATAAGCAATTAAACAAAATATAAGAATTAGTTTGATAGAGTGCTACAGGTAACCATCCAGAGATATTATTCAACCATATTTTTTTCCATGTATCATATGAGAAAGAAGTCGAAAGTTCATTATTTCAAAACATTGAAACCACATCAATATTGTTACCTTGAAATGCATTCAGCTTCTTGTACATTAATGAAACAGCATGAGACGAAGAGGATACCATTTGAATATAAATTGTCTGAATCTGAATTAATATTTGAAGGAACATTATTAGGAAAGGAATCTAATATAGAATTACACAAAAGTTCATATTTGAGAAAATCAGAAGATGGTAAGCTAAATTTTGCCTGTAATACATCAAAAAAATATAAAAGTATTATTGTGATAAATATCCTTGAGGTAAAAAATACCAGCTTTTATCCATGAATGCCAAAATTTAACAGATCGAGAAAGTTTTAGTCGTGGATTGTACCATAATGACATATCTACAGTATCTGAAATATTTGTTTGAAAAAAGTGAATCAAAATCTTTAATATTAGTTTTTGGGATTTCAAAATAATAGACTTATGAAATAATAATGACTTGCTAGACATGGTTAACAAGGCAGACAAAGGAAATGGAGTTACCAAACTTCTTTCAATAAGAAACCATGTAGGAGGATTAATCAGGTGGGGATGATTAAACCAAAGAGAACTTTGTTTTAAGATAAATGCTTTATGATAATTAAAAAAATCTGGTAAACCAAATCCTCCATTACACTTTGCCATTTTTAGTTTTTATATCCAATACGAGGTAACTTATTATTCCAAAGAAACTTAGAAAGATGTTGATCAACAAATTTATAAAACTTCATGGGAAATTGTCTAGGAATCATAGCTAGAAAATAAAAGATTGCTGGTGCTGTAGTCATTTTTATTGAATCCATTCTCCCCCACCATGAAAGGTGAAGTGAAGACCATTTAGATACTTTATCTTTAATATAATTTAAAATAGATTCACAATTTAATGTTGTTGTTTTTTTCACAGACGAAGAGAACAGAATACCAAGGTATTTGAACTTATTACTCTGCCAAATTATATCTTTTATGGGTAACATATCTGGAGTAGAGTAAGGATTTAAAGGAAAAAAATCAGTTTTATTGGTGTATAATGAATATCCAGAAATTAAAGAATATGATGAGATAATATCAAATAAAGGAGGAATAGAGGAATCAATATTGCTAATAAATAAGAGTACATCATCTGCATATGCTAATGTTTTAATAATGACTTCATTAATATTAATACCAGCAATATCATTACATTTTCTAATGGAAACAAGCAAAGGTTCAATAACAAGAATAAATAGTAACAGGGATAGTGGACAACCTTGTCTAGTCCCTCTAAAAAGGAAAAATTGATTAGAGTTTTGGCCATTAATAAATAAACGAGCGGTAGGGGTAGAATAGAGAGCAGATATCATACGAATAAATAAATCACCAAAATTAAATGCTGCTAAAGTATGGAATAGAAACTGCCAATGAACTTTGTCAAAAGCTTTTTCAGCATCCAATGCGAGTACTCCAGATGGTAGGGATAAAGTAGAGCCCTGTTCGATAGCTTGTAATAAAGTTCTTGTATTATTGACAGAATATCTATTTTTCATGAAACCAGACTGATCAGGATGGATAAGAAAATCCAAAATGGAGGTCAGTCTGGTTGCAAGTATTTTGGCATATAGTTTACAATCTTGATTTATTAAGGAAATAGGGCGATAATTCGCTACAAGTGTCGGATCTTTGTTTGAATTTAGGTATAACTACAATCAAAGCTTCAGTAAAAGAACTTGAAGTTGATCCAGTTGCACTAAAAAGGTTAAAAGTTTAAGTAAATAAGGAATAAGTTGTAAATCAAATTCTTTATCAAATTCAGCTGGAATGCCATTAGGGCCTGGAGATTTATTTTGTTTAAGAGACTTAATAGGTAAATGAATGTCTTTTTCAGTAATAGGTAAATCTAATCTATCCTTGGATAACTGGGGAACTTTAGGTAAACCGCATTTATATAAAAAAGAATCAATCAAAGAAGGGTCTACAAATTTTGGTTTATTATATAGGGCAGCATAATAATTTAGAAATACATTAAAAATATCTTTTTGTGATAATGCAATTTTCCCACTAGAGCCATGAATTGAATTTATTTGTGCTTTATCTTTTTTAATACATAAATAGTTGGCCAAAAGCCGACCAGATCTGTTAGCATTAAAACAGAATTTGGCCTTAGAGTTAGAGAGTTGTATACCAGCTCTTTTACTTAACATTGAGTTAAACTCATATCGAAGTTTTTGTAGTTTCATTTTATATTGGGGATCATTAGAAGAAATAAAAAGTCTCTCGAATTTTGCTATTTGTTTGTCTAATTCTTTAATTTTTGCATTGAAAGTTTTGTTTTCATGTGCCATAAGAGAAATGGAAGTTCCTCTAATATAGGCTTTGAAAGCATCCCATCGATTCACCATAGATGTAGAGCCTTCTGGGTTTAGTTGGAAGTACTCTTGAAGAGCAGTCAACATTTTTGGTTTATTTTGTTCATTCAGGACAGTGTTAGTATTTATGCGCCATCCAGATTGAGCTTTAAAATCTGAATTAAGTTGTAGTCCCAAAGAAATCAAGGCATGATCAGAAATATCAATATTATAGATATTAGGAGTAACAACTGAATTAATTAATTGTCGAGAAACTAAAAAATATCAAGTCTAGAGTAAGAGTTGTGAGGGTTAGAGAAAAAAGTAAACGTTTTTCCAGTAGGATAATGTAATCGCCAGATATTCACCAATTTAGTAGTTTTGAAAAAAGATTTTAAAGTAAAAAATGCTCTAGGTGGTCAAAATTTAGTGTGAGATGATCTATCTAATAAAGGATCATATACAAGGTTGAAATCGCCTCCAACTATAAGTGAAACATTACCCAACTTGAGAACTTCAGTGGTTAAAATGGACCAGAAATTAGGATCATCAGCAATTGGGCCATATACATTATATAAAAACATAACTGTATCTTGAATTTTAACGTTCGCTATAACATATCTACCTTCTGTATCCGAGGATTTACTTAAGATTTGACAATGTAACTTTCTGGCAAACAAAATAGCAACACCATTTTTTTTACCCATAGCAGGAGAAGATATAATAGAATCAACCCACTTTTTTTCATAAAATCTAAAACCATGTCTTCAATATGAGTTTCTTGTATGAAACAAATATCAGCTTTAAAACTACCTAAATAATCAAAAAATTTGAACCTTTTACAGGATGTCAGTAAACCTTTGACATTTAAGGAAACTATTTTAATATTATAAACGTTAGCCATAGTATAGTAGGAAGATACCACGAAGAAGAAGAGATAAAGTTTGGAGCAGAAGAAGAAAAATAATAGCTCTAGAGAAGGACAAAAGGGAAACAAAAGGGAGAAAAAAGAGACATACAAACATAAAAAAAAGACGACAACAACTAAACATTAATAACAGTCTTGAAACGCACACACGCTTTGCAAGCATGACTGAACCATTGGAGTCCTGGGAGGAAAAAAGACAATTAATTTAGCCAAAAGAAATAATGTACTAATACTCAAGTAGCAGACTCATGTGTATCCATAGAAAGCTGCGAATACTGATCCAGAAATATTCGTAGGTCCTCGGGGCGCTGGAAGGATTTCGAAAAACTATCTTTCCAGATTCACATTGTGGAAGGATTAAAAATACCATATTTAAACCCGAGACTTCGTAACCGTGGACGAATGTCAGTGAATTACTTGCGAATCTTAACAGTTTCCTTAGCAAAGTCTTGGTGAATACAAATTTTATTACCATTTAACATCAAGGAAGGAATTTCTCGTGCTGCTTTCCTTATCAAGACTAAATGATGGTGACGTTAAACCTTGAAAATCATTTGTCTCGGTTTAGTGTGGTGTGGATTACGATGAGAAGGAATCCTATGAGCTTTATCTATTTCACACTTCTCAGGAAATTTGATGCGTAAAAGACCAGGTATGAGACTTTCCAAGTATAACCTGCAATCATTACCTTCTACATCTTCTGGTAAATTAAAAATATGCAGGTTATACTGTCTGTTACGATTTTCTAAATCAAGAAGAAGAGCAGACATAGGAGATATTTTTGCCACAAGCGGTGAAAAGGCATCAATTTTAAGTTTATTGTCCTGAATTTTAATTGCGTTGTCAGATATTTTCATTGACATACTAGCCATATCTTTCCGCAAGTTTTTAATCTCTGACGCAATAGTATCAGTGCTAGAGTGAATTGCCTGAATCTCATCAAGTAACAATGCCAAAGAAGGCTCACTAGATTCCACCACTTTAGATTTAACCGGAGGAGGAGAAATATTTTGTTTCCTTTTATTATGTTGAGGTTGTACATTTTTGTTCTCCATCTCCCTTAAAATAAAGTTCAGCTGCCAGATAGAAACAATTATGAGAAAGAGTTAATAATGAGGAGAAAAACTCCCAATAAAGGCTAGTGCAGCAGCTAAAACCAACTGTGGGAGTGACTAGGCCAAAGCCTCGCCCTTTCCTGAGCAATACTCCGCCCCCCTGACTGAAGTGCTGGGCAGTACCTTGGTGAAGAGATCGATGCAGCAACAGGATGGGAGAAGAAACAGCTTCCTCCACTCAGCAAGACTGGAAAATCGCCACAGGGGTTAGTACAGGTCGTAAAACATTGCTGCCAGTAATTTTTAATCTAAGTCTGGGCAATATTCTTCCAGAAATCGTCGATTAACCCCTTCCATGCTCATGACGAGCTCAGCTCGTCATGCTGCGCAGTGCTCGTGTGCGCATGACGAGCTGAGCTGGTCATGAACCCGTCCGCTTAATGCAACGCCTCGCACAGGGCGAAAATCGGCCGCGCATGGAAGGGGTTAAGGGCTGACGTATGAAGGAGTTCACCGGGGGGCGGCCATCCTGATTTGCGCGCTCGCGCGTCTCCCGATTGAGTTACATTTTGACTGCAACCAATTACCTTACATGGGATGATTATGTGGTAGTGTTTTAGCCAACTATTAAAAATACAGCTCGGCAGGCATGCAGGTCCGATGAAAACGAATACAGCTTATCATTGTAGGGAATCTTCGTCCTGGCATATTGCACAAGTTGCAAGGACGGCAGTTTGTGTGACCTTTTCAGACTCTCAGGGTTAAGCGGAGCCTCTCGGGAGACACATTTCGCGGAAAGTATGTGCCTAGAAGCAATGTCTTATGTGACTGAGTGCATTATGCCGATGTGGCCTCACAACTAGACCTCATTTCAAAGGCTATTTACCCTTTAATTTTTTTTTCTCTGCTATTATAAACATGGGCGATTTGTAGATTTAGGGAGAGTGGAAGGCCTGAAGAAAGATAATGTCTGCATTCTAGTTTTTAATGCTGCTTAGCAAGGCTTCAGCTCTTAGCGCCCCTAGGGGGTGACCACAGTGCGCAGCACAACAGCAATAAAATTAATAAGATGAAAAGCAAGTATTGGCATCAGAATTCAAACATGCCTCTGAGATAGCTCAGGGAGTTTAGCGCCCAGAAAAGGATTTGTAGGATTTGAAGCTCGTCAAAGCTGAGCCTGCTAAAGATAAGTATATAGATAGATATGCATTGCACTTAAAAATAAATGCAAAGCAAGCACTTTGCATTCTGCCTGCTACCTTGTAATGGGGCCTGATAAATGCCCTCAGGAGATGGTGCTGAGTTAGTTTTACACTTCTAAATATTTAATTCCAGCCGAAGAGTAGCACTGCATGCAACCGATGGGGAAGGGGAATGCATGCAGTAATGGTAGTGAGGTGGTGAGAGGGACGGGCAAGCAACGAACGGTATGCAGACGATAGAGATAAAGAAATAAAGTACCTTTACAAGTGCGCAGCCAGTGGAAGGACACTGGCCGCCGGAAGCAGTACTTGGTCCAAGCCCCACAGCAAGGATGAAGACGTGAAACCAAAGAGGAAGCAGGAGCCAGGAAGAGGCGCTGCCCAATAGTAAGAAAGGAAACGAGAGTGACATGGGAGCCAACCAATGGTAAATAAAGGTAAGTAATGAGCAGGCTTCGAGCCTGTTTTTTTTGTTTTTTTACAAGAGATTTCACAAGCACTGCGCAAGCTCTATGCAGGCAAAACATACAAAAGCATCGTCCGCTGGCCTAGCCAGGCGGTACCTAGATAACTCTACAAGCAGCACCACAGCTGAACAGAGAGTCTGGGAGGATTATAGTGTGACTTCATGGAAATCAAGTACATAGGACTACGCTTATAGAAAGCTAGATGATTAAAGGTCAGCGCCTTGAACAGAATTCTTATCCTAATGGGTAGCCAATGCAGATCCCTAAGGTAACTGAAAACAAATTCCCTCTTAGATATGCCAAGTATGAGGCAGGCTGCTGTGTTTGGCACTACCTGGAGTTTTCTGAGCTTGTACACCGGCACTCCAAGGTAGAGGCAGTTCCAGTAGTCAACCATTGATGTTATCAGTGAAGGGACTACTGGTTTTTTTTGTGGTTTTTTTCTCCAGAGTTTTATATAGCACGAACTTGACCCGAATCGGGTATCAGAGCGCTTTACATAGCACCAGTTGCATTACAGGAGGACACATTCATTTTTTTTGTTAGTCACGGGGAGATTAAGTGATTTGCCCAGAATCACAGGATGTTCATCGTCATTACCGAGACTCGAACCCAGTTCCCCAGATTCAAGGTCGACCGCCCTAGCCGTTAGGCCAACTCCTCTCCCCTCTGCGTGCTTCTAAAGATAGAATGTTCAAACGGTAAACAGCGTTTACTTCGCATGCGATACTTCGCATGCCATTACAACGCGGTCGTTACAACGACCGCGTTGTTAGTTCGCATACCTTTACTACGCAAGTCGGAACAACGACTTGCGTTAGGGGGGAGAAGGTGTTGGATTTAAAATCCAACACCTTCCCTAGTGTCCGCAAAGATTGGAGTTGGAATAGTAAATTATATTATTCCAACAT
This sequence comes from Calotriton arnoldi, assembly GCA_963921515.1. Classification (NCBI taxonomy): domain Eukaryota; kingdom Metazoa; phylum Chordata; class Amphibia; order Caudata; family Salamandridae; genus Calotriton; species Calotriton arnoldi. The sequence goes on from CAWUFW010007787.1 coordinate 11,895, forward strand.
CCAGCGCCTCCTACTGCAATTCGTTGTTCCGAATTGCGTAGTAAGGTATGCGAACTAACAACGCGAGTCGTTCTAACGATCATAGCATATGGCATGCGTACTAAACGCATGCTAAGTAACGAGTGCTATTCTGTTCAAACATGTCCTCTTTGACCAGAACAAGCAAAAACAGGTACCCCTCTCTGACAGAATTTGGGAGCCGTAGCTCAATGATGCTTATTTTAGTGGCCTCCTACAGGAGACCTGGCATTTTCTTTGAGTTTGGACTCAGTGGTGGTTCACTGGGTACTGCGTGGCTGTTTCCTGGGAGCCATGCAGTCCCTTCTTGCTCACACCCCCTCCTGACACTCATTTCCTGGCTGTTGAGCTTCTCCTAATTATTTAAAGAACAAAACAATTCTCAAGATATAAGGAATCGTAAGTCAGACCAGTTATGTTAGTTTTTTATTATTAAAATATAAATAGTATCAAGATATTACATTCATTATCGATTAACAAAAATATTTTAAGTACATTAGGAGCTCCCTGCGAACTTAAACAGAACATGAAACGAGCACATCCACATCCTCACAAGTCAGAGCATTCATACCCACTCAAACTTAAAGAAGAACCATGCATTCCAAATATTAAAAAACATTAATGCTCAAACATGGTGTAACTTAATCACAGTCCACCTGGTTTCAGTAAACATACATGTATATATCAATTTCTTTTCTATTAAAGAAATAGTGCCAAAAAACAAAGAAGGGAGAGAAGAGGTATAATAGAGTCGTGGACTCGGCCTCCTCTACAAGTAATGAAAAAACAAGGAGTCCACTCTCAATTCCAAAGAACCATGCTATCCTTACAAACAGTGACTAAACCCAAGAGAACCATTTGGTTTCTAGCATGGGAGAAACGATATGTGTTCTAAAATAACCCTCACCCACCAAAAGGTCCCTTGATGGCATGCTTCATCATCGGGTTCTTCCCGCCCTGCTGCGGGATGGGGCGTGCTACGACTTATGGATACGTGGGAGCACTTTCAAGTGAAGTGAAATAATGTGTTTGATGTGAGAGTGGAAGGGTCAGAAGATAAGTGAGTTAAAAAATACCTGGCTGCGTGGAAAACGAAACTTTAATACTCCCTATAGCTGGTATTAATAAAGTGGGGAAAAGGAGGAAAAAAGTGCTATAATGGGCAGTTTCCTCACGGCTCTACATGTTTCGAAGCCTAGCCCTTAGCTTCTCTTCAGGACCTAGGATGTTGATCCCTTTTATCACTCTGACTGTTACCTAGTGTGGTCAGCCTAGTCACTGTCAAAGGCTAATATGCATCTTTGTCAAAAATACATTCATCCAATACCTACTTGGTATTCTCTTTAAAAACGATACTTGGGTTGCCTAATTAGGGCCCCATGAGCTTCAACACGGGAGGGGAGGAGCACTTGTAGTCAAACATTCGTCAAAGGATCTCTCTCACCCAAGACACTGCCTGCCCGTGGTTCATCGAAGCCACGGGCAGGCAGTGTCTTGGGCGAGACACAATGCGTTCCTCCAGAAGTAGATTCTTAATCCTCCTGGAATGGGCCGTTTGTCTCCTGGGGCACTTGATCTGCTAGCTGGTGCAGCAGAGCAATTAACTCTCGCAGCCAGGTAGCTCAAAAGATGAATCACATTAAGGGCTGCCTCAGAAAAATATGCCTAATTATAAAGAATGTTATGGATTGCAGATAAATAAAAATGACCTCTGGGCCAATATGGGTGATGGGAGAGGCTCATGGAAGGCGTTCTTTGGCTCTTGCAACCTTCTCCCTATCACATGTGAAGGTCCCTCTACAGGGGCTGGGTTTTCACACATATTAAGCTTTGTGTGAGGGAGGAGGCTGAGTCTTGAAACCTTCCATCTAATGCCGTGCGAATGCTGTCAATAATTTGTAGGTTCACGCTCATATCTACAAACACTTTGCATTGGGTTTGTGTTATATTCTTAACGCAAAATTAACAGAAAGATTAGTGGTGTCATTTACAATCCAAAGCAAATAGTGATTTGCATTGGATTGTAACCAAAAGTAACACAAAGCTGTGCAGAATGCTGCGTTGGGTTACTTTGCTTGAAGGGGACATTCCATTGGTTGTACATATGGGTTCCCATGCAACCACCCATGGGTTTGACGAAAATCCCTATCTGCAAAGAACTGTAGACAGGGATTTGCCCGAAAATTCTGTGTGTCCTTCAGGCAGGCATAATAAGGAAAAATGTTGTAATTTGTCATTGTTTCATCCTCTTTGCATGTGTGCTACATTCTACACCAAACATAAAATGCACCTTGAAGTGAAGTTTTTGGACTGGAAGAAACCCCTTCCTGTGAAAAACTGTGCTTACCACAACACAGACACCGTTGCACTATGGCAGAAAGGTGTCTGCAAAGGTGTGGCGCTTAGTAGATGTGGCGCTGTTCTGCTCTCCCCTCTTCATACAAAACAGCACAGCAACTTTACATGCTGCGCTGCATTGCATTGATTTTTTAGTACATCTGGAACTCATTATTTTTGCAATACTTCACCGAACCGCCCATGTTTGATATATGTGTCATGTGTTTCTGGCACTGTATTGTATGCACAGATTGTGGTGTTAGCTCTTCTGGTGTGTTTTGCTGAGTTGTCAGCACTAGGTTACGGTATAAGAGTCATTATTCTGTCATGATAGTGCCAGTGTGCAAAGGTAAGTTAATCACACATGGATTAAAAAATTTTGTAAAAACAATTGTCCTAACAATAGGATTGCGGCTGCTTTCAATATTTCATAATTCCCAGTTTGTGATGGGTTTTGGTGGGCAGTGAAATAAATCCAACCAAACAAACCCCTTCAGCAGTGACACCGAGGACTCTCTCTGTTCCCCCTGATTCTCCTTCTCCTGGGATGGGATAAGTATTTAAGCAAGAGGCTTCTTCAAACTGCAACAAAAACTCCACACCCAGTAGATTTCCGTGTCAGACAGAGGCATAGAATGCAAGACTTACTAGAGAAGAAAGTGAAAACAGGAAAAAACACAAATGGAGTTTGGGAAACTAATCAGCTCACATTAAAATGGTATCCCCCTTTATAGAGATCCTGAAACTGCTTTCCCCTTGCCAGGATTGGAACAGGCCCAAATAGAGAGTAAACAGTGTTGTGTCTCACTCTTACCTAGGTTGGGACTTGTTTTTTGTTTCTTAAGGAAAAATCCATGAAATTGTTGTGTGTGCCATGTGGACTATATGTAGGATTATGTGTCACAGGCTTTGATGTATGTTAATATGGTCCTTGTTTGTGCACTGAGTAAATTTGAATGTGAAGAAGTGTAATCTTGATCCCATCTGAAGATAATGTAGGAGTGTATCTTACTCACGTATAGTCAGAACTCAAATATACTCTGTTATAACTAATGTACTAAAAAAGAGTGGAGTAATGCATACTGAAAGTACTTTGATTGAAATATACATGATTAGAATGTGATCAATAAAGTTACGTGAAAATTTACATATTAATGTGATAGGAGACATTAACATAAAATGTCTTTTTGTGAGAGATGTAACCAGGATGTGTGTAACTAGTGTTTTTCAGGTTCATACGTATAACCCGAATTAATCATGTGAAAGTATAATCATAATGACATCTCTGTAGTTGTTTTTTTTATCAAAGGGGGTTTGACCCTAATAGGACAACTAGAAAGGGCCTACTATTAGAAGCAACAAGATAATCTAGTCATCACATTTATCTCATACATTGTTTAAGCAACAAACCATGAAACAATTCTATGGTCTTGAGTATTCATTCAATTATTCACAATGTTTCAATGAACATGGTCATTTACATCTTCTTAGGGTGTCAATAACAAGGGAAAAATAAACATTTAGACAGTTAACATAAGCTTTGAGACAACACATTACAATGCACATTACAGTACATAAAACTCAAGGCCAGTCATGGTTTCAACAAAGAACAAGCAACCTAAATGGTCATTCATTAACCACAGGGATAATCATATTTACACAAGAAGTTATTTCCTATGACAGGGTTCTAATTCAATAAAGGTATCCCACTGGTGAAAGGTGCCGACGCGTTTCAAACCCCAACACCATTTGTGGGGTTCTCATCAGGGCAGTGACTGGGTGTAATCTAAAGAAACAAAGAAAATAAAGTAAATTGGAGCTAGCTCTCCCCCATTTTTATTGAGTGGTTTTGAGCCACCCGTATTAATTGTACCTGTAATCAGTAATTCGAAGTAGCCTATGTTGAAATTTCTGTAGTTGTGGCATTGTATTTATTCATATATGTTATAGAGATGAGCACATGCTTGTAATCCAGTGCACTAGCCAAAGTCGATAGCTAAATTGAGGCCTGGTGCGTATGTTAGCTTGATTTCATGTGTTATTTCATTTCAGCCTAATGTTTTTTATTTCAGTGCAAGCTCACATCGTAATGTTTTGTCTATGTTCAGCCTTCGCTGTAGAATGTTTTGTCTCATTTTGTTTCTACTGCAGGTGTCGAGAAGCTTCATTAGTTAGAATAAAGGAGTTCTTGTCTTAGTAGAGAGTAAAGCATGAGAAGAAGGAGTCGGCCGAGGAAATCGCGGTAACAAGCAAGAAGAGGAGTTCTGATGGAAGAGGAGTGACCAAGGACAAAAAGAGATAATTTGCTATTTAGCTGGGAAAGGTGCTGAAAGCATCCAGTTATGTCAGGGCAATGTAAATTTCCCGAGAAGTCACATGAGAGTGTCAAGTCGATGGCAGATGATATTATGTGTTGTATCTAGTGAGGGAGAGAGTCCATCTTAGGTGTCCTTAGAGAGTAAACCTATGCTTCTGCATGTGTGCCTTTAAGCTACTTGACCCATCGTCGGAGTGTTTTCTACTAAAGACTCTGACGGCTGACACCTTTCTTCTTACCTTATTTGATTATGCCCTTACTCAAATGCTTTCAGTTTAGTTTAGGGTTGCCCTTATTAAGGTAGAGGAGGGAAAGTTACTTTACTCATACTCTTTAAAGAGAATCATCTTATGCAATTTAACCTTCATTTCCTTTTCTTGATTACCTGCCTCATTATCTTAGAGTTAGTAATTTGCGTTGTACTATATAGGGTACATCGCTTGAGGATATTTGAACTTACTTTGATCTTTTTGTACTTTTATATGATTTTGCTGAGATTGATCTACATTGATTTGTTTCTAAATTTATAATTAAACCTATTAAACTCAAATCAAAGAGTTGAGTGGATTAATGTGTAGCCACATTTGTTGCACTGGGTTGGGAACAATAACCAGTGATTTGTTTCCTTTCACCGCTCACTCTAATAGCAAAGACCTGTCCCCTTTGGAGAGAACTGTGTAAATGGGTGTTATAATCTAGCAAATGATTAATGCATCCTCTCTATTGTTGCCATTGCCTTGCTGCTCAGCCTATGGTGATGTCATCAGAATGTTGAGAAGGTTGGTGTGGAAGAAGGAATCAGTTGGTGTGGAAGGGCTGAGCAGCAAGGAGGCTGCTCCTGGTGGGGCCTAACATTGAGGCTTAATATGGATCTGATCTTAATAATAAAACTGTGATCCTGAACTACATCTCTGGACTACGTATCCTTCTTTCAACTGTAACACTGGCGACGATTTTAAAGAACCTGCGTGCTACTTCTATGGAGAATGGACTTTTAAAACTAAAGAAACTAAAGGAAACTAAAAGAACTCCAAGTAAATGAAACTACAACCTGTGGATTTTGAGAAACCTGGCACCCCTAAGGCCCCACCAGTGACCACTTCATCGGTCGCCCCAACCTGTAAGTGCCAGTTTATCTTAGACTTTCCTTCGTTGTCTTAAAGCCTGCCTGTTTTCGATGAACTGTTCCTGTCCTGCGCTCTGAGGACAAATATTCTTTCTATTCCCTGCCAGTTCCTGCTTGGTATCTCCCTGCTGTCCTGCTGTCTCTTGTAACCGACGAGCAAGAAGGAGTGCTTGGAGTGAAGAAGTATCCCTGTCACGAAGTGAAATGTATTCACTGGTTTTGTGTGCGAGGGTAACTAACTTGTCTTTCTGGAGTTAGCACCGTTGTGCAGCACTCTTGTGGGGCTGGTTCCACACTGTGTGACTTCAACAGCTAGAAGTGGTTTTTTTTTCGGAAGCCGTTTGTTTTTTTCCCAACTTTTGTTTCAAAGTTTGGATTCAAGATCTTTCTCAGGCACGTTGGGAGATGTGCCGGAAAAACGAGTTATGGACAGTGTCGATTACATGCTTGTGTTCATTTCCTCGAAGTATTGCATCATTTTTAAATGATGCCCACTTTACATTTGGATAGACTGTGACCGTTGCTGTGCACACCATTTGAAAGCTCATGACATTCTGCTGGTGAACTCGCGCATATCTTACCTAGGTTGTGGTGTCGCATGGCGTTCCTCTCAAGCTGTTGTGACGTCTGCGTTCGTGATGTTGGCTGATTGTGGAAGTTTTACCTCACCTGCGTGCCTGGAGCCACCCAGCACCCTTCACGTATGCGTGCCGCCATCTTTGGATTGGTGGAGGCTGCAAGGATTTAGCACAGTTTAACGTGAGCGCCAATCTTGCCAACCACATATTGTGTGAAAGCGAGTGTCGTCGCAATCCCGGAACGAGAAGTCACGGGTACCAACATTGGTTCCATTGGATTTATTTTGTTGACCGTTCCAAGGATCCCTTGTTCCCACCATTCAGATGGACATTGTTCTCTCTATTGAGGTATGGTGCACACCTTTGCTGAAGATTGAGCAACGTATTCGAGAGCAGCTTTCCCTCATATCGGCACCGTTGTTCCATTGACTTGAGTACTACTATTCATCTGAACTGTGCCGGGAGATCTATGCACATGTGTTTTATTTTCTTTTAAAGGTGTTTGGACAAGATGTTGCTCGACAAAGTTCCTGCAGGTGTATGTAGTAGAGTGAGTATGTAGGGTCCCGATTTCCTGCAACCCTGCTAGTGTGTGCAGTAGCGGGTTTATCTCTAGTCCTGAAAGTGTGTGCAGAAGCAGGGTTATCTCTAGTCCTGTTAGTGTGTGCAGAAGGGGGGTTTATCTCTAGTCCTGCTAGTGTGTGCAGTAGGGGGGTTTATCCCTAGTCCTGCTATTGTGTGCAGTAGAGGAGTTTATCTCTAGTCCTGCTAGTGTGTGCAGTAGAGGGTTTATCTCCAGTCCTGCAAGTGTATGCAGAAGGGGGAGTATGTTGTGTCCCTAGTCCTGTTAGTGTATGCAGAAGGGGGAGTATGTTATGTCCCTAGTCCTGTTAGTGTATGCAGAAGGGGGAGTATGTTGTGTCCCTAGTCCTGTTAGTGTATGCAGAAGGGGGAGTATGTTATGTCCCTAGTCCTGTTAGTGTATGCAGAAGGGGGAGTATGTTGTGTCCCTAGTCCTGTTAGTGTATGCAGAAGGGGGAGTATGTTATGTCCCTAGTCCTGTTAGTGTATGCAGAAGGGGGAGTATGTTATGTCCCTAGTCCTGCTAGTGTGTGCAGTAGAGGGTTGTCCCTGGTCCTGCGGGTGGTTCCTGCAGGTGTGTGCAGTAGTGGGAGTATTTTGTGTCCCTAGTCCTGCAAGTGTGTGCAATAGAAGGTTTCCCAGGTGGGATGGGTGTGTGATTTTTAAAGATTGGAACATATGTGTGTTTTTTCTCATCTTTTGTGGATGGGATTGGGAGGTGGTGTTTGATGCAGTATTTGATGATATTCTTAAAGATTGATGTTATTCTTAAAGCTCTTGGACATGTCGCCTGTGTGTATGTTCATCTTACATACATCCATTATTTATGTGACATGTCGTTTGTGTGTATGTACACCTTCACACATTTATTAATTGTTGGGTATATTGCATGTATGTACTATGATCTCGCATGCCTGTATTTTTACAATTTTGATGAAGGGGGATGTGTTATAATCTAGCAAATGATTAATGCATCCTCTCTATTGTTGCCATTGCCTTGCTGCTCAGCCTATGGTGATGTCATCAGAATGTTGAGAAGGTTGGTGTGGAAGAAGGAATCAGTTGGTGTGGAAGGGCTGAGCAGCAAGGAGGCTGCTCCTGGTGGGGCCTAACATTGAGGCTTAATATGGATCTGATCTTAATAATAAAACTGTGATCCTGAACTACATCTCTGGACTACGTATCCTTCTTTCAACTGTAACAATGGGCCTAGAGTTTAACAACTGCATAACAGAAATTATGGGCCTATAAAATCAGGCCTTCATTAACCTGGACTTTTTAGTTTCATGTTTCTTCCAAACATATGTTGTATGAGCTATGTATTTTTCCTGCTCACTTTGCAATAGGCAGAGAAGGATTATTTTCCCTTCTCTGCAGCATTTCATGGTAGTTAGAGATCTGTTTGCAGGCTGGCCTTTGGAATGTTCCCTGCCAGTGCAGTAGCTTCCATATGCCCCCACTTGCTCCATACAACTGAACTTATGAAAAGTATATAAAAGACCCTGCAAATTGGACAGAGCAAACAGACTGACTGGTTGCTGGGGAGAGATGCTGAAAACTGGTACACTGACTTGAGGACTACTGGCACTCAGGCATGCGATGGCTCTACATATCTTGAAATATCTTAAATCAAAACATCTAAACAGTGGCATAGCAAGCACTTTGGCCGCCCGTGACGGTCCTCATGTTTGCCGCCTGCTGTGGCTGCATCAAAGAGTGGGGGCTGCTGGTGAGATTTTTTGCATTTGCCGCCCCTCGGCAGCCAATTGAAGAGCGGGATGGGGGTGCCAATTGCCGCCCCCAGATGGCAGGTAATAGCGGGGGAGGCTGCCACCCCCAAAACTCATGCCGCCCCATCCCCCCCCGCACTCCCTTGCTACGCCACTAGCTCTAAGACAACTAAACACAATCAAATTAGGGTTCATGTAGTAACTAGTTAGGGGTGTGTAACAGACAATGTTTGGAGTATATTTTGTTTTCACTCCTGTGCCATTTGTAATTGCTCAGATGTTTATTGTTATGGCGAAAGTTCATACTTGCCTGATTCATGTGAGAATAGTAAATAAACATAACTCATTCTTTAAAAACAGTAATATTTGTAAGCCTGGGCGTAGTTCGCGAAGTAGCGCTACGCGAAGCTACGCAAAGTGCAGTTCGCACTACGCGAGCTACGCGTAGCACTACGCGAACTGCGTAGTGCACTGTTCGCAATGATTGCACAGTGCCGGATGCTTGTCCGCACTGTGCAATCATTGAAAACGGCATCTTGCACAGTGCGAGCTGTCTCTTACTGCCGCTCGAGTAGATTTTTACTCGAGCGGCAGCTTTCTCAACGCAGACTGGTAGTTTCTCATCCCGAGCGGTCACGAGCATACGCGACCACTCGCAATGAGAAACCTGACCTCCCGCGTTGAGAATCTCGCCGGGAGGTTTATTTTCCACGCTCGCGATCGGCAACTTGATGTTGCTGATCGCGAACGAGAAAAAGTCTCGCCGGGATGTCATTTTGCTTGCTCGCGGTCGCCAACTTGACGTTGAGGACCGCGAGCAAGCAAAAATGACCGCTGCACTACGCTACGCTACGTGTGTTTGCACTGTGCTACGTGCAATTCGCGTTGTGCGAAGTAGCGCAAACTTCGCAAACTACGCGAGCGTAGCGTAGTGCTTTGCCCAGGGTTAAATATTTGTATCTATAATAGTCGTTGTTTTCAGGGCGGGGCTCCACTATATCACCTGCAGATGGTAAGAGATTGTCTGATACCTAACACCCCCTATTCCACAAGAGCAGAACTCAGCAGGAGCATGAGAGACAGTGACAGCTTTCCTTTTCTCTGAAAAGAAAAGTTCATATTTTTTCCTATGGGACCCAGGAAATGTACTGGCCGCGATCCCATAAATATCCCAGTAACAGGACAAGCAAACATCTTTATAGCACAACTTTTCCTGATATAGGCAGGTAGATATTCGTGAAATAGTTCAATATATTAAGGGCGTCTCACTTCCTGCAAGCAGATTGAATCCATTTACCTACATGCAGTTTTCCATGTTGCTTGTTTACGCACACCTCTAGCTTATTAAAAATGATTACATTAAGCCGACTATTGCCAGGTACATGTGAGTTTACGTAATTAGACATTATGTTAGTAGATCACTATTGATTGGATACCAACTCTTTTTAGATTTTTCTTATCCCTTGCTGAATACTCAGGGTCTCATTTATAAGCCTTGTGACGCAGTGCAATGCAGCAAATCACCTTATTGCGCTGCACTGCGTGACACGGAAAGGACAGGACTTTGCTGTATTTAATGGAATATGGCGCATTCCTGTCCTTTCCCATGCACTGGCGCACAATGTGCTGTTGTCTAGGGCCAATGCAGGCTCCCTTGCACCATGGTGCAAGGGAGCCTGTGTTGCATGCAGGATTGTTTTTGTTCAGGAAGCGAGACCTTCCTGCACAAAAACAATCCTGGGAGGCATTTTCCTATTTCTATGTGTGGTGCACAATGCAGCACACATAGAAAGAGGAAGAAACAAGGAGAAAATAGAGATATTTCTCCTCGTTATGCCTACCCTGGGAAGATGTAAGAATTTGACGCATCCCCAGGTTTACAAGATCTTGTAAATCTGGGGATGCGTCAAAAATCCATGAGATTGCATGGGAACACCCACACAACGCCCATGGAATGCCTTCCCAGGGCAGAGTAATGTAATGCAGTGATTTGCGCTGTGTTGCGTTGCGTTCCTCCAGATTTTTGAAGCCACACAAAGTGGCTTTGCATGGCTTCAAAAATCTGTTCTTAAGGTTTACGTCGCTCTTGCACCACGTTGTGGTGCAAGAGCGACGCAAACAGCCTCATAAATAGGCCTGCACTTTTTACATTTCACGAGTTGTTTGCGGTGGAACACGTGTGTATTTCACAAACACTAAGGCACAGACACCTATATAAAAAAAAAAAAGAAAGTTGCATCCTATCTATATATTTTCGTAGTCGGAGGAATCTGTCACCATCTCAAAAAGCTCACTAGGAGTCATAAGGGAGCCAAGAAACAAGACCTATAAATACAAACATAATTTCTTTTCATGTATTAGAAACAGTACACATGCACTAATTTATTTAGATCTTGCTTATGTAATTTTTATTTATATTGTTATTATCTATATTTTTTTTTATTTTTTTTTAAGCAAAAAGTTGATATACTAATACGGTGTGGCACAAAGAAAAATCCATCAAGTAGTACAATCTCCTATACAACAAAACCAAAATACTGTGGTACAAACAACCAAGAATAAGTTTCCGACCAAATAAACCTCACATACTCTCATTTATACCTCATTCATTCACACCTCATTCATTCACCATCTAAAACAAAGACAATAAATATAGCAACATCAGAACCACAAGACGTGTCTCATGTCCGTGAGGACCTATAGGAAAAACCAATTCAGCTCTTTCGTTAGGTAAACACAAATTATATCTTTTCTTTAAATGCTCAAAATTGACATTTTATCTAATAGACATGTTAGAGCATTCAGAGCAATGGCTAGATAGGTTGGTCCTCTTGTCTTGTCTTCTGAAACTGCGTCTACGTTGTGTGGTGCAAGAGCGATGCAAACAGCGTCATAAATAGACCCCTCACTTTTCAACGTGTTTCTTTACATTTCACACGTTGTTTGCGGTGGAACAAGTATGTATCTCAGGAACGGTAAGGCACAGGCACCTATATCAACATACAGGAGTACTCTCATTAATACTTGTTTTCATTTTTGTTATGATTTTTTTTAATTAGTTATTTATTATTCTGGGTCACTGTGAAACTCCCTTAACATATATGGTCCTGAGGATGGTCTCACGTACTAGTGACACAAGAGACCAAAACTCATATATTTACTCTTGGCTCGCCAAATCAATTGATGCATACCAAGGACTAATTCCATATACTAAGAGAGTGGACTTTACATGCATTAATCTACGATGTTTATTGAGACTTTGATTTACTGTACATGTACATGATTAATGTATGTTGGTTTGTGTGTGCTTTATGTACACTATAAATTTGATTTTTTTTCCAGTTTCAAACAATACAGACAATTCTTTTGAATCTTTGATTGTGTACGCCTGTTTCACCTTGTTTTGATCAATTTATATGATTATTTCTTTGACTTTTTGCCTTCAGTTTAATTCGGTTGGTAACCAATTTTGAATCTATATTTACTGTTGCTTAAAAAACTTTACAAAATCTTTACAAATGATCCCCTTGCTAGCAATTTACCTTACTCTCCAGTCAAGACTACACCTCCCTGACAAGGACAGAACTGCAGAAACACATTTGTAAGTCTTTGCAAACTTTGTTGGTCCCAGAACACCTTATAAACAGATTAAAGTTAGGAGCTGTAAATTGGGAGAAACAAGGCGTGTGCACATACAGATTCAGGAGAATATTCATATGGGTGTTAGAATTCATAAACATTGTGCAAATAGTTTCCTACCCTGGACATGCCTATAACATAATGATATGTTCTGATACATATTTCAGGTTTAGCTGGACTACAAAAATCACTATAGCAACTCTTGTCCTCTCACACTTCATAACATTTCATATGTGTTCCACACCAATGATTACATCTCATTACAGCGGCAATTATTTTAATTGGACTCTAATGTAAATAGCAGTTATGGAGCTGGAGTAATGAACTTCATTTTAATTCCAGTTTTTATAGGCTATGTCATTTATGTGTTTATATCGTAAGATAATGGGAAAGAAAATAAGCAATGTGCTATTTTTGACAGTGCACCTCCTCCATAGAATCATGGATGCAGCACAATGCTTGATTTTTTAGTTGGGGGTAATGAAAGATTTCTGGAGAAAAAGACCTAAGATTGAAGGAGAACCCATTTGTGACAATGGTACTCAGATTTTAGCGTTGACACCACAAATTAGAGGATTTTTCATTACCATCCAGCTCAAAATTTGCACTCTATGTAGACCCATGAGTTGAAGGGATGTAATATTGCTTGTGACACAACCAGGAAATGGTGTCAGAAGCCATGGTTGTAGATTGGAGCAGAAAAAAACAGATGGATTTGTCTAGGAATTGTCAGTGGGTGCCCGACCCTTAATATGTTAGGTCCTGTGGTTTTATAGGTTTATGGGATGTGAACAGAGGAAGACCTTGTGAGCTGAGAAGAAAGGGAATAATTAATTTATGTGATTGGTGATAGCTTCCACTGTCTGTATTGGATATTGGTTGATGTGCAACAGATGGAGCACTGTAAGGACTTAGTAACATTTCCCTAAGTGTAAAGAAAAAAAGAAAGGAAGATAAGGAGAAGGTCCCTAAAAATTTCTAGCAATCGAAAAGTTTGACAGCCCACTATGTGAATTTTTATGATAGAGATTTTGAATATCAAGCACTAGCTCTGAAGAAGCGGTTTATCACTGCGAAACACGTTACCTGTGACTGTATTGGTCAAGATTGATGTTTGATGGACTAAATTGGATGTAATAAGGCATGGACTCATATTTGACGTTAGGGTTGTGTTATGTCTGTGTTCCACGGCCATTCCGCTCGCGAGCCCACGTTCATGTTCTAGGTCGGAATGTAGAGTGCGGGACTCGAGGGTTCGGACGGCGGTTGACACCGGACCTAGGGAACGGTGAAGACGCTGCTTGTCTCCCTCCCATAATGCATGATCTCAAGTTAATTAAAATAGCGTTTACCTCATAGCTGTGTCCATGTCTGCCTCTTACAATAGGTTGTCAACATTATGATGAATTAAAGATCGTTCATTAAATTGTGAATTTTTGTAGTAAAAGTGAAATGAAAATAATTTAATATATATATTTATATATTGTGTAATCAAATTTTCGAAGGCACAACATGTGGAATATTATCAATGGTGTTTCTGAGACTGTCTGAGTTGAACTAATTTTCCCTATGAATGTATATTGTATTAGGCTGCTCTTTGAGATGCCATAACCCTCGCATCATTCAGGAAGCCTTCTCACTGGAACTAAACTAATTTATATGGTGGTCTGCTGCCAGGGTCTGACTAGTCCATGTGGCAATCTGGCAGTGCCCGAAGGGCTGGTCTGACAGATCAGAGCATGGGCTGTTTTTTTGGGCTGTATGTGGGCCGGTTTTGTGGCCTGTTGGGACGATTTTTACTGCTGATTTATTTCTCCGTTACAACACACATTTCCTGCAACCAGCACAAAAGCATACATTCTCCCATACCTTGCAAAACACTAATACATTTTGTCTATGCAAGCTTAAAACTGTCCTCATTTGCAAATGTGGGCCACTTTTTTAGATGTTTAATTAGTTAATTGGGGACACTTTTAATTTGGTGCCCAGGCTGATTTATTGTCTAAGTCCGACCGTGTCTGCAGTATAAGCCCAGGCCCCCAAATTCAATTATTTTAATTTTTATTTTATAGAGTAACATCAGATTGCAGTAAGCACATTGACAATACAGATGCACCCAAAAGTAAACATGAATACTGACTACACTAGGATTTGGTATACCTTGCACATTAGCACAAGCATTAAAAATGAGCAGTGAATCATATAGCCTTATAGCCCACTGCTGCTGGCTATGCCGGTAGTTAAAGGCCTTGAACCCGAGTTATACAACTGGAAAGAAGGCCTTTAGCAACGGGTATAGCCCGAGGCAGAGGGCTATAACGCCATTAAACATTTTGCCACTGTTGGACATGGTTCTTCTTAGGGGGATATCCCTAAAACCTTTTGCTTTTTGTCCTCCTAGTTTTTGCAGACTCTCGTTTCATGGCCTTGGGACTCTGGGCACTTTCCCACTGTACCGCAGTGGGAAAGCGCACTTGCCCTTCCTACACATGCTAAGAAGGGTTGCTTATTTGATTGGTTTAGGTGTCGTACCTGTGAGTGCCCTGTAAAAAGGTAAACCATATGCCCAGGGCAGGTACTGCACTGGCTAGTAGGGGGACTCAGCACTGATAGTGCCACCCACCAGAATAGCCTGACAAATATGTGTCATGTTCAGGTTGGCCTTTCTCACTCCCATCAGAGTTCCCCTAGGGTAAGTCCTGAGGGGTGAAGCTCATAGTAGGTGGGAGACCGGGTAGGAACACATGCATGTTCTCTGCCTGGGTAAGGAAGAAGCCCCACGTGGGTTTTCCCTACCTAGGGTGTCGGCTTCCCATGGGACACCTCCCGGGTTTTGCTGAATCTCTTGTTGTGGCCTTAGGACCTGGGGCACTTTCCCACTGTAAATGCAGTGTGAAAGTGTGCACGCACTTTCTACCCATGTTAGAAAGTGGTGCTTACCTGATGGTTGTAAAACATGTCACCAGCCTGCCATTGCAGGCCGGTGGGTGCGCGCTTGCACCTATGGTCATTTTAAATATGTGTCAAGCCTGCCATTGCAGGCCGGTGCCTGCTCATTGGCACCTATGGTGGTTTTAAACAAGTCACAAGGCTGCCATTGCGGGACTGTGTCTGCGCACTTTCACCTATGGTGGTTTTAAACATGTGTCCAGCCTGCCATTGCAGGTCTGTGGGTACGACAGTGTGCTTATGCCCAGTCTGGCCTTTCTAAAGCACTAGCCAGCCTGATGGAATCTTTCACTAACACTATGCCATCCCTAAGGTACGTCCTGAGGGGTGAAGCAAGTGGTAGGTGAAAGGCCGGGCAGGTCCACATGTTTGTTCCCTGCCCAGGTATTGAGGAATATACATGCATGTTTTCACTACCTATGAGGTTTGCTCTTCCCATAGGCTAACAAGGGGAAATGGTTGAAATTACTTCAGGCTGCCATAGTGGCTTACAGTGGAGCAGCCTCATCATGTTTCCTATCATTGGATTCACAATGACGAACCCTTTCCTGTAGTAAAGGTGGTTTTGTCATTACTAGCTTAGAAATGCCAATTCTAACAAGTGGGCATTTCTCTTCTCTAAAACTCTTTGTGTACCTTTTAGTTTGACTCCATCTCATATGGGAGGCCGGGGGAGCACATCTGGGCATTCCCCAGGGACAGCTATAAAACATTACGTTTGCAATTGGAACGACAGACCTCTGCCATTTGAGGGCCTGGGTGGATAGATTGGAGGAAGAGGTTTTGCCACTTGGCCTCTGGGAGCCAGATCATGGTCCCAATAAAGATTAAGATCTGCATTCCACGGCCTCATGCCAGACAGGACTGAACTTTAGGGGAGACATCTGTGGTTCTAAGGGAAACCCTCTGTACCAACCCCTACTTCAAAGGCACACTACAGTATAACTACTGGTGCCATACTTCAGCAGGGCAGAGATACCCTTGTGGGGACTTGGGACAAGAGAACATGGAACTGTGTGGTGTACACTGCCAGAGGAATCTGTTGTGCACAAGGAGGATTACTGCCATTGAAAGGGACTGTGCATCCTTCCTAAATAGTGGCTGGCCTGGGCTGACTACCTGCTGCTGTGTGGCACCCTGAAGTGTGCTCTCCAAGGGCTTGTTAGCTTGCCCCCTATTCTTTTGGAAATCTCAGGGACATCAAATATCTCCTACGAGGGACCCACACCGTCTAATTAAGCTGTGACACCCGGAGAGTAGTGCCCTCTCAAATGTCCACTTCGTCTGCTGGATCCCAACTGGTAGCATGGCGTGAGGGTGGAACAAAAAAATTGTGCCTGGAGACCAGATTGCGTTGTGCAGAGCCCCAGAAGTCTTGCCAGCATCTAAAGTGTGTGGCCCCTGCATCCTGGGGACCTCGACACGTATAAGCGTCTTGTCGGTGGTGAGCGGGATCACTGGTTGCAGGATCCAGCATGGCCCTCTTCATCGATCGTGCTGCATCTCTCTCGTGTGACACGCTGACTGCATACTCATTGCGTGCCGTGTCTGATTCACACTTTGTGACCCTCGGAGGTGGGGGCCTAACCATAGTTGTGCCTCATTCTACCTCAAGTGGCATTGCTGAATTTACACCTGTGTGTGTGACAGGAATTGCCAGGGGCAACCAGTATCAATGCGCACTAGTCGTTGCGCCTCCTTTCCAGGGAGGTACTGAAAGTGTGACTCTTCTTTGTGAGAAGCCGGAACTGTCTGGTGCATCTCGTACCACCACACACCAGACGCAGTGCCGTGATTGCCTGGGTGCAACTCTGATTGACGTGTACCTGACTGGGTGCCTCTTTCTTCCACAAGGCTCCCTGCTTTATTCCCCATTCATCAATTGTTCTCTTTTTGGCCCTCAGTGCGGTAGACCAACTGCCCAACCCCAGATGACATTGTGTTGCCAGGTAGTATTGCCCGGCTTGGGCCTAGATAATGAGAGTGATTGACTGGGCTGAAAAAACACTTCCGATATTGATCGGAAGCGGATCTAGAGACTGCATGACCCCCCTGTGCTTTGCAGAACTGGGCTGGTGCCAGAAGGTCCTTGTGGAACCCTTTTGAGTGACTGACTATTGCCCTCAGCCCGCTTCTGCTCCGCATCCTGTGGGTGAACTTCACGAGTGGTGGCCAAACTCCCCATTTGATAACTGCCTCCTAATTAGTCCTGCTACCTACCCCCCACCTGCTTCCCTGGGACCCTGACTAAGTGTGACATCAGCCACGTGTGCCTAGTTTTCAGGGGGAGGATTGGTTATCTCCAATCTGTGGCCGGGGGATAGTTGGGTGAGCTGGAGATTGGAGGGAGGCTTGGGCCACGGGGTCTGCAGTGTGTTATCAATTGACCTTCTGGGTATTATTGGCACCGCATTATGGTGCTTAGTGCATATGTTTGCGAGCGCATTCTATACGGACCTGCCTGATATCTGCTGCACTGCATATTGGTGCAAAGTGAGTGTGTGTGTGTGGGAGCAACAGTCTGAGGACCGCTTGTGATTCACACTGGCTGGCGGTGTTGCCTTGCACGTTGATTTCTTGCCAGAAGAACACGTTTGACATTGGTTTTACCCGTTTGGCCTTGGACCGCGGGACTGCTAATAAGTGTTATAATTCTTTGTATGTACATATGTCTGCTATCGTTGTGACCTGGGGTGCACCCTATAACTGTGTGGTGTTGAATTATAAGAATTGCTAAGGTGGGCCTAGGTTTGACAACGTGTAGCACCGCATAAGGGTGCTGGGGTCAGGGGAGGTGGGGGGGGTTTGAATAGGATATTTCCCAAGTGTTCCTATTACTGATGTCATTTCAACACGGTTGAGCCTAGTACTGCTAGTGTTAATTATGCCCAGTAATACATGATCTTCATGTTGTGTTGTTTGTGTGTGCTGAATACAAACGTTATTTACATACATCAAGTGTGAAGTCTCTTTTGTGACACTCAATGTATTTATTGTGAGTGAGTGCTGTGCCAATGCTTTACACATTGCCTCTGTAATAAGCCTGACTGCTCAGTGCGAAGCTACCCAAGGGTGAGTGCAGGTTATACAGTGTGTGTAATCACCCACCCCTGACAGGAGTGGTAGGTTCTGCCTGGCTAGGGCCTTGCATCAGCCAACCATAAAGTGCCAGTTCCAACAGCCACTAAGGGTAGAATGTTCTAAAATAAAAACCAAGAAACATGAAGGCAAACATTAGAATGTTGGAGCTCCGGGCTCATACCAGCCATTATAATCCCAGTGGCACTCCAATGTGTGCAATGGAACTCTCAACATTCCAATGTTCTAATTGGACTAATATTATTAAATTTGAGTATCTCCCATGGGAGGGCCTGGCCTGCCATTTCAGACTGGACTGTTCCCATAGGGAACAGGGTCAAGACAGATTTGCATATGGCTGGGTTTAAACTGGAATGGCATGGAGAGCAAAAAAATGATGGATTTAGGCCCATATCTCTGTACTGGGGTGAATCTTTGACATTGTTCAGCATTCTGTCCATCAATTGTTCTTTTTGCATTTGTCACCCGAGTGGGAAAAATATGCCCAAATGTGGGTCCCGTGCTCTCCATGCCACTGAAGTCAAGCTAGCCTGGCTGATGAGGGGTGATACCCCGAAACCTGTCCGACGATGCTTGTTTCCAGTCCAGGGAGGACCTGGCCTGGCAGTTCGGGCTAGACTGTTCCCATGGGGAACAGGGTCAAGCCTGAATTGCATATGGCTGGGTTTAAAATGGAATGGCATTGGGAGCAAAAAATAAAATGATGGATTTAGGCCCAGATCTCTGTACTGGGGTGCATGTTTGAGATTGTTCACCATTCTGTCCATCAATTGTTCTTTATGCATTTGTCACCCCGAGTGGGACGGGTATGCCCAGATGTGTGTCCCGTGCTCTCCATGCTACTGGAGTCAAGTTAGCCTGGCTGATGAGGGGTGATACCCCGAAACCAGTCCAAGGATGCTTGTTTCCGGTCCAGGGAGGACCTGGCCTGGCAGTTCGGACTGGACTGTTCCCCTGGGGAACAGGGTCGAAACTGATTTGCATATGGCTGGGTTTAAACTGGAATGGCATGGGGAGCAAATGAATGATGGATTTAGGCCCAGATCTCTGTACTGGGGTGAATGTTTGAGATTGTTCAGCATTCTGTCCATCAATTGTTCCTTTCGCATGGGTAATTGATGGCATAACGATGTATGTTTCCATAATACAACAAGTTATGACTCATTTATTTCATGACTGTTTGATACATCCCTCCTTTGAACATACTGAGTCATAAGAGGGTATAAATATGAGTAAACTCTTCCCCAGTACTATATGTCATGCTCACAAAGAAGGAGGCCCTACAGCAATGATAAACATGTAAACAAGGTGGCTCACTGCGCACATTTCCTATTGCTTTCGTACACTTTAAACCACTTTTGCTGTTAGAGTGTAGAGAACAAAGATGTATTTGAAAGAGTGTGGTGAACAACAACAGATTCACTCAAAGTAAGGTCACCTAAAAATAAACACATCTCGACCTTTTGTTAACCTATCCTCAACATTACCTATTACACTAAACATAATTATATTTAAATACATCTTAGCCCTAAATTAAATCAAATGATATTACATTAAATTAAATACCATTTAATTAGTACCCTTCACCTAAGCACTGTGCTAACTGAATCAACCCCTAAGTTAAATTCCATTATAAAAAAATTTAAAAATAATTATAATAAATTAAATAGGTAACCATAACAAAATCCTAAGGTTACCCATGCCATAAAGTTCATTTAAACATAACCTAAATCCTTGAATTAAAGAAAAAGAATTCAATTAATGTTGGGATGGGAATGTCTCATGCATGGTATACAGTTATGTTCACCTGCCCGGAGTGCCTGACTGCAAGTATTTTGTGTCCTGGTTTTTTGATTTAGGCCCTAGCCTCGCACTGATCTAGTGTGTGCACAGAGACCTAGGCTTGTCTCTTGCAATGAGTGCGATCCCGGACCTGCCCTGCAACCTGGAGTGGTGCAACAAGCATGCCCTCAATTTACTGACAGTGGAGTACTGTTCCTGTTGTGAGTGTAGCATGTACACTGGTGGTGGTGGTTGTGTACCGTGTTTTGTAGATCCATAATGTTCACCAACCTTTTTATCTGTATCTCGGATGTGAAGGCCTACTGGCCTACTTGTATAAAGCTCCGATTCTATGCGCTAACCCAGATACCTAACGATAACACCTTAAGTGTATGTCGTGCGACTTTGTATATGTGGCCTGTGTGGTACATGCATTGTGTGTGTGAGTGAGCTAAAAACAATGGAGGCCCATGGGCTCAATTTAGAAATCACCTGTCCTGTTCTGTGCACAAGATGGAGTCGAAGTTGTTTTCCAAGACAGTGGAAGCATGTTGCTACATTTCTGAAGTGTTGACATAGGAGACAAGGAGGAACCTTAGAAATTCAATTAAGCCTTTTGCTGAGAGAAGCTGATGATTAATCGCTCTGTAGCACCGTCATTTGGTGGATGGTAGGGCTACAGGGTGGGACTGCAGTCTCTGTTGTTCAAGATGAAAGGGATCTCTTTAGGTGAGCCCAGCCTTTGATCTCTTCCCTCATCACTGCTCAATGTGGCTGTTGACAACCAGGTGCATACA
This sequence comes from Calotriton arnoldi, assembly GCA_963921515.1. NCBI lineage: Eukaryota > Metazoa > Chordata > Amphibia > Caudata > Salamandridae > Calotriton > Calotriton arnoldi. Next base: position 32,849 of record CAWUFW010007787.1, read on the forward strand.
TCTAACACCTCTTTGTGCCTCTGATTGGGGTACCCCAGCAATAATGCTCCAAGAGTAGAGAGAACCACCTTATTCCAAGATACAGCCGATGGAGGTTTAGACTTCCCTATCAATGAAAATGACATTTGTACCACTAATATTCTGCCCAGCAACTGACTAGGACTATTGCCCATACACAAACCATGTGTGCTGCTTCAACAACTCACCCAATTACCCTACCCTCTATGGCTCATTTCCAGCAACCGACCTAAAAGCTCTGACCTCCAGCCATCAGCAACTATCGTGCTAGAGCACCGGAACTATGCTTACAGAAAATCTGAAGTGACCGCATTCCTCTCACCCCTGGCACTGTTGACGCCCAACCCTGACTATATGCCTGTATTACCTGATGCAGGGTTTAAAAGATGGAATTCACACAGCCTCCATCCCTGGGAGACATAGTCACTCACACTGAGTTGCTCACACGGGAGAAATGCAAAGACCCCTTGGCCTCACAAACGATGAAGGTTTTCACCTTAATATATTTATTGTACTGGATTGGTGTGAGGCAGATGAGAGAAGCCTCAGGGAGAGAGAAGACCCTGATAGGAAAGATGTCCTATTATAAATGAAGACATAAAGGCATTGCAGGTCCTTATCTCTAAGTTAATAATTTAAGACCCCCACACAACGACAATTACATACTCAATTGAGAAATGAGAGTCAACATTGCAATTTCTGATTAAACATGGGCTTAGATCTGTGTGCTAGCTACCACATCTTCCACATGCATACAACACAAGGAAAATGCTTACGAAATCATGACAAGGTGGTACCTAGCCCCGCCCCAGGTGAAAACTATGTGTGGAGGGCCAGACACTTTTTGGAAAGCCTGTGGAGAAACAGGAACCCTGGTTCACCTGTGATGGTGATCTTGTCATATTCAGTCCTACTGGAGAGAGATCATATCTCACATTAAAGCCAAAACAGTAATAACTTTATTACTACAATTTTGATGTTTGGGAATCCAGAAGCTGACTCTGTCTACCCACTTACAACCATGATGGGAAAATTAATCAACCATCTGCTGATATCTGCATCACTGGTCATTGCCCATGTTTGGGAGCTCCAAACCAGCTCTGTGACACCTCTGGAGGGGAAAGACTGAACTTATGCACAATGGAAGAATTATCAGCACTAATCAACGACAGAGTACAGAAGTCTAAAAAGATTTGGCTACTGTTTAAAACCCATATGCAAAGAAATCAAAGGATTGGTGGACACCCGCGCCACCAAGTCTGACGTGTTACGTCGTTCAGCTCTATGCAACTTGTCCATAGGGCCTGAGAACTCAACAGAGGATAAACTGTCTCTTTAACCCCTTCCATGCTCATGACGAGCTCAGCTCGTCATGCTGCGCAGTGCTCGTGTGCGCATGACGAGCTGAGCTCGTCATGAACCCGTCCGCTTAATGAAACGCCTCGCACAGGGCGAAAATCGGCCGCGCATGGAAGCGGTTAAGACCTTGCACTACGATTTGCATACTCTAGAAATGCTCTTAATCATCTATATTACCAATGAAATGCCAGAACTTGCATGTGTTCAGCGATCTGATGATTATTAAATTGATATTATTTCTAAATAATGTTGTTTCAAACGATGTGAAACGTATTTGGATCCGGTATTTGTGAAGCAAAAACTGACTAAAGTTGTTAAAAAAAAATAATGATCTTAAACCAACAATAATGCTACCCTAATCCTGATTTAAATTAAATAAGTAACCGTATCATATTCTTAGCCCTGAGTCAAATAATTAAATAACCCTGACTTTATCATAATATTAACCCTTACCTTTACCTGTCTGTAGAAATAGAATCCTCAATATGATATTCTAAGTAGTGGTACTGTAGATGAAGTGCCCTGAGGAAGTGGTTTCATGATATAGTCAATTCAAGTAAGTCGGGGTGTATTCAGCAAGCCTTCCAAGAGAGCAACTAACACTTCTAAAACTGTGTATGTCACCCTCCTAAGAGTGGGATGACAAGCTACCCCCCTGCTGTATTTCCATAAGTGATTTTAAAACTTAATGAAATAGAAAAGGAGCTCACAGAGAGCCCACAGCATCACAATCCATGCAACTCTGAGATGACACATAAGTCCTTATCAGACAGGAAGTAGTGGAAGCGCTCAATGTCCACCTCAGAAATAGACCACTGGAGCCACAGTATTGAAGACAGGTGAAAGATTAAAAAGAATAGGAATAGGCAATAAACTCTCTTCAGTCCCAGCACCAAGATGTTTTCCTAGAATCTGGAATATTGTAGGCCACAAAGGCGGAATATGAGTAAAAAAAGCATGACACAGTGGGCAAAAAATGATGGGCTGGTATGTGGCCTGAGCGATCACCAGTGGATGAGATTCATCTGATCATTATTTTTATCACAGTGATCTTTTGTTGCAGGGGATTCACTATGTGCGACAGCTATGCCCAGATGTGGGTCTCATGCTCACTGTGCCACAGGACTCTGTTGGAAAATGGCCCTCTCTTAAGGTTCACCCCAAACTTTTTGCCTTCCTCCTCCTCCTGTTTTTCTGACCTTCTTTTTGTTGGCCTTAGGACTTTGAGCACTTTACCACTGCTAACCAGTGCTAAAGGGCATGTGTTTCTCCCCTAAACATGGTTTCATTGACTTATCCACAATTGGTATATTTCATTTATCTGTAAGTCCCTAGTAGAGTGCACTATCTATGCCCAGTGTCTGTAAATTAAATGCTACTAGTGGGTCTGCAGCACTGATTGTGCCACCCACACAAGTAGCCCTTTAAACATGTCTGTGGCCTGCCACTGCAGAGCTTGTTGTGCAGTTTACACTGCCATGCCGACTTGCCATTTAAAACCCTTGTCAAGCCTTAAACTCCCCTTTTATTACATATAAGTCACCCCTAAGGTAGGCCCTAGGTAACCCACAGGGTAGGGTGCTGTGTAACCAAAAGGTAGGACATGTACTTTTAAGTTTTGCCTGACCTGGTAGTGAAAAACACAGAAATTTGTTTTTCACTACTGTGAGGCCTCCCCTTCTCATAGGCTAACATTTGGAATTCCTTCTACACTTTTAAGCTGTAATTCCCGATTGAAAAGGAGTAGCTCTGTCATGTTTAATATCATTGGAATTGTAATGATAAATCCTGTTTGCTGGCGAAGTTGGATTTATCATTACTATTTTAGAAATGCCACTTTTAGAAAGATGGTATTTTTCTGCTCTTAAAGCTCTGTGTGCCTGCAGTCTGTCCCCAATACACGTCTGGAGTGGGTGACAGCAGGACTTTGTGCATTCCCTTTAGACAGCCACACACAAAGGAAGGGTAGTGTGACTGAGTGCCCATCTGCGTCCTGGTGGCTCATCCTGATTGGGATGGGAGGGAGGAGCTGACACTTAGACCTGAATGGGCAGTGTCCTATCCCCACACAAAGGATTGATTACCTCTCTGTAGTGAGTCTGAAGCCAGCGCTGGAAATGTAAGACCTCTGTGCACTTCGAAGCCCCTCTTTGAAGTCACATCCACTTCAAAGGCACAACTGGGTCTCTGACCCCACCAAACCAGACACTTATGGACTTGTAATGAAACTCTGCCAGGAAAAAGGACTGCTGTGCTGCTACAAGGACTGCCACTCTGCTTGACTGCTGCTCTGGAAAAACTGTTTTTCTGCTGTGCTGCCCTGCTGCCTGCTACCCTCTGCACCTGCTGAGGAAGAACTGGACTCTTGCTTAAATCCAGAGTGATCTCCAAGGGCATGCTGACTTGCCTCCTGTTTTGAGACTCAGGGATATCAAAGTCTCACCTCCTGCTCCTGTGCCTGGTCCATTGGAAGTGGGTCCAGGTGCTTGCTCCAGTGGAACGGACACATCCTCTGCTGCATGATGCAGAATCAACGCATCGCTGCTGTTGCAGTAACAGAATCGGAGCACTGCACTCGGAACCAGCAAATCTCTGCCACTGCAATGTGAGAACATCGACGCATCCACCCGGCTGCGTGGAGAAACCCGGTGCATCGGCTTTGGAACCAACGCATCTCAGCTTCAACACTTAATCTTTGGAACCGGCGCATCGCCATCGTTGTGTGGAGAAAATCAACAAATCATCTCTACTGCAGGGATTGATACCAACGCAGCGCTCGGCCATGCCCCACATCTCACTATAGCGACTAGGATCAAGGTACTTTGTTCAGCGTGCCTTGTGTGGCTCCTGTATCTGGCCCGCGCTCCATCATGGTCGACCTGAACTCTTGACTTTGTCCCAGTCCAGGGCGACCAGATAACCCACATAGGCACTTATTGCTTCTAGGCCCTATTTTTACATTTAATCTTTAAGAATTCATATCACAACTTCTACTTATTGGATTTTTGTGGTTTTGGTCTTGTTTTATTTATAAAATCATAATCTGGTGTGGAGTCTTTTTTTGGTGTTTTCACTGTGTTACTATTTGAAGTTTTGCACAAATACTTTACACATTGCCTCTTAAGTTAAGCCTGCCTGCTCTGTTCCAAGCTACCGGAGGATGAGAACAGGTTAATTTAAAGTGTGTTTCTGACTTACCCTCACTAGGATTGTGGTTCCTGCTTGCACAGGGTGCATACCTCTGCCAACTAGAAACACAATTTCTAATAGACTCGAACTATACCTGACAAAGCCTAAATAGGCCAAAGCCAGACTGGGGTTGCTAGCGTTTGTATCTGGAGATGACCTGGTCGGGCAGTTGTGGTTGTACTGTTCCTATTGGAGCAGGACCAAGATTGATTTGTATGCAGCTGTTCTCTCCCTAGAGTGGCACAGTGGGTGAAAAAAATGAACTGGAATGGGGCCCCAAGTGACCGCCAGTGGCTGACATTTTTTTTCAGCATTCTTTTCATCAGTATGTTGTTTGTTACAAAGGCAGAATATATTCCATGAGTCTTTGCCATACTCTATAGAAAACAAGAAAGAGTACAGACAGGAAAAGATGGCTGAATGCCAAGGGTCACACGTTTGCAAAGACAAGAGAAAATGGAGGTAGTAGTAAAATAGCAAAACAAAGCAGTCTAACCTGCACCAGTTCTATACGCAGCGTAGTGTCCAGCAGATTATCAAAGTGCCAATGGTATCTCTTGGGATTAGCAGTTGATGCCATTGTTGCTCAAACAATGTGTTTTCTAAATACTGCATCAATTTTTCCAGTTTCACAGTCATATAAAATTCAACAATGACAATTTGTAAAAGGGCGCTGATGACATCTGTTGAAGCCTGATGAATTAAAACCAGCACAAAGTTGTCCTTACAAAGGACAAGACCTGAAGTCGGTATTAGTTTCTATAAGGGGCTACAAGTTATTCTCCAAACTGCATTGACTAAGAGCCTGGGAAGGAGCACTACTTTTGTAAACAAGCATATAAAAGGTTCGACAACCATTCATAGGCATCCCTGGTGAGGGATTCACAAGAGCAGGCTCGCTGCACAGGCGTGCCCTCCAGAAAGCTTTGCATCTCCTTGGCCTGAAAATATGTGCATACATGAGCCATCATCCATGTGTCAAACACGTTTATTGGATGGATTCCTCCCAGAGTAACAGATCAGCATAGCCTCAACCATAGAGAACTCTAATCATATGGATTGAGCCTATTCCCATCATTATCACAACTCATAAGGTACTTTAAACTTAAAATCCTCTTCACATGCTTGTAAGTCAGAACTTTAACAACTTCATGAGAGTTGGCAGCAATGCTGTGTCTCCATCTTTTATTAGTGTTTGTACTTTGTATAGCATCAGGTCTTAGAAGAATTCTTTTGGTAATGTCCACCCGGGATACTGCTAGGAATCAAGAAGGGGCTTGGAGACCATGAATTGCTCTGCTGAAACAACTAAAACAAGGGTGAATTGTATTCCTATGTGATCGTGAGATCAGTCTATGGAGGCTGGGATGCCATGACTACTAAGCTGGAAAAGGTCGGGAGGCGGGACTTCTGGGTGTTTAAAACAAAAGAAATTGCAACAGGAAGATGTCTGGCAGCTTTCAGTGTTGCACTGGCAGTTCACTTGCTGTTTCAGTTTGCTCACAGTTGTCCTCTCCCTCACCTTTGTTATTTTCTTCCTCTTCAGCTCCCTCGGATGTCTGAGACTGGCCTATATTTGATTATAATTCTTTAATCCTGTTTTAGCTTTGTTGTTTTCGTTGTGCCTTGTCCCTTTTACTGTCGCTTTTCAGAAGTACCTTGACGAGGCACATGATACCTGTTTTACCGGCTTCCTCTGATGTTGGCTTAGTTTCACAGCGGTCCATTTCAAAGCCTGTAAGTAAACCTTGCATCTTAACATAATTACTGCAGACTTATTAATGATTATTCATGGTTCTAAATATGGTAGTGCTCTGTTTAAGCTTAGTGAGTGTCTAACTTGTCTGAGAACCTCTTTGTCTATTCTAGCTCTTGTAAAAGGCTTGATCCTCAAGAGAGTTGGGCCTGAGAAGACCATGACGTGCTGGCTACATATTATTTTGTTCTGCTCTTAACCTTAGTACCTTAGTACCGGAAGAATCACATTCAGGAAGTTCTAGGGAGTGGGGAAGATTGTCATCAAAATCAGCCGGCCAAGCTTCTCCATAAGCATTTAGCAGTGATAGTCACCTTTTTCAGCCCTTTCTGGCACAATGTAGCCTGCAATTTTTGCATCAATCCATGCATTTTTCCACATACCCTCCAGGGTATGTGACTTTTGGCCCCAGGAGTTAGGTCTCCCTCCCACTCCTAAAAAGGGGTCAAGAGCCTCAGCATTCTTCTCAATGAAGGCCTTGCAATGACCCCCAGATTGCAGCAGTGACCTCCTCCTGCTTTTTCCAGCTGCGTAAAATATAAAAATCTGATTTTGTTTCAAGTAAGCCATCATCCAGATTATACTCACACCTGTGATGTTCCACATTGACTATGCCAACGCCCTCTACCTGGCCTCTCAAAGGGCCTGAGTCAAAGACTGCAGCTTGTTCAGAATCATGCAGCCAGATTGGTATATCAGCAGGCAAGATATTGGCACACTACACCCTTTCTAAAGAAACTGCACTGTCTGCCAATCGTACAAAGATCCTTGTTTTAAACGGGCTGCACGATCTTTAAAATCTGACAGAGTAAAAGCCCCTCTTTTGTCTCTTCCAGAATGAGGAACTATATTCCTAGATGTAACCTCAGATCAGCACATCTCAGACTCCTGGAGGTTCTCAAATTCTATAGGAAAAGGCTGGGGGGAAACAGGTTCTATGTGTTAAACTCCCTTCCAGATAACATAAGAGCAGCAACCTCTTAGGAGCAAATCAGAACCCTGCAAAAAGCAAAGCTTTTCAGAAAAACTTACAAATAATCTGCATCTTCGCTCTAATGTTAGTACTTTCAGCACCATGAAACCTATCGGTGAACGTATGCGCTAATCGTTTTTGATAACATAACATAACATCACATACTCTAAGATTTCTTTCACTCTCCAATCTAATGACAAGGGTTTAGTCAGGGAGACATCTTTTACACAAAAGTGCTTGGATACATCAGTATATGATCATCAACTGATTCAAGGCAGTCTCCAGACGAATACAAACTACACACGCTACGCATGCAGGTGTCCTGCCCCTGGGACAAGCCTCTAAAGAGATTATTACCTATACAAGTTAGTTCAGTCAATTGAAATCAGAAGCGGCGTGGATCAACAAAGCTTTTGCCAGGAAATTGGCCTGAGAGAAGACCTGAAGTGTGCATTATCATTAGTGGCTACTCATCCAACTACCACTAATTAATAAGTTGACTTAGTCCTACAAATCGATCACTTGCAGAAAGAAAGATGGTCGAAAAGATTTATGATGCCATGTCAGTGGATTCCAAGTGCTCCGTTGGAACCTCCTTCAGCTACACCTGCAGACGAGCACATACAAACTGGAAATATACACTTACTCAAAAGAAGAAACACATCAAAGCAGAAAGAACGGGTTTTGCAATTATTACATGCAAGCAAGGCACTAGGCAAGGAAATGCCCTGAACTGGAGGGAAACAAGAATTCCCAGTCTTAAAAACTCCAAGGTCAGGCAACCCTTACATCCAAGTGTCTGCTGACATGTTCATGCTCTGCTAAACATCTGGTGACTCCATCAGGACCATTAGAATGTTGAGTTTTATTGGATTCAGGAGCTGTAGGCTGTTTCATGGATATTAAAGTTGAGGGTTCTTATGATATAACCTCTTGAAGGAAAGCCAAGCCAGGTCTAGCAAAGGAATCAATGGCACTCCGTTAACATCAGGAAAAGTCTGTAAAGAAACTGAAAAAATTGATAATGGTAATAGACTTGGATCATTGTGAAACCATTATTTTTGATCTCATAGATACACCTAATTTTCACATTAAGAATCATGCTTGTATCAACACAAACCTTGGGTTGTTTGTAACTCATCAAGTGCCCGGTTCATTTCAAATTATTGTAAGGACAATTGTTGCCCTAAAGACTCTAGTTCACATGTTCATTCTTTGGTGGAATGTTCCATGAAGAATCCTGTAGAAGGAGAAAATAAAACCTATGAAGGTTATTCTTACTTCCAAAATGTATTTAGTAAAAAGGGTGGACCTCCTCCTAGTGAATAGAATGTTTCCGTAGGCCTAATTCTAGGCACAAAGATTCCACGGTGTGGATTTATCCATTAACCAGAAAGGAAGATGAACACTTGAACAAATACCTTGATGAAAACTTAGCCAAACGTCTCATTAGATACGTCTTTATCTCCAACAGGGGCACACAGTGGTCAATTTGAGCCGACGGTTACCGGTGAGAGCCACCGACACTCATTTATGGGGACCAGCACTTATTTTTCCACATCAGAAATTAACCAAGAGCAAGAGAAGTAAAAGCATACAAAGTGGAAAGATGGAAAACCTGTCGCAAAGGGAGAAAGCAGGGACCGGCACGAGAGAGATAAAGGGTCAGGGAGTGTCTGGTAGTAGATTAAAGAGGCATCAGGTGGTGGGTTTAATTACACAGCCTACTATGCAGTATTGGTGCTGACATTTATTTGCACCGGATGTAGGCTTCTGAGCAGAGCTTTGGGTATCGGCACTCCTTTTCTAAATTAAGCACTGCCAAAACGTGTATTTTGATCTACATGATCACCATACTTGGGCATCAAGTAACACTAAATTAGAGTGCCTTTTTATTTGTAATCTCAACAGTAAGTCTACAATTGAGGGTTCATACGCACCCCCAAGCCTGAAACCTTGGTGGAATTGGGCAATGGGTACTGATATTCTGGCAAAAGGTAAACCTGGTGGAATAAAGAAAACCTTCCATCTATCCTCTTCTTGAGCTTAAGTGTAGCTTTATCCGATTTCTAATGATTTGATCACAACTGGGCTGTGCTGTAAACTCCATATAAATGTGTGTATTCCCTGATGTGGGGGTGGCACAGATATCAGGCATCACATAAACCTATGGAAGAAGTCCACTCTGCCAGAGCTATGGTCTCGTGCGGCTCAGTTGCCCTCTGACCCATTGCAACTTGAGTATAGTTCATAACCACATTAAAGTCTTCTCCAAGAAAAGTCGATCCCCATGGGAGCCCTGTCAACACTAGTCCTAGGTCATCAAAGTCTTGGCCAACAAAAGTGGGACATAAGCGCTGAGCAGGTAATATTGTCTGAATTCTGTTCTACCCATTATCTCGACAAAGTGGCCCTTGTTACCAGATATCAGTTGTGTAGTTGTCTGTGGAAGTCAATCAATCAATCACGTGTTTGTTAAGCACTACTACTCACCCGTGAGGGTCTCAAGGCGCTGGGGGAGGGCGGGTTCGCAGGTTCCAGTCCATCAAGGAGGGGGTCTGTCGAAGAGCCAGGTTTTGAGGTTTCTTGTGAAGATGGGGAGAGATGTTGTCTGTCTGAGGTGGAGAGGTAGGGCGTTCCAGGCACTGGCCACGAGGAAGGAGAAGGAGCGGCCGCCTGATCTGGTCTTTCTGGTGCGGGGGACCACGGCGTAGGAGAGCTGGGCTGATCGTAGGGTCCTTTGGGGTGCATGGAATTTGAGTCGGCTGTTCAGGTATGCTGGTCCGGTGTCATGGAGGGCCTTGTGAGCGTGGGTGAGCATCTTGAAGGTGACTCTAGCTTCGATGGGGAGCCAGTGGAGTGTGCGCAGGTGCTGGGAGATGTGGCAGTGTCTTGGCAGGTTGAGGACCAGTCTTGCGAGCTATGTATTAAGATGGCTATGCATCTGTAGGCCTTAGTATACCCAGAGCGAAACACACGGTCATATCTGAGTCATCCCAAAAAGGATTATTTGAACCCAACTAAGCGAGTTTCTTGGAATGGTAGCAAAGCAGGGAGATGCCATTTAGCAAAGCGTAACATCACCCCCGTCATAATCCGTTTGTTCAAACAATTAGCATCCCATGACCAGATCTTAACAGACGACATTGGTATAGGTCATCAATTGCATACATTATAGGTGAGACGTTGGCCCTGTTGCAAACTATAATGGCATCGAACAAATACGGTGTGACAAAAACTGGAGTGTTATGTGCTTGCATAACCCCTGCCTTACATTATAAGGATAGTGCAAGTCACCGAAGAGGTCCATAACCATATAGAGGAACGAGGCCAAAGGCTAAGTTCCTATATAAAGTTATGGAACTCTGAGATGACTTGAAATATCCTTATCATGTTTGCCAGGTGGTAGTTTATCCCATATATTACATGGTCACACCATCACCTCTCTCACAAAACACTTAAAACCTTGGTGCATAGCTCTTTCACATGAAAGAGCGAGCATTTTTGCAAACATGAAGAATACAAATAAAATCTCTAGTGCAAAATTAAACACATCAAAAACCTGTTAGATGTTTGTGCCAAACAGATATTAGAAACAGTTCAATACAAGTCAGTTTTAAAATAAAAACTCTGCAGTGGCTCAGAATGTGTAGAAACATGCAGAAAGATTCAATAAATAAACATATTCTCTCTGCTTGTCATTGTAAGCTATTAAAAAAAAGCGGAAGAAAGAAAAGCAACAACGTGTTTTTGTTGCTTTAAACAGCTGCTTCAATTATACTCATGACCTGACCTGCCTTTCACCTGACTGCCACAGAGGCACAGAATAAGTATAGGCAGTTAGCATAAAGGATGCTGCAGGGTGACAAGTATAGGCTGGAGCACTGCTAAAACGCGCCCGCCATGTTGACCTTTCAAGTTACACCCCTTTTCATACAATGTTAAATCCAATAGGTCTTTGATTTTTACTGATGAAACATGCATTGCTAAGGCTGTAGGCATGTTATATTGATTGTGATTATCTTGACAATTAGAACAAGAGAAAGGGCACCACACAACAAGGATACGGAGCACCGTTTGTAACAGTAGAATCAAAAACTCCTCTTGGGAAATCACTGGGCCACTGCCACATACATATCCCACATACGCTTATCCGTACACCACTCAGACTAATGTCCCTAACCATTAGGGCTTATTTATAAGTCCATTGCCCCGCCAGTGCGTCACTTTTTTTGACGCACCGGCGGCGCATTGTGCCTGCCCATATTTACAAGGCCACCTAAAGCCACCCGGAGTGGCTTTTTGTGGTCTTGTAAATATGGTTCCCTTTCATGCAGTGCTCTGCGTGAAAGGGGCGTTTCCTGGGTGTTGCTGTGGGTGCTCCCACACAACATCCATGGAACCTAACACATTCCCAGATATACAAGGTTTTGTAAACCTGGGAATGGGTCAGAATCCTACCAGGGGAGGCGTAACGGAGGCGCAACGAGGAAAAAATACCTTTATTTCTCCTCGTTTTTCCTTTTTCTATGTGTGCTGCTTTCTGCAGCACACATAGAAAGAGGAAACAGCCTCTTGTGAAGGTGTCCCTTCCTACACAAAAACAATCACCCCTACAACGCAGACATCCTTGCACCATGGCGCAAGGGTGCCTGCGTTGGCGAATGGCAGCCCTTTGTGCACCAGCGCAAGGGAAAAGGACAGGATTGCACCGTATCTTGTAGATATGGCGCATTACTGCCCTTTTCTTTTGACGCACTGCAGCGCAGCAGGAAGGCTTGCTGCGCTGTGCCACCTCAAAATATTGTAAATGGGGCTCTGAGTTTTTAGCCAAAGCTGCCACGCTACCCTGAGCGTTAGGTGCTAAAAGAGGTACTTTGCCCCCAGTTAGAGTCTGTGGATCTGTGAGTATGTGGTATGGCGGCCTCAGGACATCAGAAGTGAAAGGTCCACTGAACCCAGAACTGGAGCCCTGTCTCCTCTGATTAACCTGGGACCTCCTGAAAAGGATTTCTCACATTGGTGTAAAGGGTCCCTTTTTAGGCGTCTTCTTGGGACCCACACGTTGTGATCCAGAGAATGGGTCTGGCTGACTCCTGCATTAAGATCTTAACTTGTGATCAACTGGAGCCACCATCATGGATTGAGTCACCGTGCAAGCGGCTGTTATCCTCAGCTCTCAGGCCACCTGCCTCTGGGAGCACTCCTGTCTGTCTGTCCTGCAGCCTTGCCTTATGGAAAATACCTTTATTTATCAGCATTTTAATATAGTGCAGACAAGACGAGATTGGTGACACAGCTTTTTACGTGAGAACAGATTTTAACACAAGGACAATTTTGTTTAGTTTAAATAAATATATTATGTTTCATTTTTTTTTACAAAAGAACCATTTTGTTTCATTCCGTATGAACAGTGAACAACAAAAACTCACGTCATGTGACTATACTCTGAAATACAAAAGGGCTTTCTACTTGAATACACAAATAAAAACACTAAAAATATGGTGACCAACTAATAACCAGTATAAGTAACACAGCATAGTTTGTGGCTCCGAGAGATATGCATGCATATAGAATATCATCTCAGTAGTAAACACTGTCTCACTGGCACTAAGATATTTCCGACCAACTTTCATTGTATTCAGACTTTCAGGGATCCTCTACCCTCAACATGGCAGCCATGAGGTCTCGGGGTGCTGATGTAGCATGAGGGCCTCTTACTTCAAGTCGGGTGAACAGCGGCGGCTCCTACGCTAAGGCGGAGGAGCGTCGCTCCACTGCAATTTGAGCAGTGGATAAAGGAAAAATACAATGATAATAGCACTATGTTATTATAATTTTATTTTTCCGATTTACGGGGGGGAGGGAGGGGGGGGCTTGGCTTTGTCACAGCCAGCAATGGCAAGAGTGGTGGGCACTTCGGTGCGCATGACTGTTTGGTCGGCCGTCTTGGGCCGGCCAAACAGTCATGCGCACTTTGCATATTCCCCACCAGGCTGTAATACACAGCCTGGTGGGGAACATGCACAGGCTCCCAATGCCTGTCTGAGCACTGAACCACAGTGCTCAGACAGGCATTGGGAGCCTGTGCATGCCTGTCTGAGCCTGAACCACAGTGCTCAGTCCAATCACAACTCTTTATTGCAGCATTGTGATTGGTTAGGGGAGCATTTTTGCACTTCTTGCTTCAAGCAGGAACAGAAGAGGACGACGCGAGACAAGTCAGCGGTCTGGCAGCAAGGTAAGTCATTTTTTTGCATTTATTTTTCTACCCTGTCTCACCCGTGCTACTCGGTGGCAGCCGCCACTGCGGGTGAACAGTCTAGTTTGTACAAAAACTACTTCAGCAAACGTTGCCGCTTCCATGAAAAAGATGTATTGTCCGTTTCTTCTTTTGGAACAGGACCATTCTTCTTAGTGGAGAGGTGTGTGGTGCAGCGGCCAGGGCAGCTGACTTCGGAGCACAGGGTTCATGGTTCGATCCCCAGCTCCGGCGGCAGCTCAGCACCATGTGACTCTGGGCAATAGCTCACTTAATTTCCACGACGGCCCCCAGCGCCTTGAGACCCGTAAGGGTGAGTAGTTTGCGCTTTACAAATACGGATTTAGATTTAGATTTTTTAGATTTTAGACAGAGGAGGGGGTGAGAGATCAACATACGCTCTGGAACTTCTGTCCTCTGCCAGCTTGCATCTCATGGGTCACAGCATTTTTTGAGAGGGGGCATAGCTCCGCCATGATGTGTACACAGAACAGATCAGAAATCGAAGTCTGAGTCTAGACAGCACAAACCAGGATATGATGTCTTTGTAAAGTCAAAACAAATATTGACTACAAAAGTCTAGTTGACTAAAATAGCGTCATAAAATACGCAAGAATTTAAAATATTTAACATTATATTAACTTTAAAAATATATTCATATTTAAAAACATATAAGTATAATATAGAAAATACATAAAAAGGTTATACCTTAAAAATACAAAATTTAAATATAAACTTTAAAATAAATGTAAACAAATAATACAGTGTGGGTATACAGGTGTATAAACAACACTGGTTAGAAAACATTACAGGCACTTCTCTAATAAGACATGTAGTAACCTGAGCTAAAAATGGCAGAGTTTATCGAATATGCCACCACACCACCCATTTCATGGGGCACAAAATTATCAATAAAGCAGCCCAGGAAGTACCAATTTGTAGTGTATGATTATCATTATTGAAAGGTAAAGATCCACTTGTGAAACAGACATTTCTCAAACCCTAGATCCAATCGGCCATTTAAGGTACCAGAATAGTGTCTTGGTGCACAGGGTGTGCTCTCATGGAGGTTGCTAAAGCATGAAAAAGCATCAACAGCACTTATTGAAACACAGCCTAAAAGGCAAATAAAGGAACACTTATTCCTCATCAGTATGCATTTCTGCATGTTTTATGTGAACTCATTACTAATAGAATCTAGAAACAGATAAAAACAAACAATATATATATAATATGGAAAAAAATAAAATTATTGCAGAAAAATAGTATATATTGAACATTATAAACCAATGAACATATATAATAAAATGATAATATTTAAGAAATAATTTAAGAAGAGTATTACTCCAAAAATACGCAATATTAAAATATTAAAATTAATTTGAATTAGAATATAATCAGACTCTGTAGCGGTCAAATTCACTAGTCTCACTCCAAACTAATCAACCGTAGAGAAAATGTTAGACTTTGGGGCGGGTCAGATTTACTATGCCCCCTTCAACCTGAGCAACGATAGGGAAAGTTTTGAACTTTGGAGGGCTCAGATTTACGACATAATCTCCTGCCTGAGCAACCATGGGGAATACATTGGACTTCGAATAGGACATATTCCACCGTTACTATTCCCATTCCAACCGGGCCAACTGTAAGGAAAATGTTGTTTTTTGGAGAGATCATATTTACTACTTCCTTACCAAGGGAAAGTGCTGAAATTTGGAGTGGTCAGATTTACTATTCACCCTTCGAACCTGAGTAAAGGTAGGGACAGTGTAGAAGTTTGGAGATGTCCGATTTACTACTGCCACTCCCATCTGAGCAACAGAAAGGAAAGTATTGAACTTTGAAGGGGTCAAATGTACTATTCATTCGCCGAATTGAGCAGCAATAGAGAAAGTTTGGAGCGGTCAGATTTACTATTCCCACTCCTAAATTTAAAACAAACCTAAATATAGATTAAAAAGATAAATAATTTCCATAAACATTCAAAATATATAATATTATTAAAATTATATAACTTATATACCTAACATAACATTAAAATAACATTAAAAATGAATATCATAACAAATAATATTAAAAAGTATTTACCAATTGAAGAAAATTAAAACATGTATATATTTAAAACACTTCCTACCCTACTTCCCTAGAAACCCAACACCCACAAAATCAAATTAAAAATAAGACTAGAAAAGGATTAATAGTACATAATAATTTAAAAACATAAAAATACTATTGAGTTAATTGTTATATAAAACACAATACACCTAATGAATATAAAATGATAAGAACAATTAAATCATTTACAAATCCAATAAACCAATTCTAAGTGAAACCAATAATCACCATTTCTTTTTAAAAAAGCACATTTGAAATATTTTCTACATTAATTAGTTTACATATTTAATAATTTAATTAGAATGTCTGAAATAAACTATTTATAAACAATTATAAAATATATGTTAAAAAGACTTGCCACCTGACTCCTCTGCAAACCAAATAATTCACTAATAAATGAACAAATAACTTCAAATAAAATGAAAAAAAATCTTTATGTATATCACCAAAGCAAAAATAAAATAAACTACACCAAAAAATAATTACACATAATTAACATTAAAAGAATAATAACATAATACAGAAAGCAATGAAACATACAAAAATAATTTTAAAATGATGTTAAATACAAGGATATTCTGAAAATGATATTGATCACATAAAAATTATATTTTTACCTGTGATATTCTATACATCATAATATTTTTGACATGATATTTGTGTATCAACAATGTTCTGCCCTTTTGGAAATACTAATAAATGGCACACTTGTGTTTTAAATATTTACACTAGTAGACAGCAGACTTGTTTCACATTTGTACACTTTTGCAACTTGAGGCGCAAAAAGATATATGGTCCGCGAAAGATGACATGATCTTTGAGCCATTGTCGTCACCAGGAAACGCAGGATCCCAAGGCCATGCGCTCATTTAGAGACTGTCAGGCCTTTCACTATAATACCACAACTTTGGCCATTTGATCACCTCCACTGGTAATAGTGATATTACTACAAATGTTGAACAGAACTGGGAACTTCATGCTAAATTGTTTTCCTGAATGCTCCTCTGCGTTCATTAGTGAAAAGTCAAGTATGCACGCAGAGAAGTGCTATTACCATATCATTTGATGGAAACATCCAGTTAAATACACAGAAGTTCATTTCTGCACATTTATCATAATTGCACAGACTTCTCCACAATCTCAGAATATGTAGCTAAATGTAAAAGCATTAGGAACAGAATAAAACATGCCCCAACCTTTTTTTTTTGTCACTTATCACAAACGTTGAAGGGAGCCCACATCCCCACATTTTGCTTGCCTGGTAGGATGAAAGAAGTGCATTAGCGAGTGCCAAATCATTAAAAAGATTTATAAAAATATACAATCGTAAAATGTTCATTTACTGACAAATGAGACGCCACACTCCATTCATTTGCCAGTCAGTTTCATTAATTTTTGCAATTATCAGCTAAAACCACACAAAGGTCTCTCATGAAATGAATCATTACCCATTTATAAAAGGTTCTCTTTTCAAGAAGTCTGCTGGGATTTTACGGAGTGCCCTCTTCACGGAAGTCCTGTTTCTAATGTCTGTGGCTCTTGCAGAGAGTCTGGGAGCTCATGGCATTACGTGCATTATTAAAATGTACAAAAAAAGCAGTAATTTGATTGGTGCCTGGCACGCCCTTCTCGGGTGTTCCAGTGTATATTTCCTGTAGGTCGGCCAAGCGGCACGAGGCTATTTGCTTTGAATTAAAACCATCATTTCCCATTTTCTGTCCCGTAGCATTTTTTTCTGCTGAGGATGAACAAAGTAAGTTCTAGCATCTGCCTTACCCCCACCCCAGAGCATGGCTGGGCAAAGGCCAGACCCTGCACCCAGAGGCCACTAAACACAGTAGCAGTGGTCTTTGGGCTCAGCTCCAGTGTTCAACAGAAGAAATAAAATCCAAGAAAACCCTCCAGAGGTAAGTTTGCAGGGGCTCCAGAGCTCTGCTCAGGAGGTCAAACACACTGCTTAGGTTTCAGACCCTCATGGTTGCCACTGCATTCTATCAGCAGCTCTCTGGCTTATTCTAGCACTTCAAGGCACTTTCCTGCCCATAGCAGTGATGTCAGAACTGAAGGAGGAGTGGGCACAGCTGCAGCTGGGCCTTCCTAGACCCACAGGGAACAGCCCCTCAGGCCTACACACTCTCTCCAGTCCTCCCCTCTCCTGGCCCCATTCCCTTTCAGACCGACTTACTCAGGGCTTCAAGTGGGATGACTAAACTGGGGTGGGGGTTCTCTCAAAGGGGCGTGGCCTATGCACTTAAGGGCGTGGCCATAAAGCACCTAAGTTAGAAACCTGTGCCGCCCGACTGGTATTTTGCTGTTTCTGTCATTGCATCCAGAAATATAATACAGCAAGTAATATTACACCTACAACAAGCCAGGACTATTGGCTTTGTCAATGGTTGTTAGTTGCATAAGATAAATAAGCAACAGCTATTGATTGTGTTGTATATAACATTGAAAATGCTTCAGTTCTGAAATGATGAGACTGTGAAAGACCTACAGCGAGTCTCTTTGGAGTTACATCAAAGGCAGTGAAGGGTGGCACTGCTGTAGTTAAGTTTTTTTTCACCTAGTGTGAGGGCAAAAATGGAGAGCCCGATAGGAACCCATCTCAGCACCTGCTTTTTAGAACTGCCGGTGATGAGCACCGGCAGGACCCGGCCCACTTAAAGCCCCGGACTTACTCCACAGTAATCGACAGTCTGCCTCCCAGGAATCAAACTGGGAATCAAAAGCATTCCTGGCAAACATGTTCAAACTACACCTAGCTAAAAGGTTCTAAGCAGTCCTCAGGCCCTTTGGATCAATTTATTTCCTGTCTCTTTCTTTCCAATCTACCTCTCCCCCTCTCTTTTTCTGTCTTTCTCTCTCTTTCTACCTGCTGTGCGTGCTCTCATAAACCTGAGGCGTGGAGACAGAGGCAGAAGCCGTGGACCTTCACGAAGCGACCTTCAGTGGCTCCAGCCTCCTGGGGAAATGTGCAATAGAATAAATGGCCAATCCTGCCCTGCCCATATCCACCAGCTGTGGGCCATTCATAGCCCGAGATACGAGTCCGATCCGTGCATCGGGTGTTTCCCCGGGAGGCTGGAAGGGTGGGGGCCGGAATTTCAGCAGTGGGGCCGGTTTTGTTACTGGGAGCTGGTTTCGCAGCTGTGCTGCAATATTGGCCCCCAGTAACAAAAGCAGCAATCAAGCGTTTCCAGGTTCTGGTCCAAGAAAATTGCCAGGGATGCTTTGGGTTCCCAGTCCGGCACTGTGGAGGCTCATAAACTCATTAATAGTGTCTCCATCTCGACTCTCCTGAGGCTTGTGGCCTGACACTAGCACAGCAACAAACTGCACCATTCCCAGTTCATGGCCGAGTCCATCTGCACAGGCCGTGCCTGCATTCCCTAATACAAACACCCAGGGCCTGCTTCACAAAGGGCCTCCGCACTCGTGGTAGAGGCCCCTCAGTTGTGGGGGAGTCTCTGGACTCGGGGTAAAATGTCCGCAGTGAGAATTCTCACTGCGGAGATTTCGCTCCGAGTGCGGAGACTCCCCCACGGCTGCGGGGCCTCCGTCACGAGTGTGGAGGCCCTTTGTGAATCAGGTCCTCAGCAGTGCTTAATTTGAGCCAGTGGTTTCCGGTGCTTGGCACCAACACTTAATTATCAACACCAGCACCTATGACAGTCAATCAATCATCAATCAATCACGGCATTTATAGAGCGCGCTACTCACCCGGGAGGGTCTCAAGGCGCTGGGGGAGG
Source organism: Calotriton arnoldi (assembly GCA_963921515.1). NCBI lineage: Eukaryota > Metazoa > Chordata > Amphibia > Caudata > Salamandridae > Calotriton > Calotriton arnoldi. The sequence continues at coordinate 52,273 of CAWUFW010007787.1, forward strand.
GGGTAAGTTACTGCTTGAACAGCCAGGTCTTGAGCTGCTTCCTGAAGGAGAGATGGTCCTGGGTTCGCCGAAGGTGAGTGGGGAGGGAGTTCCAGGTCTTGGCTGCCAGGTAGGAGAAGGATCTTCCTCCGGCGGTGGTTCTGCGGATGCGTGGTACGGTGGCGAGGGCGTGGCTGGTTGATCGTAGCTGGCGTGTGGGCGTGTAGAAGGTCATGCGGTCGTTGAGGTACTTTGGGCCCAGGTCGTGGAGGGCCTTGTGTGCGTGGGTGAGGAGTCTGAACGTGATTCTCTTGCTGACGGGGAGCCAGTGCAGGTCTTTCAGGTGCACGGTGATGTGGCTGTGTCGGGGATGTCCAGGATGAGTCGTGCGGAGGCGTTCTGGATGCGCTGGAGTCTCTTTTGAAGTTTGGCTGTGGTTCCGGCGTAGAGGGTGTTCCCATAGTCCAGTCGGCTGGTGACGAGTGCCTGGGTGACGGTCTTCCTGGTTTCAGTGGGGATCCATCTGAAGATCTTGCGGAGCATGCGCAGGGTGTTGAAGCATGAAGATGAGACGGCGTTGACTTGTCTGGTCATCGACAGGGAGGAGTCCAGGATGAAGCCCAGGTTGCGTGCGTGGTCCGTTGGCTTGGGCGCGGTGCCCAGGGCCGGGGGCCACCAGGAGTCGTCCCAGGCGGAGGGTGATGAGCCCAGGATGAGGACTTCCGTCTTATCTGAGTTCAGTTTAAGGCGGCTGTTCCTCATCCAGTCGGCGACGTCTCTCATCCCGTCGTGTAGGTTGGCTCTGGCGGTGGTGGGGTCGTTGGTGAGGGAGAGGATCAGCTGGGTGTCGTCGGCGTAGGAGATGATGTTGAGGTTGTGTCGGCGTGCGATGGCTGCGAGGGGGCTCATGTAGACGTTGAAGAGGGTTGGGCTGAGTGAGGATCCTTGTGGAACGCCGCAGATGACTTCGGTGGCTTCGGATCTGAACGGGGGAGGCGGACTCTCTGGGTTCTTCCGGCGAGGAACGAGATGATCCATTCCAGTGCTTTCTCTCGGATTCCGATGTTGCTGAGGCGCTTCACTAGGGTGCGGTGGCAGACGGTGTCGAACGCCGCAGAGAGGTCCAAGAGGATGAGGGCAGCTGTTTCCCCGTTGTCGGTTAGGGTTCTGATGTCGTCGGTGGCTGCGATAAGGGCGGTCTCGGTGCTGTGGTTGGCCCGAAACCCGGACTGCGAGGGGTCGAGGGATCCATTTGTCTCGAGGAAGGCGGCAAGCTGTCTGTTGGACGGTCTTCTCGATGACTTTGGCCGGAAACGGAAGGAGCGAGATGGGACGGTAGTTCTTGAGGTCGGTGGGGTCCGCCGTTGGTTTCTTCAGGAGGGCGGTAAGCTCGGCGTGCTTCCAGCTCTCCGGGAAGGTGGCGGTGTGGAAGGAGGAGTTGATGATGTCCCGGAGATGGGGTGCGATGGTGGCGTCGGCTTTGTTGAAGACGTGGTGTGGGCAGGGGTCGGTTGGTGATCCGGAGTGGATGGAGTTCATCGTGCGGGTGGTGTCTTCGGTGCTGATCGGGGTCCAGTTGCAGAGGGTGGTGGTGGCGGGCGTTGGTTCGGCGGTAGGGTGCGTTGTTTGTGCGCCGAAGCTGTTGTGTATGTCGGTGATCTTGCGGTGGAAGAACGCGGAGAGTGAGTTGCAGAGGTCTTGCGAGGGGTGATGTCGTTGTTTCAGGCGCTGGGGTTGGAGAACTCTTTGACGATGCTGAAAAGTTCCTTGCTGTCATGGGCGTTGTTGTCCAGTCGTTCTTTGAGTGCCGACTTCTTGGTGGCACGGATCAGCTGGTGGTGTTTGCGGGTGGCGTGCTTGAGGGCGGTCCTGTTGTCTGTGGTCTGGTCGAGTCGCCAGGTTTTCTCGAGAGTGCGGCAGTTCTTCTTGGATTCCTTGAGTTCGTTGGTGAACCAAGGGGTTTTCTTGCTTCCGGGTCTGCTGGGAGGGTTTTTAGTGGTGCGAGGTCGTCGGCGCAGGCGGTCAGCCACTTGGCGAGGTTGCTGGCTGCTTCGTTTGGGTCCGTTGTGTTGGTGGGTGTGTTCTGGCTGAGGGAGGCGGTGAGCTGCTCGGCGGTGATCTTGCTCCAGCTCCGGCGGGGAGCCTGTTGCGGGTGGTGGTGGGTCGCAGTCTTTCTGAAGCTGAAGTGGACGCAGCTGTGGTCGGTCCAGTGGAGTCCGGTGGCGTGGCTGAAGGAGATGTGCTTGCTGGACGAGAAGACGGTGTCAAGCGTGTGGCCGGCGTAGTGGGTGGGCGTGTTCACCAGTTGCTTGAGTCCGAGGTTGGCGAGGTTGTCCAGCAGGGCGGTGGTGTTTCTGTCGTTGTTGTTCTCCAGGTGGAAGTTGAGGTCCCCTAGGAGGATGTAGTCGGCGGAGGGCATGGCGTGCGGGCTGATGAAGTCTGCGATGTCTTCGCTGAATAGTGTGCGTGGTCCCGGGGTCTGTAGATGAGGGTGCCTCGGAGGGTGGTCTTGGGGTCAGTGTGTATCTGGAAGTGTAGGTGTTCGAGCGGCGGAGAAGGTCTCGTCGGAGTTAGTCGAGATGCGGATGGTGTTCTTGTGTACGATGGCGATGCCTCCTCCCGTCTGGTTGACGCGGTCCTTCCGGGTGATCTTGTATCCATCCGGGATGGCTATGGCGATGTCGGGCGCTGAGGAGGCGTTCATCCAGGTCTCGGTGAGGAAGGCGATGTCCGGTGCTGTTGCGTCGAGCAGGTCCCAGAGTTCCACGGCGTGCCTGTGGACGGAGCGGGTGTTCAGCAGGATGCATTTCAGGTGGTTGCTGCTGTTGCTCGACTTGGCGGAGGTGGTGCACGTCCGGGGGCAGGTGAATCGGCAGACTTGGCAGGCGAAGGGTCCGTGGGTGCGTCTCGGTGAGGCTCGGTAGCAGGCAGGGTTCCGGCCGGCATTGAGTGCGGTGAGTGTGGCGGCGTCGTAGGTCCGTCGAGTAGTGTTGCGTTGGTGGGTTCCAGGGGTTCTGGCGCTGGGCGCGGTCCAGTCGCAGACGGGCGCAGACGGGCTTGCCTTAGGCGCGCCTTCGGCGCGCCAGCGGCGCGCGCCGCTGCGCACGTCCGCTGCGCGGCGTGCAGCGGCCGCCATTTATGGGGAGGTGGGAGGGAGGAGCAGCTGGGAGGCGGGAGGCAGGGGCAGCGAATGGGCAGTCAGGGGGCGGGGCCGCAGGAACGCAGCGGCGGGAGTGGCGAGAGGCAGCGGGGGCACAGAAAGGAAAACAGGGGAGAGCAGACAAAATCACGGGCACAACAACAGTGGGGCAGCGAGGGGCACAGAAAGGAAAAACAGGGGGAGAGCAGACAAAATCACGGGCACAACAACAGTGGGGCAGCGAGGGGCACAGAAAGGAAAAACAGGGGGACAGCAGACAAAATCACGGGCACAACAACAGTGGGGCAGCGAGGGGCACAGAAAGGAAAACAGGGGGAGAGCAGACAAAATCACGGGCACAACAACAGTGGGGCAGCGAGGGGCACAGAAAGGAAAAACAGGGGGAGAGCAGACAAAATCACGGGCACAACAACAGTGGGGCAGCGAGGGGCACAGAAAGGAAAAACAGGGGGAGAGCAGACAAAAACGGGCACCGGGGCCACAAGCGGAGGGCGATCTTACCTACAGGAGCAGCGGGCAGACAACACAGGCGGAGCTGTGTGGTGGGGGAGCGACCTACCTGGCAAGGTCAAGGGTCGCTCTCCTCGCCGTGCAGCGGCCGCCATTTATGGGGAGGTGGGAGGGAGGAGCAGCTGGGAGGCGGGAGGCAGGGGCAGCGAATGGGCAGTCAGGGGGCGGGGCCGCAGGGAACGCAGCGGCGGGAGTGGCGAGAGGCAGCGGGGGCACAGAAAGGAAAAACAGGGGGAGAGCAGGCAAAATCACGGGCACAACAACAGTGGGGCAGCGAGGGGCACAGAAAGGAAAAACAGGGGGACAGCAGACAAAATCACGGGCACAACAACAGTGGGGCAGCGAGGGGCACAGAAAGGAAAAACAGGGGGAGAGCAGACAAAATCACGGGCACAACAACAGTGGGGCAGCGAGGGGCACAGAAAGGAAAAACAGGGGGAGAGCAGACAAAATCACGGGCACAACAACAGTGGGGCAGCGAGGGGCACAGAAAGGAAAAACAGGGGAGAGCAGGCAAAATCACGGGCACAACAACAGTGGGGCAGCGAGGGGCACAGAAAGGAAAAACAGGGGGAGAGCAGGCAAAATCACGGGCACAACAACAGTGGGGCAGCGAGGGGCACAGAAAGGAAAAACAGGGGGACAGCAGACAAAATCACGGGCACAACAACAGTGGGGCAGCGAGGGGCACAGAAAGGAAAAACAGGGGGACAGCAGACAAAATCACGGGCACAACAACAGTGGGGCAGCGAGGGGCACAGAAAGGAAAAACAGGGGGACAGCAGACAAAATCACGGGCACAACAACAGTGGGGCAGCGAGGGGCACAGAAAGGAAAAACAGGGGGACAGCAGACAAAATCACGGGCACAACAACAGTGGGGCAGCGAGGGGCACAGAAAGGGAAAACAGGGGAGAGCAGGCAAAATCACGGGCACAACAACAGTGGGGCAGCGAGGGGCACAGAAAGGAAAAACAGGGGGACAGCAGACAAAATCACGGGCACAACAACAGTGGGGCAGCGAGGGGCACAGAAAGGAAAAACAGGGGGAGAGCAGACAAAATCACGGGCACAACAACAGTGGGGCAGCGAGGGGCACAGCAAGGAAAAACAGGGGGAGAGCAGACAAAATCACGGGCACAACAACAGTGGGGCAGCGAGGGGCACAGAAAGGAAAAACAGGGGGAGAGCAGACAAAATCACGGGCACAACAACAGTGGGGCAGCGAGGGGCACAGAAAGGAAAAACAGGGGGAGAGCAGACAAAAACGGGCACCGGGGCCACAAGCGGAGGGCGATCTTACCTACAGGAGCAGCGGGCAGACAACACAGGCGGAGCTGTGTGGTGGGGGAGCGACCTACCTGTCAGCCACATGGCACAGTTTTGTCTTATTTAGAGATGAACACAACAACAGTTGTTTATTAATTCGATATACACTAAAATTGACTAATACCTGCTGCCCAAGACATTCTTATACCTCCGCAAGCTTGGAATATTCTGAACTGTCACACTTGTAGGAGTGTGATGGTTAGTAGTTGTGTTTATATTGTCATTGGCACTGCTGGTAGGAGCAATGAGTGATGCGAGCTGAAGTGGCCTCCTGATAGGGCCTGGCACTTATTTTTTTACAAATTAAGCATCTGATCAATACCTTCCCTTCAAATGGGGCGCAGTCAATCATTAGAGCACTCCCAAGAGGACCCATCAGACCACTGCTATTCAAGCACTAAGACATCCTCAGGCACTGTAAAATGGGGACCGCATCGAGGGTTCTCTACATTGTCTGCCTCTTTGCAGGGCAATACTCTTACTAATTGGTCCATGCACCTAGGCCTCTGGTATTCCTTCATTTTCATGAGGGATACCAACATGCAAACAATGCAACCCTCCCTCAATAGTGTGTGGGCACACAGGTGTATAAATACCATCTGGTAATAATATGGCATTATACAATCTGGGCTTAAAAAAAGCAGCAGTTATCGAATATGCCACCACACCACTATTTCATGTGGCAAAATATTATCAATAATGCAGCCCTCGAAGTACCAATGTTAACTGTAAGATTATCATTATTGAAAGGCAAAGATCCACTTGTGAAACAGACATGTTTCAAACCCAAGATCTGGCCGGAAACCTAAGGTGCGAGATTAGCACCTTGGTGCACAGGGTGTGGACGTTTAAGGTGCTAGATTAGTGCCTAGGTGCACAGGGTGTGGACGTTTAAGGTGCTAGATTAGCACCTTGGTGCGCAGGGTGTGGACGTTTAAGGTGCTAGATTAGTGCCTTGGTAGACAGGCTGTGGAAGTTTAAGGTGCGAGATTAGAACCTTGGTGCACAGTGTGTGGACGTTTAAGGTGATAGATTAGTGCCTTGGTGCACAGGGTGTGGACGTTTAAGGTGCTAGATTAGCACCTTGGTGCACTGGTTGTGGAAGTTTAAGGTGCTAGATTCGTGCCTTGGTGCAGAGGGAGGGGAAGTTTAAGGGGCTAGATTAGCACCTTGGTGCACTGGTTGTGGAAGTTTAAGGTGCTAGATTAGCGCCTCCGTGCACAGGGTGTGGAAGTTTAAGGTGCTAGATTCGTGCCTTGGTGCACAGGGAGTGGAAGTTTAAGGTGCTAGATTAGCACCTTGGTGCACTGGTTGTGGAAGTTTAAGATGCTTGATTAGTGCCTCCGTGCACAGGGTGTGGAAGTTTAAGGTGCTAGATTAGCGCCTCCATGCACAGGGTGTGGAAGTTTAAACTGCTAGATTATCACCTTGGTGCACAGGGAGTGGAAGTTTAAGGTGCTAGATTAGCGCCCTGGTGCACAGGGTGTGGAAGTTTAAGGTGCTAGATTAGCACCTTGGTGCACAGGGAGTGGACGTTTAAGGTGCTAGATGAGCGCCTTGGTGCACAGGGTGTGATAGTTTAAGGTGCTAGATTATCACCTTGGTGCACAGGGAGTGGAAGTTTAAGGTGCTAGATTAGCGCCTTGGTGCACAGGGAGTGGACGTTTAAGGTGCTAGATGAGCGCCTTGGTGCACAGGGTGTGATAGTTTAAGGTGCTAGATTATCACCTTGGTGCACTGGGTGTGGAAGTTTAAGGTGCTAGATTAGCGCCTCCATGCACAGGGTGTGGAAGTTTAAACTGCTAGATTATCACCTTGGTGCACAGGGAGTGGAAGTTTAAGGTGCTAGATTAGCGCCTTGGTGCACAGGGTGTGGAAGTTTAAGGTGCTAGATTAGCGCCTTGGTGCACAGGGAGTGGGCGTTTAAGGTGCTAGATGAGCGCCTTGGTGCACAGGGTGTGATAGTTTAAGGTGCTAGATTATCACCTTGGTGCACAGGGAGTGGAAGTTTAAGGTGCTAGATTAACGCCTTGGTGCACAGGGAGTGGACGTTTAAGTGCTAGATGAGCGCCTTGGTGCACAGGGTGTGATAGTTTAAGGTGCTAGATTATCACCTTGGTGCACTGGGTGTGGAAGTTTAAGGTGCTAGATTAGCGCCTTGGCGCATAGGGTGATCAAGTTTAAGGTGCTACATTAGCACCTTGGAGCACAGGGTGTGGACGTTTAAGGTGCTACATTAGCACCTTGGTGCACAGGGTGTGGACGTTTAAGGTGATAGATTAGTGCCTTGGTGCACAGTGTGTGGAAGTTTAAGATGCTAGATTAGCGCCTTGGTGCACAGGGTGTGGAAGTTTAAGGTGCTGGATTGGCGCCTCCGTGCACAGGGTGTGGAAGTTTAAACTGCTAGATTATCACCTTGGTGCACTGGGTGTGGAAGTTTAAGGTGCTAGATTAGTGCCTTGGTGCAGAGGGAGTGGAAGTTTAAGGTGCTAGATTAGCACCTTGATGCACTGGTTGTGGAAGTTTAAGGTGCTAGATTAGTGCCTTGGTGCACAGGGAGTGGAAGATTAAGGTGCTAGATTAGCGCCTTGGTGCACAGGGAGTGGAAGTTTAAGGTGCTAGATTAGTGCCTTGGTGCACAGGGAGTGGAAGTTTAAGGTGCTAGATTAGCGCCTTGGTGCACAGGGTGTGGAAGTTTAAGGTGCTAGATTCGTGCCTTGGTGCAGAGGGAGTGGAAGTTTAAGGTGCCAGATTAGTGCCTTGGTGCACAGGGAGTGGAAGTTTAAGGTGCTAGATGAGCGCCTTGGTGCACAGGGTGTGATAGTTTAAGGTGCTAGATTTGCACCTTGGTGCACTGGTTGTGGAAGTTTAAGGTGCTAGATTAGCACCTTGGTGCACAGGGAGTGGAAGTTTAAGGTGCTAGATTAGTGCCTTGGTGCACAGGGAGTGGAAGTTTAAGGTGCTAGATTAGCGCCTTGGTGCACAGGGTGTGGAAGTTTAAGGTGCTACATTAGCACCTTGGTGCACAGGGTGTGGACGTTTAAGGTGCTAGATTAGCACCTTGGTGCACAGTGTGTGGAATTTTAAGATTGCTAGATTAGTGCCTTGGTGCACAGGGAGTGGAAGTTTAAGGTGCTAGATTAGCGCCTTGGTGCACAGGGTGTGGAAGTTTAAGGTGCTACAGTAGCACCTTGGTGCACAGGGTGTGGACGTTTAAGGTGCTAGATTAGCACCTTGGTGCACAGGGTGTGGACGTTTAAGGTGATAGATTAGTGCCTTGGTGCACAGTGTGTGGAAGTTTAAGATGCTTGATTAGTGCCTCCGTGCACAGGGTGTGGAAGTTTAAGGTGCTAGATTAGCGCCTCCATGCACAGGGTGTGGAAGTTTAAACCGCTAGATTATCACCTTGGTGTCCTGGGTGTGGAAGTTTAAGGTGCTAGATTAGCGCCTTGGTGCACAGAGTGTGGAAGTTTAAGGTGCTAGATTCCTGCCTTTGTGCAGAGGGAGTGGAAGTTTAAGGTGCTAGATTAGTGCCTTGGTGCACAGGGAGCGGAAGTTTAAGGTGCTAGATTAGCGCCTTGGTGCACAGGGTGTGGAAGTTTAAGGTGCTAGATTCGTGCCTTGGTGCAGAGGGAGGGGAAGTTTAAGGTGCTAGATTAGTGCCTTGGTGCACAGGGAGTGGAATTTCAAGGTGCTAGATTATCGCCTTGGTGCACAGGGTGTAGAAGTTTAAGGTGCTAGTTTGTGCCTTGGTGCACAGGGAGTGGAAGATTAAGGTGCTAGATTAGCGCCTTGGTGCACAGGGAGTGGACGTTTAAGGTGCTAGATTAGCGCCTTGGTGCACAGGGTGTTGTAGTTTAAGGTGCTAGATTAGCACCTTGGTGCACAGGGTGTGGAAGTTTAAGGTGCTAGATTTGTGCCTTGTTGCAGAGGGAGGGGAAGTTTAAGGTGCTAGATTAGTGCCTTGGTGCACAGGGAGCGGAAGTTTAAGGTGCTAGATTAGCGCCTTGGTGCACAGGGTGTGGAAGTTTAAGGTGCTAGATTCGTGCCTTGGTGCAGAGGAGGGGAAGTTTAAGGTGCTAGATTAGTGCCTTGGTGCACAGGGAGTGGAATTTCAAGGTGCTAGATTAGCGCCTTGGTGCACAGGGTGTAGAAGTTTAAGGTGCTAGATTCGTGCCTTGGTGCAGAGGAGGGGAAGTTTAAGGTGCTAGATTAGTGCCTTGGTGCACAGGGAGCGGAAGTTTAAGGTGCTAGATTAGCGCCTTGGTGCACAGGGTGTGGAAGTTTAAGGTGCTAGATTCGTGCCTTGGTGCAGAGGGAGGGGAAGTTTAAGGTGCTAGATTAGTGCCTTGGTGCACAGGGAGTGGAATTTCAAGGTGCTAGATTAGCGCCTTGGTGCACAGGGTGTAGAAGTTTAAGGTGCTAGATTCGTGCCTTGGTGCACAGGGAGTGGAAGATTAAGGTGCTAGATTAGCGCCTTGGTGCACAGGGAGTGGACGTTTAAGGTGCTAGATTAGCGCCTTGGTGCACAGGGTGTGGAAGTTTAAGGTGCTAGATTCGTGCCTTGGTACAGAGGGAGGGGAAGTTTAAGGTGCTAGATTAGTGCCTTGGTGCACAGGGAGTGGAATTTCAAGGTGCTAGATTAGCGCCTTGGTGCACAGGGTGTAGAAGTTTAAGGTGCTAGATTCGTGCCTTGGTGCTCAGGGAGTGGAAGATTAAGGTGCTAGATTAGCGCCTTGGTGCACAGGGAGTGGACGTTTAAGGTGCTAGATTAGCGCCTTGGTGCACAGGGAATTGAAGTTTAAGGTGCTAGATTCATGCCTTGGTGCACTGGTTGTGGAAGTTTAAGTTGCGAGATTAGCTCCTTGGTGCACAGGATGTGGAAGTTTAAGGTGCTAGATTCGTGCCTTGGTGCACAGAGAGTGGAAGATTAAGGTGCTAGATTAGCGCCTTGGTGCACAGGGAGTGGACGTTTAAGGTGCTAGATTAGCGCCTTGGTGCAAAGGGTGTGGTAGTTTAAGGTGCTAGATTAGCACCTTGGTGCACTGGTTGTGGAAGTTTAAGGTGCTAGATTAGCTCCTTAGTGCACAGGGAGTTGAAATTTAAGGTGCTAGATTCATGCCTTGGTGCACTGGTTGTGGAAGTTTAAGGTGCGAGATTAGCTCCTTGGTGCACAGGATGTGGAAGTTTAAGGTGCTAGATTAGCACCTTGGTGCACTAGTTGTGGAAGTTTAAGGTGCGAGATTAGCTCTTTGGTGCACAGGGTGTGCTCTCATGTGAGAGGAGGATGCTAAAGCATGAAAAAGCATCAACTGCATTTCTCGCAACACAATCTAAAAGGCAAATAAAGGATCACTTATCATATATTCCTCATCAGCATGTATTTCTGAATGTTTTATGAGAACCCATTAAGAAAATTGAAGAATGTTTACAAGAAAGGTTTTGTGAAAGGCATTTAGAGGACTACATAAGCAGTGCTTAATTTAAGCCGGTGGGTCCGATGCTCAGCACCGGCACTTGTCAATACCGGCAGTTGTGACAGTCTGCCACAAGGGGGCGCTGTCTGCCTAATTTAGAGATGGCCATAACAACATTTAGGAGGTCATTACAATGTCGGCATCGGTCATAGGACCGACCGACACCCGGTCGGCGGTCCTGACCGCCTCATTAGGAAGCGACCGAACACTGTTCGGTCGCATGCCTACATTTTACTATGGCAGCATGCATTCCAGCCGTAAACCGGTCGTAATACATGCTCCCAGAGTTAAATGGGAGGTGCGGTTGATCCCTGCACCCCGTGGCAGGCACCTCAAGGTGCCGCCACAAGGTGCAGGGATCAGCAGGGGGGCCCCCACAGCCTCCAACCGGATGCCGTGCACCCAAGGGGGCCCTGCTGGGGGCCCCCAAAGACGCTTTTCGGCATGGAAACCATGTCGGAAACCGTCATCGTAATCTTAAGGGCGGAAAGGTCCGCCCTTGAGATTACAGGTCGTATCTCCGAGCCCGTTGAAAGCCAGACAGAATGACCGGCCTGTTTCCTTTCCGACCACCTCCATCGTAATGAGGCGGTCGGAAAGGAAAACGAACAGCCCATTACGATGCGGCTGTAAAGGCTCTGACCGCATAGTAATCGGCCCCATAATTGTTAATTGAATATACATCAAAAATGACTATTACCTGCTGCCCAAGCCATTCTTTTAGCTTGGGAGTCTGAAATAGTCAGAATTGTCATATTTATAGTTCTGTGATGGTTAGTAGTTGTGTTTTTACTATCATTGGCAGCACGGCAGGGGTAATGTGTGGTGCCAGCTGCAGTGGCCTCCTGACGAGAGCCATGGTACTTATTTTACAAATTAAGCACTGTAACATGTAAAATAGGCCCCGGTTCGCCAATTACTAGTTAAGTTGCCCCCTTCGCCCCCACCACCACCAGAATGCTCCTCTTTCCTCATGACCCTCCAGAGTGGTGCTGATGTCTTTAGAAAGTCTAGACTGTCACAGGAAATGGCATTTCTGTGAGACTGAGAAAGGTTAGTTTGTCTTATTCGCCATCAATCTCAAAACATCATTGAGAAACTACAAAGCCCAGTGGAAGTCTAGAATCCGTGCCAAGGCGTGCGCCCCCTCACTCACGTCCTCCTATCCCTTTCAAAGTTATGCTGATCTTGTTTGGTTTCAACAACAATCACTATTTCCAGATTTAAATCTCTGAGACGTTTGTGTACAATGAGATTACAGTATCTCGGACAATTCCATGGATGACTCTTTCGACACATCGCACAGAAACTTTGAAACTTCGTAAACTTGCAAAGTTGATTTCCTTTGTAAGACCTGCGGACATAAAGTCTATACAAATAGTTTTTACAGAAGAATTTTCCGGCAACAATCTTTGTGAGAAAATTCTGTTGCTGAATGCCGGTTTCTGTACCCTGCAAAACTAACCGTGAATATTATTTTTTACTTGCTAGCTGTTTTTTAAAAAAGTAAGCGTTTTTGTGACCTTCAAGACGACTGCCGTGCTTCTAAAAAATATCTTCAAGAAGTTTGCAAGAGAAAGTCTTTGGGACTTTTGGAACCCCTGAACAAAACTGACTTGTCTCATTACTAGAAAATATTAAAGCCCAGTGGGGAGGCATTGAAATCGATGTAATTGTTGCATCAAACACTCATGTCAGTGCAATGGTATAAATTGTTCTTCTCATTTTGTGTTGACTGCATTTCACTGCACATGACCAGTATTCCTCACAACAGTAACTTAAACCAAGAGAGCGCTTGGGTTGTGAGTTTCCTGCTCCAGCCAGGATCCTAGGAGCCAGAAGGCAGATAACACACATCCTCAAAGGCCACATTATGGCGCCATTTGCACAGTTTAATGTTAACAAATCCCACATGGGCACAATATTTGTTAATGGAAATATAGGAACACAAACATTTGTGTAGAAAAAAAATGGCGGATATATTTTAACTTAGGGTGGTTCACAAGAAGTGATAAGCCTTAAAGGTTATTAATCTTTCGTACTTGTTCGTGACTTAGTCTATAAGGTACAGAGCCTTACTGCGCACACAAATCTGGGCTATGGACACTAGGAAGATTTCCCCCAACCCATATGGATAAGATCTCTGCCCACCTTTGTATCATTAAAAGAAAAAAAATCAAGAGGTAACTCTTCACTATTGTTCGGGGGGCTAATCAACAGAGAGAGGTGCACATTTACAAAATAGTTTTTAACCTTTGCCAATTCTGCCCCAACTTTATGAGACAATCAATGTCCCTTTTATCCTTATTAAATGCAGAGAAAAAAGTTTGAATATGATATGCTGAGCAGAAAACTGTTGGTATCTCATTCTCAAAACAGTATTAAATCTGCTCCCGCAGATTTCGTACCTCGCTAGGGCACCAATTTAAGACTCTATGGAATTCAGAAAACAATTACAGGTTACAAATGGAAGCCTGCATCAGTTGTAACGTTTCAGAGGGGTAATCCTTAAAAAATTTGCACATTCTTTTTTTTCAGTCTAAAATATTCATGTATATTTACACTTCAGAAAACAAACCGAGCAATATTTGCACTTGCTAATTTTTTTTTTTTTCTCACATATAACATTTTTTTTACCAAAGGAAAAACCACTTCCTCTGCACCGCACCTATTTTGGGGGTGTTTCAAACCCTACAAAGGGATTTACCGCTGTCCTTGACAGGAACACTTACCAGAAAATTTACCGGGTGGCAAAAAAGGGTCAGGAAATGGTTTTAAATGCCAACAAATGTGTAACTTTGTGGAAGTTCAGAAACTTCCAGATCATTCCCGCCATGAAAAGCTTGATGAGAGTAAACTTGTTTAGGAGTGCAAAATCAAAGTTTGTGAATTTAGAGAGTGGTACTGAACTCATAAAAAAGCCTCTTTGATATTTTAACTTACACCTGCAAACAGTTTGTGAAACGGGTGCACAACTCCATTGTGCACAGACAAGCTCTGCATAATGTAAGGTTGCAGAGGAGTTTTCAAAGATTTGCCATTGCACACAGAACAACTATGTAAAAGATAAGCAAAGAAAAATTGAGTGTAAAGTTTTCTGCTTGGCTGGGTTCTTTCAGAGTGAAGATTATTTCGCTTTGATGTGAAAATTAAATTAGCAAATTTAGGAAAGGCCGAAAATATGCACATTTCACTCATCAACCACCTCTGGCACCTCCACCCGACCCAAGAGGTGTAAATGAAGCAAGCTCTTTACCAGCTACTGATTCCCGCAGCAGGCATTTGGGATCATCATGTGACCAAACAAGTTGACGATGGAAAGCGCATTGAGACAATTGGGCCCACAACGATCACACAACATGATCAATATAAATCAATTGATGAAATACAAATATAGCTCTCCTCTCCATCCCTTCTCTGTGAGAATTTGAGCAGGCGGGAGGATCCTGCTCCCACAGGCATGGACTGATCTCAGGGCTGGACTGATAACCAGAATCAGCCCTGACAAGAATGTTCAAACCAGTCCCCACTGCAGAAGAGTGTAACTAGAGAAGTGGCCTTGGGGGCATTAGTGGGTCATGGGAGACTACATGCAAAGGCCTCCATTATGAGCAGGGCCACTGGAATTATGCAATTGTGCGGCGCCTGCGATTTTTGCATAATTATAGATTTGTTGAATTTACCACATAATCCATCATATGTCGCATAATTTGCAGATTTTAACAAAAAAAATGTTTCTAGCTCAAACGGTTCAAAGGTTACAAAAACTGCAGCAACACGTTTCCACGCAGTGGAAGGTCCTTTGTAAAACTGGACTGGTGACTTTTCTGTTGCTTATTGCTATATTTGGGTGTTAAATGGGCATGAATGAGGTGTAAACTATGCCCAGACAATGTTTCCTATTTCAAAAACGATGAAATAATGAAGTAATACTTTTACAAAATGTGTGGCGTTATGCCGCATAATTTGCCTTTTTTTGCCAGATAATTTACACAATCCCGTCGCATAATTTGCCCCTATACTGAAGTATAATTCCAGTGGGCCTGATTATGAGTGGTCCACTGCTCGCGGATAATTGGGCATCCGTCCTGGCGGCCTTTGTGGAGGAGCCGGAGAACACATCACCAATGATGAGACTGGTTTCACTGTGGTTACCGTCTGCCCCCCTAGCTACCTGATCGATGCACACATGACTAGAGACCAAGTACAAGATGCCCCCTAATATAAACCCAATTTTATCTTTCTGTTACATGATGTTTGTTGACACACCCACGTTGTAATGTTTGATCATTACCGACTATGTGCCACCCAACTACTATCAATGATGTTGACCGAGCCCACAGACCCCATGATCCTTTACATTCTGATTCTGTATATACATTGCATGGGCTGCCAGGGCTTATAGTGAACTGTTATGTCTCTGTCATCGTTGACAATTACAATGCATAAGAATCAGCCTGTAAACTGTGAAGTTCGTAATAGTGACCATGGGTCGCCATGTTTAGGATGTATCGTGCCATTGTCGGAGAATTACATAAATGACAATAAATAAAGTTTTTAAAAATGAGTGGTCCAGTGTTTGGTGCGATACTTATCCCCAATGTGTTTATTGGGCAACATGATTATCGGCTAGTGCGAGTTTTCTCATAAAATGGAGATTAACATGCAGATTGTGGTGCTCACCAAAATCCACATGTCCTGGTATTTACAAGCCATTTTTCACCTAAAAAATATTGGTATGTTTGACCTGTTAATATTTATCCTGAGAATGCCATTTTAATTTCAAAACTCATAATTTTGATACATTTAGTAACACAAGTTTCTGCACATATTGGAATTTATCGGGCCACTCGTGATGGGAGCCTAAAACTTGACACTATAAAAATGCAGATCTATTAGCTTTGCCAATGCTTGTTACCTTGATGACATTGCCAAGAAGTGTACTTCATCCGGGAACAACTGTTAAACCTCTTGTTAGAAAACCTAGATGAAAAGTAGTTCTTTCCTTTTCCCACGGAACACCCTTCCTTTGGACAATACATTAATGCAGGGTGAGTGACTATTTGTGTACAACATTAATGAGCTCTGAAAACGTCACTTCCTAATCAAAAGACTATTTAGCTCCCTCTTCTGTCAGCATGTTCCTTCTTGTGCTTCCTCTTACGTCATACTTTGATCCTTGATCAGAGTTCCAGACGTCTGTAATTTAGCATCCTTCAAAACCCTTAAATAAAAATACATTTTTACCAGCATCTCTTATATGCCAAACAATCTCACTGGCAGCCCACCACATGGTAACCAAGCTCTACCCAGATCTTATCTCATATAATTGAAAGAAACGAAATAAATGCAGACTTTTATAGGATCTGGTAAAATTGTTGACCCTACCCTTCTCTAGAGCGACTGCAGAGCGTGAGAATGTCAGTGTAGTTGACGTGAAGGGCAGGACAACTTTTATTATCGCTGCTTTAAGGAAGCCTTTTTTGGTGGCGGTTCTTGCCACTAAACCTGTAGGGACAGCACACCATTGTGTCAGAGATGGGGTTGGGAGGTACCTTCCAGAGGGCAGAATTTGCTGCTCTACGGAAAACAGGAAGAAGACCCGCTGGGGAGGGGTGGAGAGGGACCTGCTCTCAGCGCTGTTTTGGCTGGGAAGCCCCCATCTCATCACCCCAAAAGCAGCGTTAAAAGGAGCAGAAGACCCTTCTTTTTTATGGTCATGCACGATTTGCTGCTGCAGAGAAATGTTCATCTTTGGTACCACCAGAAACCTGGAAGTATTTGGCTACTCAATAAATTTGTCTTCAGAACTGCCTATAAGACCTACGTTTGTTTACCTCTAAAATATGAAAAATTATTCTGTAAAATAAAAAAAATTTAAATCCTGGGCACTCGTACAATTTTTCCTGAAAAAAAGTTATCTCAACCGACATAGCTACCGGTATGAGGGATCAAAGCATACATCATCAACACGCTCATTGACAAAACACGATAAAAGGGGAGAGACCGTCCCACCCCCTTCCATGACATCAAAAATGATGTGGCACCCCCAGGCGATCCCACTACAGAATGCAGCCCTTAGGGGGGACTGTGAGTGATAACACGTAGAACTATTTCTGCTAGAATAATGTTCCTCAGGTAACACTGGGACAGAGTGCAAGGCACTAGAGGCAGTTAATGCGATGGTGCAGTGAGCTTGTATTAGGCGCTGAGGGGTGATACTCAGATCTGACTGTGCTATCGGGCAGGATTCAGCACTTTCTGTTCAGGTGTGTATCAGACTTTACATTCAGTGCAGAGCTCTTGGAGGACAGCCACTGGAAGAAGGTGGCTGTGAAGCTTAGATCCTAGCTCATACACAGCGAGACGAAACCTGGAGCGGGCCAAGATGGGGAAACCACACATGGGTGACCGTGATACACAATATTAGCAGGATAGAATTGATACTAGCCAGGGGGAAAGGACAGACGGGAAGCAGGCAGCAACTAAACTGTTCCAAATCATTCCTATTTGGGTGGATAGAAAGAGTTATCCTGGGCAATTCTCAAACATCAGAAGTTATATTGAAGTGTGGTTTACCTCAGGGTCCACCACTATCCCAATTTCTCTTCAATAAATATTCATTAAACCACTGTTTTGTATTATCAGAGCAATATCACTCCTATGCTGAAGATATGCAGAATTGCCTGCATGTCAGAGCTCTGGGGATGTTTTCGCCCCTCTGAAAAGACGACCATAGAATGTAGCCTGCTGGATGACTAATCGTAGACTAAAGCTAAAGGAAGCAAGAAATGATTATGAGTAACCTCCTAAGCCACCAGACCTCTCTGTCCTTTCCACCGCCACCATATTTTTGAAAGCAGCAAAGACTATGGGTGTTGTGTGGGATTCATGTCTAAAATTTGAGACCCATACGTATGCATGTATGTATGTATGTATGTATCTATCTATCTATGTATGTATGTATGTATGTATGCATGTATGTATGTATGTATCTATCTATGTATGTATGTATGTATATGGTATTTCTATAGCATGAACCTGGCCAAAAGGCAGCAGAGAGCTGTACATGGGCAAAAGTGAGCTTAAAGTTGGCGAGTAACAGGAGCGGAAGATTAGTTGTGGACAGTTAATGCACTGTGATGTAGTGTTCTTTGAAGATGTGAGTCTTCAACTCTTTCATAAATCAGAGCAGCGTTTGGGTGGTACTAATGAATACTGGGATGTTGTTCCAGACCCTGGAGGCTTAAATGAAAAATGTCTGTTGTCTTGTTTTTTCCTTTTTTTACACTTCTTAATCTGCAGTCTGATGATATCCGGGCTACAGGTGTTCCAAGAATCACCAGAGATTCCGAGCTTGCCTGTAATATAAGCAGAGGTGCTGGCTGTGATGGCTATGTAAATGATGCAGCTGGTTTTGAAGATGGTGTGGATTGACAAGGGGAGCCACTGGAGTTCCATCAGGGTGGGGATGATGTAATTATATTTCTTCAGGCCCTGGATGAGACACGCTGCAGCATGTAGGATGCCCAAAGGGGTTCCAGTGTGAAGTCTGTGAAGCCATTGAGCAAGACATTACCACCACCCTAATGCAAGAGTACAAGGGCTTGAACACTATTTCTGAAGTTGCTTTCTGGAAGACACGGTTTGACTTTACTTAGAAGAGAGATCTGGTACCATTTGTCTTTTTTTTGGCAGAGTGTTCCTTGAGTGGGAGGTTGGTGTTAAGGATGAATCCAAGTGATTTGGCACCCCGTGAGAGTGGGGGTTCAAAGCCTTCAAGGTCTTATCATTGAGCCAGGTCTGTACAGTAACTTGTTTGTTCTTCTTGACAAATAATAGGAATTCTGTCTTGATGGGATTGAGCTTCAAGTAGGTGCTGGAAATCCAGGACTAGACAATGTGCAAGTAGTGTTTAAGGAGTTGACTGTCTGAATCAGAGGAGACTTTCAACTAGAGTTGTGTATCATCAGGAAATTGGTGAATATAGATGCTATTATCTGTAAGCAGAGCAAGGAGTGGCTTCATGTAAATGTTGAAGATGATTGGAAACAGTATGGAGCCCTGGGGGACTCCACATCTTTTTGGGATCTTTTATGACCTGGTAATCTGCAGCCTGACTGGTAACCATACAGGAGATAGATAGCATTAATGTGATCTTCGAGTTAAGCATAGACTGCTTTTTCAATGATCTAGCTGATAAATTGTTGGTGAGGGGCAGTGGTTCATTCAGCACTGTTTTGCTTGAGGCAACTCAAACAAACTTTACTCTAGTTGGATACTACATACCACAAACCAATTATGGATAGTTAATAAACTTAAAGTTGAACCATATCAATGCTAATATTGTGTGGACTACCTATAGGAAGATGGTGTGGATGCTATTTGTACATATATACAGATTTTCTGTACTTGACCACAAATATAGAACCTTCTGCCAGAGACTATTAAGTGTTATGCCACTTTGCGAAGTTTCAGGAAAGCTGTTAAAACATCAATCAATCAAGGGTTTGCAAATCGCGGCTACTCACCGGCGAGGGTCTCAAGGCACTAGGAAGGGGGCTGCAGATCCGTCTGGGCGCTGGGTTAAATTGAAGAGCCAGGTCTTGAGGTCCTTCCTGAATTGGGACAGCGATGGGAATTGCCTGAGGTGGAGGGACAGGGTGTTCCAGGTCTTTGCGGCGAGGTAGGAGAAGGATCTTCATCCGGTTCTGGTCCTGCGGATCCATGGGACGGTGGCCAGTGACAGTTGTGCGGAGCAGAGGGGTCTGTTGGGTGCGTAGAATGAGAGGCAGTGGTTTAGGCATGCTGGTCCAGCATTGTGGAGGGCCTTGTATGCATGGGTGAGGAGCTTGAAGGTTATTCTTTTGTCGACTGGGAGCCAGTGGAGTTCACGCAGGTGTTGTGTGATGTGGCTGCGGTGGGGGATGTTTAGGACCAGTCTGGCTGCAGCGATTTGAACGTTCTGGAGCTTCCAGAGGAGTTTCTGGGTGACGCCTGCATAGAATGCGTTGCCTTAGTCGAGTCTGCATAAGTGACCGTCTTCCTGGATTCGGTGAGGAGCCATCTGAAGGTCCTTTGGAGCAGGCGGAGTGTGTTGAAACATGATGGGGAGACAGCGTTGATCTGGCGGTTCATATTGAACGAGGAGTCCAGTATAATGCAGAGGTTGCATGGGTGGTCCGTGGGTGTAGGGGTTGTTCCCAGTGCAGCGAGCCACCAGGAGTCGTTCCAAGCGGAGGGGGTGGATCCCAGGATGAGGACTTCTGTCTTGTCTGAGTTGAGCTTGAGGCAGCTGTCTCTCATCAAGGTGGCCACAGCTTTCATCCCTTCGTGGAAGTTGTTCTTGGCGACTGTGGGTTCGTTGGTGAGGAAGAGGATAAGCTGGGTGTCGTTGGTGTAGGAGATGATGCTGAGTGCGTGGTTTCTGATGATGGTTGTGAGTGGGGCCATGTAGACTTTGAAGAGGGTGGGGCTCAGGGAGGAGCCCTGGGGCACTCAGCAGCTGATCTCTGTAGGTTCTGAGAGGTATGGTGGTAGTCTGTCCCGCTGTGTTCAGCCAATGAGGAAGGAGCGGATCCAATCCAGGGCTTTGTCATGGGTGCTGGCGTTGTGGAGCCTTGTGCTTAGGGTGCGGTGGGAGACGGTGTCGAAGGCCGCAAAGAGGTCCAGGAGGATGAGGGCCGCGGTTTCGCCCTGGTCGAGGAGGGAGCGGATGCCCTCGGTGACAGCGAGGAGGGCAGTCTCAGTGCTGTGGTTGCTTCGTAGCCCAGATTAGGAGATGTCCAAAACATCCTTCTTGAACCTTTAGTGTTGCTCCCTGGAGACTCCCGTTTCTGATGCTGTTAGAAATGGGGGTCTCTTGTTGGCAGAGGTAGGTAAGATGTTATAAGCAAACTCCCCATTCTGTCCTATGGGAACAGGTAGCCTTGCAATAGTGAAAAACGAAATTGGCAGTAATTCACTATCAGGACATGCCACACACACATCAGGGCATGTCCTACCTTTCACATACATTGCACCCTGCCCACAGGGGTACCTTGGGCCTACCTTAGGGGTGACTGACATGTAAGAAAAGGGAA
The DNA here is from genome assembly GCA_963921515.1 of Calotriton arnoldi. Classification (NCBI taxonomy): domain Eukaryota; kingdom Metazoa; phylum Chordata; class Amphibia; order Caudata; family Salamandridae; genus Calotriton; species Calotriton arnoldi. Next base: position 72,809 of record CAWUFW010007787.1, read on the forward strand.
GGTTAGGGCCTGGCAAGTGGGTGCACTTGCCAAGTCGACATGGAAGTACCAGACTGCACACAGGCTCTGCAACGGCAGGCCAGAGTTACATTTACAGGCTGCCTATGTGGGTGGCACAATCAGTGCATCAAGCCCACTAGCAGCATTGAATCTACAGGCCCCGATTTACTAGTCAGTCCCGTACTAGGGACTGACTAGTAAATCAAATAGCCAATCATGGAAACACCAATCCATAACAGTAATTTACAAAGGGAGCACTTGCACTTTGGCACTGAACAGCAGTGGCAAAGTGCCCAAAGCATTGAGACCAGCAAAACGGAGTCCAACATACAGCAAAAACACAAGAGGCAAAGGCAAAAAATGCAGGGGAGACCCACGCCAATGGTGCCGGGTCTAACAGATGCACTATAACCTGTTTACTGTTTTTTTTTCATTTAAGTATGGAAAGGCATTTAAAGACAATTAGCTTTGTGATGTGCACTGGATCAACAGAATAACAAATAACTAAATAAATCAATCACTGGTTTGCTCAAATGATGATATAGGTAGTGTTTTCGCTGATTAGTATCTGCTTCACACCAAGAGCAAGTCAAAAGGTTTTCATTGGAGGTTGATCTTCCCTGATTACCTGCTAAACAAAGGGAGGCACTGTAGATACTGATCACGGCTGGGGTAAATGGAGCATCTATCAACCTGTTAGCCAAGGGCAAGACACCAGACTCTATTGAACGCCCAGTGATGTTTTATGATACCTATAAGAATGAATTGATATAGAGACTCTTCCCATTATATGAATAAGCATGGAGAAATAGGAAATATCCACTGTCTATGAGGATGGCAATCATAGTAGTGATATCTAAGCCTGATAAGTACCCCCTATGTATAGGTCTTCACATTGTCCACTCCTAATGTTGAATCTTGACACAAGATCCTTGGGAAACTAACAGCTTCTTGAATAATGACCATACAGACATGTTTAGTCCAAGTAAACCAGAGGAGCTGTACACCAACTGTAATATGTCATCTAACATAAAACTTTTTTATTGGGAATGCTTGCTGGGACGCTCGGCTGAGAGCCTGCTGTCTTTGGTTATCTTTCTGAACACAGAGGCCTTTGCCTCACTGTGCTGGAACTAAGTAAACCTGCTTTTGTGCACACAGAACTTCAACAAAGAAATAATAAATTGAATATGCTTTTTGACCAGAGACCATTTGGCACGTTTCTGGACTGGTAAGGTGACTTAAAATCGGTAGCGGATAGGACATTCCATCAGTCAACGTTGCCCACTGTTAGACCTGTCATCTTTAGGGTGGTCTTCCCCAAACCTTCTGCCTGCTTACCTCCTGTTTTTCACTGATTCTTTTTGTTGGCCTTAGGACGCTGAGAACTTTACCACTGCTGACCAATTCTAAAGAGCATGTGCTTCTTCCCTAAACATGGTAACATTGGTGTATGCCCATTTGGCATATTTAATGTGCTTGTAAGTCCCTTTTAAAGTAGTAAACCACATACCCAAGGCCTGTAAATGAAATGCTACTAGTAGGCCTGTAGCACTAATTGTGCCACCCACACAAGTAGCCTTGCAAACCTGCCTCAGACCTGCGTGTGCAGTTTACTGCCACTTGCACTTGGCATTTAAAACCACTTGTCAAGCCTTAAACTTCCCTTTTGTTACACATAAGTCACCCCTAAGGTAGGCCCTAGGTAGCCCATGGGGCAGGGTGCTGTGTAAGTAAAAGGTAGGATATGTACTTTTTAGTTTTGCATGTCCTGGAAGTGACCAACAGTTAAATTAGTTTTTCACTACTGTGACGTCTACTTCTCTCATAGTTACATTTGGGTATAAGTACTGGGTCTCTGACCCCACCAAATCAGACACTTTTGGACTGACACTCTGCTGGACTGCTGACCTGGAAGGCCTGCTTTTCTCTTGTGCTGCCCTGCTGCTCTCTGACTGTATTGCAGAGAGCTGGTCTCTGCTTTTCCACCAAAGTGATCTCCAAGAGCTAGTTGGCTTGCCTCCTGTTGCTTGAGACTCAGGGATATCAAAGTCTCTACTCCTGCTCCTGTGCCTGATTTACTGGAAGTGGACCCAGATACTTGCATCACGGAAATCGAAGTATCTCCAGTCTGCGTGTAGCAGAACCAGCGCATCGACCCAGCTGCGGGAGTAGAATCGGTGCGTCGCTCTTGGAACCAACGCATCGCCTTGGGAGCCTGAAGCCTCTAAACTGCCCATCGCCACCGCAGCACTGTTGAGAGATTGACACATCCTTCGACTGCGTGGAGAAACCGGCGCATTGCACTTCAAAACCAACGCATCTCAGCTCGCCGCTTTGTCTACGGAACCAATGCATTGCCACCACTGCGGGCTTGACATCGAGGCATTGGTTGACGCATCGCTCAACTGTGCCCGCATTTCGCTGTTGCGACTAGGATAAGGTACTTTGTTCACCGGGACTTGCGTGGTTCCGGTAGCCAGTCTGCATTCCATCCTGGTCGGCCCGAACTATTGACTTTGCCCCGGTCCAGCACGACCAGATAACCCCCATTGGCGCTTCTTGCTTCTAAGCACTAGAACTCTTTTTATTCTTTAAAAATTCATAACTCGACTTCTATACATTGGATTTTTGTCATTTTGGTCTTGATTTATTCATACAACTATTCATTATTTTTTCTAAACCAGTGTGGAGTCTTTTTGTGGTTTTTGTTTTGTGTTACTGTGTGTCTGTTGCACAAACACTTTACATCAGCCTGTGCCAAGCAACCAGAGGGTGAGACAGTCTCTGTCAGGATCTTCTGGCAGGATCTTGTGCAATAATCTGGGACGAAGGACCTCTCCATCTAATTGGCCACCTAATGAGCCTTTTTATGCTATTGATAACTGATCTCGTCTGATATGGGCAATTTCTGAGGAATTTCTGACTTAACCTGTGTGCATCAATATGCTAGTCCTAGACGCATTCGTCCCAGACAAATGTTACATTATGTGTCCTATGAATGTCATTGGATGACTTGACACCTTCACAGATTCTTGGTAAGATAAGAATAGGCGACATCTACTTCAAAGGTAGACATGCCGATGAGCAGGCCAAAAATTAAGTCTCATCCTGATCAAAATGGAGTTTGGCCTTCGGTCCTTTATGTCAATTTAGCATGCATTATGCTTACCAATCACACATCTATTGACCACATGAAATCTCTCATTTCCTTTCCACAGGGAAAACGTCTTCTATTTCCATTTCAGCTTTATACCTCAACAAAATAATCCTAAAAAAAAACCATTATATAACAGAATTGTCCCAAAAAATGAAGTAATTCACATGAATGCACTGTAATCACTTATCCCATTCAGTCCATTAGGAGAGAGTGTATTGCGTCTTTTTATCCATTATGCCTCCTTGTAAGAATATGATTCAAATACCTTCAAAATGCATTCGTTGCATGCATGTTATTTTTTTGTTTTTGAAAATTGCAGATATTTGGAGATGTTGATGGTTACAGTGCACATTGCTCTTGTGTTCGCCTCAACAAGAGGAGCACACATGCATTTAATAGTAATACTGTAATTAATGGATTAAATGTTGCAAAACCTTTTGTATAACATTTTAACATGTTGCATAACATTTAACCTTTCTGGGAACTCTTGTAAGAAGATGATACAGCTTGTCAGATTGACTGATATCGCCACAATATAGACAAATGAAACACAGGAAAGTGCCAAATATGGGTTTTATCAATGTAGTTTGGAATGATATTTTAAAAGTATCCTGATAGCATCCTGTAAAAGCAAGCAAAGATGGTTCTTCAAATAGTTTTTTATTTTGTCTTCATTTTGTATGGCCACCCAATGCTTGGGAATGATCATTTTAATTACATTGAATTGCCTCACATAGGTCCATGTATAATCCCTCCACTTGTAGTGTCAATTACTCTTGATTTCATGTCCACTTGATTTCTGGATGCTTGCACAAGATTAACAGGATAACCCCATCAAGAAATTCGATGCTAATAGATTATTCGACTAATGGTGAAAACGTTGATTTATTACATCTGTGCCTTAATACTTATATATGTACTACAAAAAAACAACACATACAGTTATATTGTGTTATTGATTTGCTATGCTGTTTTTATACAAACTTAAAGACCACTCAAATATTAGTATTCATGCACAGTCAGACACAAAAATGTATTGCAGCCATACAATTTCATGTAGTACAATTGCACATTTACTATACTGCATAATAAAACATAACTTTGTTCTGAGATTAGCACATTGAAACGAGGATTTTAAAAAATAGTGGAGTCAGCTCCTGTGCTTCTTGTATCAGGTTGCCAAGGTCTTCTCAAATTCCTTCCAAGAAGATGCTGGAACCTGCACATTAGTAGCTATCAGTTAGTTTCATTTTCTGACACAAGTTCCCTCTTTCATTCACTTCTGTTAAGAAATACTAGATATATATAATGGGCAAATGTATGGATTTTAGCATTACATGCTTCAACTGTTTTAGGGTGAAGTTCTAATCTGCTGAAAAGGCAATTGCCTTGCATGTTTTTTGCCTGCTTGCTTACTCACTATTTTGCATTAAACACATGTTAGACTTTACAGGCTTTCCAGATTTATTTTGATCCCATAAATTAACTATACAGTAAATGTTGAATTCAGAATCTGAGGTGGAAATTAAAAAAAGGCAGAATACTATTCCTATCTGTGAACTTTGTATACAAAGGGGCCTATTAGGATGGCAGGCACCGCGCGGTGGAGAGGTGTGGTGCAGCGGCCAGGGCAGCTGACTTCGGAGCACAGGGCTCACGGTACGATCCCCGGCTCCGGCGGCAGCTCAGCTCAGCACCATGTGACTCTGGGCAATAGCTCACTTAATTTCCACGACGGCCCCCAGCGCCTTGAGACCCGTAAGGGTGAGTAGTTCGCGCTTTACAAATATGGATTTACATTTACCTTGAGCATGGCAATGTAGGGGGTACCTGGTACCCCCCAAGTGCAGCGCCCCCATCCCCCCACAGCAATTCCCGCCAGCCCTTACATGGCGGCATCGCCGCCATGAAAAGGCCAGAACCGCCAGGCATCATAATATGGATGGCGGTGCCTTCCAGGCTCCGCCACCATATTATGCCCGAGTTCCGCCCGGCCGGCAATCGTGATGATTGCTGACCGGCAGAAAAGCGGCGGACGGACTTTCCGTCCGCCACGGTACCCCCCGCCATAGTAATATGGCGGGGGATAAATTATGTTGTGATGGCGGGCGGATCGCCAACGCCGGCCGGGCGGTGGCGATCCCCCCACCATCATAATGACCCCCAATGTTATTTTAAATGTGTCACCGGTGATCTCAAACTGAACATTCAGATATTAAATTACAGATTATTTATACTTTAAAGTAAAGGTAACATCAGCACAATGCATATGTCCCACCCACTGTGGAGTGTGTCACGAGGAGCACAGACACAAGCGTCCCACACTAATTGCAGTCTTAGAGCTTGATGGTGTTAGGAGGAGGCACACCCTAAAAAAATCAAGAATATGAGCTCACATTGAAAAGCATTAAGTGCACTCAGAGCATGGTTATTTGGCAAACAGCGTATCATTTAAAAACAAAATCTGATGGAGAACTTCATAAACCCCAGCTGCACAGCATCAGTCAGCTCACTGCAATAGAGCAGCGGTATTTAAAATGTTTCTTCGCCTCTAATAGAAATCAGTTTACTTGCGTTACAGCACCCAGAATAAAAGTAATCCTTTGCAGGAGATAGGCACTTCAACAGTTTTTGGTGGAGCATATGGTTCTACATAGCTTTGCCCCAGAGCTGTAGGACAGAACTCCATACAGAGTTCAGTTTGGAGTAGTGTAAGGATTTTTTGAAGTTATGGGAGGCTGAGATTGATATGTTTGACCACTGCATTTGCTGTGGAATTACTTAAAGTACTAAGTTACAAGTATTGCCATATTCTTCACTTTTGGAGCAGTTAAAGACTTGGAGGTCAGTTAAAAGGTGAGATAGGCTTACTTTCACCTGTTATGATGTCGGCTCAATTCATTCAGACTAAGTTCTCTTCCATCCACTGGAGGACGTGGGCCAATCCTGAGATGATGTTGTGAGATGATGTTAGTAGTCTTCATTGGGTTGTTGTAAATTATTTTGTTTGTCATCTGCATACATTTGGAAGTTGACCTGGTAATACTCAACTAGCTGTGCTTGGGGTACATGATATAATGAGTCTGCTTCACAAGCTCCTCAGCAGATGATAATCTGCATGCACAGTGGGATTGCGTCAAAACAAGGATATAATAAAAATGTGTTTTAATGCATTACTTGTGGATCGAAGTCAATAGATCACATTGTCCATAGATACCAAGGTTCAATTGTCTGTTGCAGATGTAGGGCTCCTCAGTGAAATCCAAAGAGACCATCCAAACCGGTACTCCCTTCTCTACACCACGACATGGGCTTGCCAAATATGACAGGAAGAGAAGTGAATGGACAAATCCATTGGCACCTTTCCCTGTATTCCAACCAGCTGCAAGTTAAGCATTCCTCCAGTGGCTATTGTATAGCACGTGGGCATGTTCACATTCATCGAGTGTGAGAAGTTGGAGGTTCTGCTGAAACTTCAGTACGTGCAAGAACAAGCCTACCTTTAGGTACACCTATAAATACACCATTTAAAATGGCTGACACTCAAGTGCAAGAGAAAGCAGATCACCTAAGAAGAGGCCAGGACAATGCTCAGAAGCCTATACAGCATTGTAGGACTTCCACATGAAGCAAGGCTCTCACTTGCATATTAAAAATCTGGGCCTCTTGAACATTATGGATTTCCTAGCACTCAAGCAAGGCTCCAGTAAATGTGAGGCTTGCTTCTCAGAGCACAAGGAAATCAGGATGGAAGAACATTTCTCCCTAACACCTGAACCAACTTATTAGGCAGCTCTGCTTCTCCAAACAAATCTCCTGGTGCACAAAGACTTCTCCAAGAGTCTTTCTTTAGCCATCCATGGTCTCATGTTTTAGCTGTCTGGGCTTTTACCCTCAGATGTGAAAGAGACCATACAGAAGTAAACTCTTCCTTTGAGAACGTCAACGTGGTATGAAAGTGACGACCTGGTCTCTTTCAAGCTTAAGGCCCAAGATGGACTCTCACAAAAGCACAAAGCCTTTGTCTCCCACCTAAGTCTGCAGCACCCTTGTCAACAATATCAGTTTACTAGAGCCTTTTCAATCTCATTCTTGTCTGGCATTGGCAGTGACAAAACTCATCAACAAGAAATTGGCTGCTTAAGTGTTCATGTTGTGCCGCCCTTGTTGTCGGCCACATGACTGCTTGAGACTAAACATTATTTTAATATTCCTTAATATCCTGAGTAAAAATCACTTTGCTACTGATAATCCCTCTCCTAATTTCCCACTTTTCAGAAACCTGGCACCAGACAGGATTCACTCTATGGTACGGTTTCCACAGCATCTTTTGAGGACTGATTGCAGCCGCTGTAGATCCTTGCTGCATGGACTTCAAGTGAAAAAACTAATTAGAGTTACGGGCAGGGTTTCTTAAGCCATATATCATGATTCAGGATGGTAAACGTTTTGGTCACCTTTTGATAGAGGTGTCCTCCATGCTTTCATCATCTGGATGGAGGATGAAGGTAGGTCTTGCTCCAGGCGGGCAAGCCTTCTTCGTTTTAGCGATAGAGAGTTTTGAAGGCCACAGCAGGTGTTTTCTATGGAAGACTTTATATCTTATGTTTCTCCTTTACCATTTTTCTATAGTGCTCACAAAACCTCATGAGCATCTCGCTGCTTTGCAAAGAACTTACTTACTTATGCCTACTACCCTTCCTGGGGTATAGGCCATCAACCAGGACTCTTCAGCCATTTCTTTCAATCTGACTCCAGGTGCAACCCATCTCCTTGCAGTCAGCCTCCAGGAGTCTGCACCAGATGTTGATCTTGGTTTGCAGCTTTTGGTCATTGGAGCTCCACATCTTCTTTAGCTGAATGAAGGCAGCCCTTGCTTTGCTGATTCTTGCCTTGATGTCGGTGTCTGTGCCACCCTGCTTGTCTACAATATTGCCCAGGTAGGTGAAGGCCTCAACCTCTTCCAGTGCATCACCTGCAAGAGTGCCTGCATTTGTGCTTGCTATGTTAGCCTTCAGGATCTTGGTTTTTTCCCTGTGGATGTTGAGGCCAAGTTGTGCTGATGTGGCTGCTACTTTGTTGGCGTTCTCCTGCATCTGCAGATGGGTATAAGAGAGTAGGGCCAGATTGTCTGCAAAGTGCAGGTCATCGAGCTGCATCCAAGGTGTCTACTGGATCCCATTTCTTTTTCTTGCTATGGATGTCTTCATGATCCAGTCTATAGCCAGCAGGAATATAAAAGGTGAGAGCAAACAACCCTGGAGGACTTCGGTCCTCACTTCAAAGGCTTCAGTTAGTTGTCCTCCATCTTGCAAGTCATTCCCTCGTAAGAGTTCCTGATGGCCACACGGGGAACATGGCGGCCAGCTAGGAAGCCGGTCGCGAGTCAATCTCACTAAACCTCTTTGATGCTGGACTCCTGATGATGACTCACGTTGTTACAGTGTAGCTGTACTTGGCGGTGCCGCTTTGTTTTTTTTTGTTGCTCTGCCCGTCTTTGTTGTCTTTGATGTGTAGCGGGCTGAGTGTTCCGAGGCGCCTTTACTCTGTGCTCCGGATTTTGTGATCAACGTCTGGTGTGTGTACGGGGCTTTTGGCGGCCTTGGGAATTCGACCGCCGGCCGTTGGCTGCTCCGTGGCAGGAATTCGGCCCGGGAGCAGTGCGGTGAGCAAAGCGAAGCGTAACACGTTCTTCTGTGCTTTTGTTTTCAAGCGCGGTGGCCAGGTCGGTTCGTCAAGGAGCTGAGTGCGGGGGGCTGAGTGGAGGGGGAAGACGGGGAGGAACCGCCATAGTATTGAGGGAAGGGCTGCTCTACTGGGCGCTGTTGGGACTGTGTCTGCTTCTGGATCTACTGGGTCTCTCCGCCCGTGTGACTGGATGTGTGGCGGGCTGACTTTTGCACTTTTTAGGGCTGCCAGAGCGCTGGGTGAGTCTCGCCAAGCCCGGTCCCGTTTGTTTGATCTGACCCCCGGTCGCTGGGTTACTTCTGGCAGCACCAGCACACGCGGCATACACTGTCTTCAAATAAGAGCACCGGGTGCTGGACGATATCCATCTGAGGTGTGTGTCACTTTCCTGGGTAATTTCGAGAGATGCTTTTTAGAAGCATGCCCTGATTTAAATCAGTTAAAGGGGAATAAATTAGAGTATGACACGGTCTCTAGGCCTATGGAGTTAGTTTCTCAGCAGTGTGGGGGAAAACAACAAGTTTATAAGGGGGACCCCCCTGCGCTATGTAAAACACTATCTGCCTTCCCGACCAGCCTTATTCCGGAACGCGAGACCTTATTAGGAAAGAGGTATAAATTAAGGTCTAGTACATTTCTTGGGAAAGAACCTCCTTCTCAGCAAGACATCCAGCCCTGTCAGCATTTAGGGGATACATTAAAGAAACATAGACATAGGAAGCTCCTAGCTAAGTTTGGAAAAGTCACCCCAGTAAAGGAGAGAAAAAAGAAACCTATTTTACTGCCTGCAAGAGTTACCCCTTCACTTAGATCCTATTTTAAATCTAATTCGCAGGGTGGTAAGGAAACCGTAAATCAGGGAGTGTCCATGCCAGGGGTCTCCACGTTATCAGATCCAGTCATCACTATGTCAAATAGATTCTCTCCCCTAAGTGAGGCAGACCCCGCATCTGGGGAAAACTCTCAGCAGGAAGGTGACCCTGTAAGGGACTTAGCTCCAGAGGTGGCCCATGTGGCAACTCAAGGCTTGGACCCAATACAAGGAATGTTGAGCCAGTTGTCCTTGGAGATTAAGGAACGTTTCTCCACCTCAGAAATAAATCAAAAAAAGATTCAGGATACATGCACTAGCCTAGAGGAAAACTTGTCTGTGCTAGCACATCGTATGGAAGACCTAGAAAATAAAGTGGGGGAGCTGAGGTTGGATGTGAAAGGTAACACCCAGGAAGTGATTAGATTAAAGGAAAGGGAACAAGATCTCTCTGAAAGATTGGAGAAACTTGAAAACAATTCCAGAAGGAATAATATAAGGATTCTTGATCTAAAAGAAGGACTAGAAGGGGACAACATTAAGACCTTTGTTATAGAGATTCTGACTAAAGCATTCCCACAGGTTGCCACTGCATCAGTATGGGAATCCGAGATCCAGCGGGTGCATAGGGACCCATTTAAACTGAACCCGGGACGGAAGAAGCCTAGAAAAATCCTGGTGTTTATCCAATCATATTCCGTAAAGGAACAACTACTCGGGGCTGCTCTTAAGCTTAAAAACATCCAGGTACAAGATGTATCGTTCAGAATAAGATCGGACATTTCTCATATTACAGAGGATAGAAGGTGGGAGCAGGGCAAGCAGATGGATACTTTGAGAGAACTTGGCGCTCAAGTACAGTTAAGGTTCCCCGCATTCTTGAAAGTGATGTGGGCTAACAAGATGTATAACTTCAGATTTCCGGAGGAGGTGGATAGTTTTCTGGCACATAACAAATCTTTAGTTAGCTGAAGTTATATTTAAACGTTATTGTAGGGAGTTTTTTTGTTGTTTTTTTTGCTTATATAGAGGTGATAGAGGTTAGTGGGTCAAAGAGGCAATTATTAAATTGCCAATGAGTGGTCAGGGAGGGTTCCCAGGGGTGGGGTGGGAGGGCAGTGGAGTTTTGCACGTGTGTGGGTTGGGAGCATTGGGAGAAAATTATAAAAAGAAACCCGTAAAAGGGGCCTCATGTGACTTATTAATTACCTGTGGATGTAGCTTGGGGTGGAAGCACGAATATGGCAGGGGGTAGATCTGGTTTAGGAGGGGGTGTTTTGAAAGTTTTGTGTTGGAATGTGAATGGTTTGAGAGTTAAGAGAAGGCAGCGCCTAGTTTTGCAGTATCTTAAGGATAATTCAGCCATGATTCTTATGCTTCAAGAGATACACCTGTTGCTCTCAGAATGTAAGGCACTGTTTGATAAGCAAAGATGGGTTGATAAGATCGTAGCCTCTGATCAACAATGTTGTTCAAAGGGAGTGGTTATAATTCTCAAAACCAATTCAGGAGTAGAGTTTATTAAGTCACAGGTAGATGACAGAGGACGGTGGGTAATAGCAGAGGTGAGATGTCAGGGTGTCAAATATACTTTAGCTAATTATTATGGCCCGAATGAAGATGATACCACCCCTCTAAATAATCTTTGTCTTGCTCTGGCTGATTTTGAAGCCCCTTTGATATTAGGTAGGGACTTTAATGTCCTTCTAAACAATAAGATAGATAGATCTTCCCCTAGAACCCAGATTGCGGCTCCACGGGTTAAAGCCTATCTTTCCGCAATATTAACAAATCATAATCTTTGTGACGTTTGGCGGAAAAAGATGGGAGATGCTAGGGAATACTCTTTTTATAGTAAAAAAAAACGGTCATTACTCCAGAATTGATTACATCTTTATAGAGCTCCCGGAATTAGGGAAAGTGAGATTGATAGAATATCTACCCATTCATATCTCTGATCATGGGGCTATAGCCTTAAATTTAGAACTTCCCTCAGAGCCTATTTTGAGGAGATGGACCCTGAATAGGAGACTTCTACAACCTTTAATCCCAGACATGATAAATAGGGAAACAGCTGTCTTCTTTCAACATAATCTGGATTCGGCACCCTTATATATAGTATGGGATGCCTTTAAGGCCTGGTTGAGAGGGATTTTAAAGGGTGCTGCTGCAGGTTGGGCCAAATCTGGAAAAAAAGGAGATGGCTGATCTGGAGGAACAACTAGCAGTGGCTGAGATGGCATTAAAAGCTGGGCAGGCCTCTAGAGTGGAAAAAGAAACTCTATTGGCAAGGTCGAAGATCTACAGATGAAGTATAGACTTAAAACCGAAGAGATTATGCTTCAGAAGTGGGAGGCAAGCAAAATGAGGGATTTTGATCAGGGAGAGAAATGTGGTAAACTTCTCGCTATGAAGAGTAGAGTGGACAGTGGTAGTCAAATTTTGGAGAATAAAGGGGATATTGAGCAGGCTTTTATGGAATTTTTTAAAAGTTTATATCATGAGGATCTATTGGTTGAGGAGGATGTTATAGATCAGTGGCTTGATGGGAAACACCTTCCAAAAACACTCACTCAAGATATAGTAGGGAGTGAAATACTTGCTGTCTTAAATAAAGCTAAGAAAGGGAAAGCAGCGGGACCCGATGCAATTCCAACTGAGGTCTATACTTTAATAACTGATAAAATCATCCCAGTCTGGCTGAAATTGTTTAATGAAATTCTTAGAGGTACTTCTCCTTTGCCAGACTCGTGGAGTGAGGCTGTTATTGCACTGATTCTGAAGCCCGGGAAGGACCCAACCCAGTGCCAGTCTTACCGGCCAATATCATTATTAAACTGCGACTATAAGATCTTTGCAGGGATACTCAATGCGCGGCTTAGTAAGATAGTGGGGTCGATAATTCATGAAGACCAAAAGGGTTTTCTCCCGGGTAGACAGATGTTGGAACTGGTTTATACCTTAATTGGGTCAGTCGATCTGGCAACCACGCAGGGCCTCCCCCTTTCAATCATTACTGTCGATGCAGCAAAAGCCTTCGATCGAGTCAACTGGCACTATTTAAATAGGACCTTGAAGGCTTTTGACTTTGATGATGCTTTTAGGGAGGTCCTTAAGAAAATATATAAAGTCCCCCGGGCTCAGATTGCAGTTACAATAGAGCGTGGTACAAGGCAGGGGTGCCCGCTGTCTCCCATTCTTTTTGATCTGTATATTGAGCCTTTGGCTCTAAGTTTAAGACAGAATGAAAAGATCTCCCCCTTTATAGCAAATGGGTTTACGAGGAAGATAGCACTATATGCCGATGACTTGATTTTATTATCATCAAATGTCAATCTTACCCTATCTGAGCTATATACCGAAGTCCAGGCTTTTGGGAAACTGTCTGGCTATGAAGTTAATAGCAGTAAGACAGAGATTATGGCCTGGAACGTCGCAGCTCATGGGGTGAGCCTTTCCAAGGAGTTAAGATACCTTGGAGTAACAATAACCCAAGATCTTAGACATATTCCCAAAATAAACTTGCAGAAAGTTTCTAGGGAGGTGGGTGTTTTATTGAAGAGATGGCAGGGTATTCCGCTATCCCATTATGGGCGGGTGAACCTGATTAAAATGTGTATACTCCCTAAGTATGCTTACCTTTTTAATAACATCCCCTTGGAATTTGATAAAGGTGAATTGCTTAAAATACAGGGTAAGATCTCTTCCTTTATCTGGGCAGGCAAAGGGATTAGGCTGTCATGGAAGAAATTAAGGCGCAAATTGGCACACGGTGGTATGAGTTTGCCGGATCTCCAGTTGTATTGCTGGGCGTATCAACTAAAGAATTGTAGGATGCTGCTTCTGATGCCAGAGAGCTCCCTGATTGGCACCATGTTTAAAGCTATGTTGTTGGATTTAGATGAGATAGGCGTTATGTATAAGTTTGGCGCTCCTAAATTCTTTTAAAAAGTCTGGTTGAAGACTCTGTACATGGCGGCCAAGTTGTGGTCGGACTGCCGGGCCTGTTTGGGACTGTCCTATTATAGTGAATGGGCTCCAGTGTGGGACTCCCCAGGAACACCAGAATGTTTTTCAGATGCATTAGTCCAGCCACTAAAGGATGCGGGTGTTGCATGTTGGAAGGACATTGTGGATGGTAACAAATGCTTTTCTTGGGATTTCTGGAGTAATATTACCAGCGGAGCTCGTTCTAGATTTAAGTACTACCAAATGTCATCATGGTGTAAGAGCCAACATTGGTCTTCCCCTGAAGACAACTCCATGGAAGATGAGTTACAAGATTCAACTCTGAAAAAGAAGGAAGTAGGACAGTGGTACCACTATCTCCTTGCTGCAGCGGACAGGAAGATGGAATGCTCATATCTTGTCTGGGAGAGATGCTTGCCGAGCGAGGAGCTGGAAAATCTCTGGCAAGTATCCCTAGACAGACTTTACCCATTGATTAAATCTGCTGCACTTAGGAGGAATCATTTTTTTACGCTCCACAGGATATATTGGTCTGCATTCAAACTTTCCAAACTAAAGGGTAATGGAGAAGCAAGGTGTGTGAGATGTGGTGCCCAGAAGGCGGATGATATTCACGTCTTCGCTGTCTGTCCCGCGATTCAAGAATTTTGGGGTAACGTGGGTAAGACTCTGTCTGATGTCCTGGGCATTGAGGTTGAGGTAAGCCTTTCTCTTATTCTGTTTGGTATTGTATTGTTGCCCGATGGGATGTTGGGTTTCACGGGGTTACAGAATAAATTGGCATTCTATCTAGTCCTTTTGGCAAGGAGGGAGATTTGTAAGCTATGGCGTCAGGCGGTACCCCCAACATGGAGAGCTTGGTGGAACTCAGTGAGATACTATAGAAATCTAGACCAGAAGGTTAATGTATATAGAGACAGAACAGAACTTGGGTTATTTTGGAATTTGTTAGATCACTCAGATCCTGATTAGATTAGATTATTCCATAGTGTCCAATGATTACACCTCTTGATCAGCACATAATGTGTGGTTGCGGTGTGTCTCGCAAGTACATCAGCTGAGACTGGATCCCCAAGTTATGAGCAACAGAGGTGGATCAGGTCGAGAGGTTGCTTCATCTATGGAGGTCATATGACAACAACAAAAAAAGAGTTCCTGATGATTCTTACAAGTTTATCTGACACACCATAGTGGTCGAGGAGTTTCCAAAGGATCTCCCAGTCCATGTTGTTGAATGCCTTCTCATAGTTGATGAAGCTGACATTGAGGGGGAGTTTCATTCTATCGACTGCTCAATGATGATGCGCAGTCTTGCATCTGCTTTGTGCAGGATCTATCTTTGCGGAAGCAAGCTTGCTGGTCTCACAACTGAGCATCTACTCGTTCCTTCATTCTGTTCAGGATGACTCTGTTGAACACTTTGCCTGGGGTTGATAGAAGAGTTACCCCTCTGTAGTTTGCTCAGGTACTCAGGTCACCTTTCTTGGGGATTTTTATCAGACATATCTCCTTCCAGTCTGATGGTACCTTTTCCCCTTCCCAGATCTATCCAAACATGGGGTAGAGCATGTCTACTGATGTTTCAATATCTACCTTCAGTGCCTCTGAAGGAATGTTGTCAGGTCCTGCTGATTTCCAATTTTTCAGATGTTTGATGGCTTGCTGCATTTCTTCTGTGGTTGGTCTGCTACAGTCGATTGGCAAGTCCTTGTCAGTTGGTTGTATGACTGTTGGAGACTGTGGCATGGGCTGATTCAGAAGTTCTTCAAAGTGCTCCACCCAACTTCATTGTTGGCCTTTGTTACCCATTTTTGACTTCCAAGCTATGTTTTTACTAGGTCTTTCTGACTTGCTATATCTGCCGCAGAGTTTCCTTGTCATGTCGTAGAGTTCTTCCAAGTTTCCATGGCTTGCTGCTTCCTGGTCTTGCAAGGGAGAAGGAGAAAATAGCTACAACAACAGCCTACAAGACAGTAGGATGTCAAGTAGAGGTTAATCAAACCTGTTGTTTCAGGCCCTTCTTGGAGTTTGGGATCAGGGCCGGACTGGCCGTAGCGGACACTGGGCGTTTCCCAGGTGGGCCGCTAGAGTGGGGGCCGGTTTTGGGTCCCTGGGGGGCCGTTTTTGTTACCGGGGGCCGGCAATATCGGCCCCCGGTAACAAAATCGGCCGAAACCGGGACTAACTAACAGCTCGGCTGCACCTTCCTCTCCCCCCTTCTGGGGGCCTGACGAGCAGTTTGCCAGGGCCGGTTTCGCTTCCCAGTCCGGCCCTGTTTGGGATAAGCTGGATACATCCTGGATACCTATCCTGTCTCGGCTGCTGTGTTTGGGACAGGTCCTCCACCTCATTTGCTCCTTCTGCGTTGAGGGTGGGCTCTTTTTTTGTACATTTTCCCCAAGCTCAATAAGGGATAGCAGCTTTCTTGGCTGTTTGCACTGCCCATGCTACCCCTGGTCTTAGGGATCACAAAGATAATAGCAAAAGAAGGTAAAGAGGGGTCTTTGGGCCTTGCTCCCCTTCATCACCTTACCAGTCGCCTAGCCTTTTAGAAGCATATCAAGGCTTTTGAGAGATTGAGGGAGGGGATGAGGGATGGTGTGAGAGAGAGAGACAAAGCGATAGAGAGTGTGTATGTGTTTTTTCAACTCACACTTTGCGGACCGGACCAGTTCTCGTAGTGCTGGTAAAACTTGACAAATTCAGACAAACACCATCTCTGTGATCATCATCTTGTTGGGGGGGCCAGTCTCCATAGTGTGTTTAGGTACTTCCAATCAAAAGTATTTCAAAAAAACTATGCAGAATATTTACTAAAAGTTCATGCAACACATGGCAGCAAGCAATGTTGCTGCAGTGCATTGTGTGACCTGGAGAGAGCTCAACAACGCCATCTCTACTTACGCTGGCGCATTTGAGGCTGCCTAGCACCAAAGCAGGCACCCTTGCAGCATGGTGCAAGGTTTCTTGCATTATGAGCAGGATTGTTTTTGTGCAGGAAGGCATACCTTCCTGAACAAAAATAATCCTAAAATTAAATTTCATCTCAGAAAGAAATTGAAAACCTGGGTGTTCTCGGATAATATCCCTCAGCAGTATATTATCTGGTCTTTTGTGGAGTTTTTTCTAGCTAAGATGAGTGGGGATGTTACAGCGGCTTGATATCCCTAGGGGATGAGTGATCCACTTTACAAATTCCCTAAATAAATAAATGAGTGTGTTGCAAGAACCTCTTTGTAAATAGGGGCTTAAAAGTGCAGTTATATTTACTGTGGGCCACTGTTTCACTCTAGTATCGAGATGTGTGATGTCACTTTCACTGCCTGTGAAATTTGGGTAAACTATAATCCATGGGTCTTTTATGAGAACATGAGCATGATTAAGCTAGTGGTTTGGTCCAAAACCAGCGCTGTGCACGACGTACATGATGTAGCGCAAAAAACAAACAAAGCTCAACTCAGAGAGAGGATTGCTTCATTTCTACATTCCATGGTGAAGGACAAATCAGATTAAAAGAGCTGTGAACAAGGTCCTGTGTGTGCAGAGACACGACCGGGGGGGGGGGGGGGGGGGGGTTGGGGGTGCGGCCGAGCTGTTTGCCAGGGCCGGTTTCGGCCGATTTTGTTACAGGGGCCGATTTTGCAGCTATGCTGCAAAACCGGCCTTGTAACAAAACCGGCCCCCACCCTTGCGGCCCACCAGGGAAACGCCCGGTGCCCGCTACGGCCAGTCCGGCCCTGCTTGCCTGCACGGGCTGCGTCTGGCACTGTGGTCTATAAATTTCAGTTCTCTAGCGGCATACACAGCATCTTGCTGCTGCGGGACAGATTTGGATCAATTTACACTGCAGTGCCATTGCCTCAGTTGAGGGATCTGCGGGGCAGGCTGCCACCAGCCCAACTGCTACCTAAAATCTGTGAAGCTGGATAGGGGCCAAAGTGTGTAGGTAGTGTTCATCGTGGGTGACAATATTGTTTTTATTCCTGTAGGCTTTCAGGTGCTAAAACAGCAAAATATAAGGAAGGATTGGAAAGACCAAATCTCTAGGTGAACAGGACGGTATTTTGGGCTCATCTAAATGCTGGGTGATTAGTCAGAGCTATGATTTTTAGAGGGAATTCCAAAGCTTAGGGGTTAAGTGTCGAAAGAAGTGAGCTCTGATGCATCTCTTGTTCATCTGGGGCCGCATTATACATTGTGCCACGGGACACAACGAGTGTCTGTGCCCACTTTGTGAGCCCCCTGCGCAGAATGGTATTACAGAAAGGGCTCTCAGACGCTTATGCGTCCCCATCTATAATACCGATAATGCTGGCGCACATGTAGCACCAGCACTATCACGAGAGCGGTCTCTCATTTGCATGGGGGTATGGCCTCATGCAAATGAAGAAATCACTTTGCCTCTGCGCCCGGGTCTTATTATGGACGCGAGCGCAAAGGCCGTCAGGAGGCGCATTGAAAGTGCACCATAAAAAGGTGGCGCACTTTCAGTGTGCCTCCTAAAGCAGCCCTCTGAAGGGGAGAAAGAGGGTCCCATGGACAACCCAGACATACCCCTGCAGGTCCATGCAGTCAATCACTGCACCTGCCTGCAGGGGGATCTCTCTCCCCTCTTCTAAGTGATGCCTGCACTGTGAAGCATGGAGCAGCTTTGAAGAAGGGCAGTTCCAATTCACAGCTGCACTGGGGGCAGTGCATTCTTTGTAATACGGTGCACTGTCTGTATTTGCACCCGGCGCATCATTTGAAAGGTGAGCTGTGGCGCTAACAGGGAAAGCGCGCCTTGTATATATAATACGGCCCCTGGGGTACTGTGAGTATAGCTGACTGTTACATCGTAGAGAGCGACTAGTGCCATACACAGTGAAGAGACTATTTAGGTCAGAGTGTTCTAAGAGAAAATACTATGTGCAATGCACAGTGTCTTAAAATGTGTGCTTTGTTCTACTGGCATCCAAAGTAGCAGGCAGTGCACATTGGAAACTTTTTATGAGTTTGTGCAGCTTATGTAGAGAGCAAGTAGCGAAATTTTGGATGAGCTGCAATTTGACCAGTAGGTATCCCGGAAGCCCCACATAGAGGCGATTGCAGTATCTAACCAGGCTAGAATCAAACCAGATACCACAACTGCATGTTTATCTGCAGGTATAAAACAGTATTTTTCTGGGCATGTACAACATCAGGAAGCAGGCAGGAGCAATTGAGTTGACAGGTACAGAGAGGGAGGAGTCAGAGTTGATGGCAGCAGCCTAATGGTTTAGGGTTTGGTGTAATCAATGAGTATGGCTGTAAGTTTTTTTGACCCTTGGCTGCAATTCCATCCAGTATAATATTTTTCCCAGGAGCAATGTAGCACATGGGTTATACCCATTTAATCCCCCTGGAAATTTTGCATTTGACTGTCCAGTGTTTGGACTTTTACTGTGAGCGAGTTTCACTACCAGAGTCTCACTCACAGTAAATGCATGGCAAATGGCCCAAGAGTGCTAGTCGACAGTATCTGCCTTTTCAGAGAAGGTTGCTTCTGCACAGCTAGGGTAAGAGGCTCTTGATTGGTTACATGCGAACACATGAGGACATGCATGTGTGCACATGTGCAGGCTGTGCATGTGAGGCTACCATCTTGTGTAGCCGGGTATCTGTGCACAGATAACCTGTTGCAGAAGGGACTCTTCAGGGATTGGTACTGACCTGGGGTAGGTCTTATAACATGAGTGGGTATTAATAGTGTAGGTCTGTAGTGCTTACTTAAGGTCTGTGGTGCCTACATGGTATTACACATTATAGGTGAAATCTGCACTAAATTACAGCTTTTCTCCACTAAGGACTTACAAGGTCCAGCGAGGTACCAGTCTAGGGTTAACACGCAAAGCTATTTCCATTTACTTCAATGTGTCGATAGGTAATTTAATGCATAGTATGTAGTAGTGTGTGTCTAATTAAAAGTACTTTTCCTTTTTAAAAGAAAAAAACACAAACTGAACAATAACTTATTGAGTGCACCACTCATTGTTGTGCACCAGCAAGATGGCATCCCCTGAGTAGGCCTTGGACTGCTCTTCTTTGGTACCCTAAGAGAGTCAAGTGTTACAACAGGATACTTGGTTTCCAGTAAAGACACAACTTAGAACTTATTAATTATGAAGGATGCACCTACTTTGCAACTAATATCCCAATTTCTTACAACCAACAGCTCGGCTTTGCCTGCACTGAGCTTTAACAGCTTAAGGTTCATCCAGTGCTGTATCACAAGAAGGACATTCTTCAATCTGACTGCAGAGTTCTGAGCCTGCTCGTCTAATATTAAGATGATTTGGGAGTCATCAATATATACAACAATGCTTTAAGTCCGGAAGAACTAATAAATTGAGAGAGGGATGGCCATAGACATTAAAAGGAGTGGAGACAAGAAAGAGGCCTGTGTACTCCACAATAGATTAGAGTCTTGTGTGAAAGATAGTGTCTAGGCACGATTGGACAGGAAAGATTTAAACCAGGCCAGAACTGTATCCTGAAGGACAATCTCCTCAGGTGGTCAATCAAGATGACATGTTCGACTCTGTCAAAAGGGATGGAGAATTCTAATAAACTTTTGGATCAAGTGGCTTCTATTGCTGGCAAGAGAAACATGAGATCTCTCCCAGCTGGGCCAATGTTCTACATGCAGGAAGAGTCATGGAAATTGTTTCACCACTCTGCTGTGTGTTTCTTTCCTGGAAAAATGATATATGCAGTGACTATAACATGCTACAGTTGTTTTATTCAATATAAATGTACCTCCCGGACATCAGTATAATGTAACTTCAAATAAGATTTTGTAATATATTTAACTATTTTGGAGCACAGTAATAAGGTCAGCATGCTGTTAATGGGTGATATTCATGTCAAAATCTCTAATGCTATATTATCTCAGAGTAGAAATAAGGCACTGGAAGATGTCTGGGATATACCTAAACTCTTATTTTCCTTATTGCTATTGGGATCTCTTAGTGTACTTAATGGGGTAGTAAAAAATGGAAGGGTGGACCCGGATAGACCAGTTGCACCAACAAGGAAAGGTAGTACAGATTTTTCCATCATCGATTATGTAATAGCTTCCTATGATCTATAAAGTGCATTTGTGGGGGTCTGTGTCAACTTTTCTCAAGATAGCAACCATGTAACTTTACTTATGGTACTCGATTTACAGGTTCAACAAATTGCGTTGGAGATGGGATTTGGGAAACGTTAAAGCACTGGTCGATGCCACGCTCAGCAAGTTATCTTGGAATTCAGGGTTGATCGATCAAGTGAACGACTTAATAAAAGATTTCAAAATGTATATGGAACTTTAGAGGCCAATCCAATACTGCTTATGAGGATATTATCATGGAAATTACTAATAATGTTATGTTATTGCAGTTTATAACGCGCACAGATACTCCAAAGAGTGTCCCGGCGCGAGCCTTGAGGTGTGAAGTAATGTTAAGTAGTTAAACAGAAATGTTTTGAGCTGTTTTTTTAAACGAACATGATCCTGAATGTTGCGCAGAGTATATGGAAGAGAGTTTCAGGCCATGGCAGCCCTAAAAGCAAGAGAGCTGCCCCCCCATTCTTTGGAGGCGAACACGAGGTATCTGGGCAAGAAGCTGGGACGCTGACCTCAGTTGTCTAACTGGGGTATAGAACATAAAACGCTTCCTTAGATAGGCTGGGCCGGAAGCGTACAGGGCATGGTGCGCCAAGGCCAGGGCTTTGAACTTAACGCATTCAGCGACGGGAAGCCAGTGAAGTGTGCGCAGATGTTGTCTAACGCTGCTTCTGATTGGGATATTAAAAAGAAGCCTAGCTGCAGCATTCTGGACTACCTGCAATTTGTTAAGAATGTAGCCCGGTAAGCCAATGTACAAAGCATTGGCATAGTCGATACGCGACAGAATCAGCGCCCGAGTAACCGTTTCCTTGGCCGCCCTGGGAAGAAGCGGGAGAAATTTCCTAAGGGATTTAGGTATCCCAAAGCAGCTCCCGGCAAGCTTCTTAATCTGGGTCGAAAAAGATAAGTTTTCTTCAAACTAGACTCCCACGTTCTTAACGGGTTGACCTGAGGAGGATGGCAGGGGATAATCAGATGGCCAGAATGTTTCTCTAAACTGGGGCGGGAAATTTCCACAGAGGAGGATTTCCGATTTGTTTTCATTGCACTTTAGCTGTGCTGCAAAAAGCCAATGAAAGACAGCTGTCAAACAGTTTTTCGCCTCCAAAGTGGAATACTCAGATTTGTCCCAAGTGAACAAAAGCTGGGTATCATCGACGTACGCCACAATCTTGGCTCCAAGATCCTCCGCCAGCCGAACCAGAGGAGTGACGTAAATATTGAAGAGAAGGGGGCTCAAGGAAGACCCTTGCGACACTCCAGTGGTCACCAACTGAGGCGGGGATGCAAACGGAGGGAGCCAAACCTGTTGCGTATGACCCTCCAAAAAGGATTTCAGCCAACCCCAGGCAGTACCTGAAATACCTATGTCTGCCAAGCGGGCCAGGAGCAGCGAGTGGGGAACAGTATCGAACGCTGCCGAAAGGTCCAGCAATATAAGGGCAGCCCTTCCGCCAGCGTCCAAGCAATCCCGGATAGCTTCAGAGACTTCAACTAAAGCAGACTCAGTGCTATGCGAGGCTCTAAACCCAGATTGGGCTGGATGGAGTAAGCCCGAGCTTTCAATATATTCAGTAAGTTGTTTATTGCCTTCTCAGACATTTTGGCCACACTAGGTAGGAGGGAAATAGGACGATAGCTCCCAGGGTCCCGTGGGTCTAGTGACGTTTTTTTTAAGAGTGGCAGAATCTTCGCCTGTTTCCATGCTGTCGGGACAAGAGCCTCATGAAAGGACAAATTAATGAGCCTGTTGACTTCAGGGTTGACTGTCTCTGCTACTGAGGCCCGAAGCCTAGCAGCACAGGGGTCAGATGGAGAGCCTGATTTCGGGGCCATGAGAATCTTGAGTGAGTCTGGCAAATCAATAGGTGTGAAAGCCTCTAACGAGGGAGATGAAACAGGTAGAGCCTCTAAGGGCGCAGATACAGCCGTAACCTGGCTCCGACCAGTAAACGTTGTCTGTATAGAGCGAATCTTATTAATGACAAAGTTGGAGAGTTTCTCGCACCAGGCGTCCGAAGCAGGGAGCCTAATAGACTCAGCTCTAGGAGCCAGAAAACTCTGAACGATAGAAAAAATTTCCTTAGAGTTATTTCTGGCTGAATCAATGTGATCCGCATAGTAAAGGCCTTTAGCCTGTGCTATGGTAGTGTAATAAATTTTCTGGGCTTCCCTAAGTGTCGTCTTAATAAAAGATTATCAAAATGTTTATGGAACTTTAGAGGCCAATTCAATACTGCTTATGAGGATATTATCATGGAAGTTACTAATAAGATCTATAGTATTGGTAATCGACCAAATGGCAAAAAGGAAAAGAGGTAAAAAAAAATACCCACGAAATGGAAATTTCAGTGGCTATAAATCAACTAACTCGACTTCAATTCATTGAGAAATTCTGATGTTAGGAAAAAAATACATTTAATATTACAGAAAAAAGGAAAAGGATTTGTTCAAATTTGAAAAGGAAGGTAGCTGATAAGAATTGGACTGCAAAAAATAAAAACTCAAGGCGAATTTTGAGTCTCAGTGCACCCCATAGCGGATCCAAAAAGTATTTACCAACTATTCCTATTCCGACCTCAGAATGGAATGAATATGTATCCAAATTGTATACCAGAAATTCATCTTCAGTACCAAATTAATGTCTATCAAATATTCCAGAAACCTACACTGAAGTCATAATGCCCCCTACAAGTAAGCAAATAGTAGCGCATATAAGAGGTGCAAGATCCTCAGCAGAAATGGGTCCAGATAAAATCCCCATAAAAGTTTTGAAAAAGGATACTGATGAATGGGGCAAATTTCTACTCCCTCTTTTTGAATACTGTTACCACACAGGTCAAATCCCCTCCTCTTGGAAAGGGAGCAACATAATACCTCTCCATTAGAAAGACTTGCGTACATCTGCAGCCAATTGTTGCTAGATTGCTCTCTTGGATGTCTCAGGAAGATCTTTGCAGCCAGTTTATTAGAACACTTACAGGAATGGGTACTCTCTAAACGAATTTATCCACGAGAAGAGGCTGGATTTACACCTAACCACTCTGTGATGGATAATATTGCAATTGTTCAGACTTTAACAGCCAAATATGTGGTAAGGAAATCACAAATCCTGTACAGTGCCTTCATTGACTTTTAGACTGCATGTGCTAAAGTGGACAGGCCAAACCTTTTGAAGGAACTGATTCCTATGGGCATCCCTTCTCCCGAATTTATGAAGATTAATTATAGCACTGCATTCTTCTACATGGTGTAGAGTGTTAATGGGAGGAAGCAAGGGCCTAACACCAAAAATGCAAACAAAGAACATATATATTTCCCTGTCTATTTTGCAAATGTTAGGAATCTTCCTCCACGTGTTGCAGTTTATGATTTATATGTTTTAAAGTCCGCAGGTGATGCTTTTTTTTTAACCTTACACCATTAGATTTACAGCGTAATTTGAAAGCCTTCAAAGAGTATGTAAAGAAATCATTTAGAAATTAATGCTTCGAAGAATAAAGTAATTGCTTCTAAAGTTAGAAAACATTGTTGCTCATTTAATTATGATATAGGTGGAACACCATTAGAAATGGTAAAATCATATACATATTTAGGAAAAGAGTTCTGTCGAAACCTTCATAATAACGCTCATTGCATGCATCTAAGAATATGGGCATACGGTTGTCTTAAATCAGTTTTAGAAATCTTCGGAGAGGGGACATTTTAAACATTATTTAGAAATATACAGAGTACAAATCCTTCTGACTCTCACATATGCTCTTGAAGATACACCTATAAGGCAATGCCCATTTTTGAATCAATATGAAGGAAAGATTCTCTGTAAACTGGCCTCAATAAGTCAAGCAGTCCTGGTGCAGCCCCTGCGATTAGAATTCGATCTTATAAGCACATTTGCCATTGCAATGGCAAACATAGTGCATTGGGCCTACAGTTTATGTCAAGCAACAGAAGATACTCAAAGAAATTCTGAGGCAGGCAACCCTTGTAACACTAAAAAAGATTACATTGTTATTGAAAACCTAAAACTGGTTTTAAGCAATTTGGAATCTAAGATGGAATATTTATCCTTTTGGACTCCTGCACAAATTAGGTTCTTTAAAAAAAATCCTATTACAACATTAAGGGGCACATTACGATGGCGGGCGGAAGCACCACCGCCGTGCTGGCGGATGCAAAAAGCACCAGTTACCGCCGGCACGCAGCAGTCCACACGCCCGTCCAATTACGATGCGAAAAGTAGGCCAAACACCGCCGGCAAGCCAGCAACACCGTCCGCCATCAAAGTGCGCCCGTACACGTAGCGGCGCAGCCCAACTCACACACACCGTCCGACGAAACACGTCCCGCCCGGCGCATAAATTACGATGCCGCAAACAAACGGCTCCCACGGCCAAGAGATACCGTACGACAAACCGAAGCGGTAACACGGATGCCGAGCACGGACAACGAAGAAGCGGCTCCCCGAGCATGAATCCAGCACTGCAGGCCCTCCCCATGCTCCTGCTAATGCACCACCAAGGACGCAACGTACCGCGGAGACGCAGGTAGGCACACACACAACAAGTGCACGCAAACAGCGCACACAGTGCAAGGGCGGAAAAAGCGGACAACCAGCGCGTGTACACAACACATCCACCATTGCATCCACATATGACACACAGGCCAAATCGTAACATCGCGGAACACATGTGTACACACCATCTGGGACTAGGAACCAACCACCCCGTCACGGCCCCAAAGCGCCGATGACGCCGCCACACATGCGCACAACGCAGAGGCCAACCGCAGCGCCATGCATGCGTCGCACACAGACACAGGGACACAACCAAGCAGCACACACATCAGCCCCACCCCGAACGCACATGACACGTGACAGGCCTGCCACAGACATGTCCCCAACGCCCAATTCACGGACAACACCCAACGCCACACAACCGACGCACACATGTCAGTGAAGACACGCAACAGCAGGACACACCCCAGTGTAACAAACATGGCGAAGCACACAGCGGCGTCAACACCAACTAGGAGAAGCAGGGCGCCTTCGGGAAGAGGAACGCCAGTACCACACTGAAACACCCATACCACCCTGCACATATGAACAAGACATATAAAACGGAACACCAAAGAGCCCGGGGACCGACAACAGGTGGCCCAAGAATAACATTCACACACAAGGCCCAACGCAGAGCGGAAAGGCAGCCTGCCGCCCACACAACGGAGAGCAGACAGCACTGAATGACCTTCCATTCCAACTCCGAAACCACAGCCCTACGACAGAAGCCGGTGAATACAACCATTGTCCAAGAATAGACCAACACAGGCATGCCGAGGAGACCGACCACAGGGCAGATAGCGCATATCACAGAAGCACACAACGGACGGGGAAGAAAGAAGAAAACACTCCCCATGTCGGCCACATGCAAGTTAATTGGAAGGAGTCACACATCACTGACCTTGAACTGTCTGAGAAGCATGTGGGAAGAGGGCCCGTGTCCTCCAAACAAGCAAACAGAACAAAAGTCCTGTCTCCCTACGACTACACAGAGCTCACAGCAACCTCGGAGCGTGCACATTGCAGACTGCACACACAGCCGGAGCACGCCACCACAACGCACCGCTGGGAAATGGCAACCGCAACACACCTACCCAACTACGCCGAACAGCTCAAGCTGTACAAAACCAACCTGTTCCATACATTGGGATGCGATCTCCTGTCCCTGCTGAACGTAAGTTACCGACTGACTTACCGCATCACATTGTTCAGCTGCGTCATGCCCGTCTTCTACTGTCGGAGGTGTCCATACCAGCATCCCGTCGAGATATGCCTCTCCAACCCGGCATGTCTGAAGGCGGACCTGCTACCACTACTCCTCCCTCTGGACGCACATGACAGGGCCTGCTCTGCCTATGGGGGCATGGCGTATGTGGCCAACATCGCACCCGCACTGAAATGGGACCACTGTGCCTCCACACGACGGATCATCGAGAACAGCTACATCGAATGTCACCCAGCATGCCCCATCATGGTCCTCCAAGGGACAACTTACGAACAACACCTTGACAGCCACCATCCGCTACATTGGCTGGCAAACATGTACACCACCAATGACATGGAAGCCCTGCTGGACGGCATCGCATACCTGACAACCTGTCAATTCGTCGGACCACAACGCAGGTTCCCCGAGTGACCTATGATGTCCAACCCCGCACCCATGCTTAGCTTCCGCACGGACTGGCCAGTCACCACCACAACAGCCATACCAAACGACCGGCAACTGTAACCACACCATCAACGACATCGCCATGACATCGGATATGACCGGGACATGCACACTGTTCCCCATCACATCCAGGAACACCGCATGCATCGTGGGAGGCAGTGGCATGGGCTCTGTGTATCGCACCCA
Organism: Calotriton arnoldi; assembly: GCA_963921515.1. NCBI lineage: Eukaryota > Metazoa > Chordata > Amphibia > Caudata > Salamandridae > Calotriton > Calotriton arnoldi. The sequence continues at coordinate 99,982 of CAWUFW010007787.1, forward strand.
CATGGACGGAACTGCACGAACAACCAGGACACGACATGGATCCAGCGCCCATGGACACACACACCGCTCAGTGGACATGAATAGGTCGCCTGGAGTCTGTGGGTGCTGCACCCCTCCCACCCCCGCCCCGGGAATCCCATACCAGGACCTTTGCATGGACGACAAGTGCATACAACAACAACACGACCCCAGTGACTGTGACATGTCCAGTAACCACCACAGTGCAACAACAAGTGGCACGCCGCTGCATGCACGCAAGCACATGCCCTGATGTCATCTCACATGCACGCGTGCATGAGGAACAACCGCAGCAAACCTGTCACATGGAACTGAGATGGACTGTGCCCATGATGCCAAGCGGTCTGGTAGGCTACATGCATACCGTCTGTGTCAAAGTCCGCAGCTCCGCAGCTATACGTAAATGTACATTAGCACAGCCTTGGCCAAGCAGATGTCACTCTGAAGCCCACATCCCACATGCAACAGCCAATCACATGTAACCCCACACCCTATCCCATTTGCAATCATGCTCAGTATATCCTCAACATGTATTCCGCTGCCAGTAGTGTCCACTATACTGCATCACAGAGGACAGAAGACTCAATATAATGTTTGAAACCAAAACTGTCTCCGCTGACTCATTTCACAAGTACGAATGAGAGAGGATGAGAGTATGTGAAGTACACGGCAGTCGTGACATGACCATGTAGTCCACTGGTATTGGATGTCAACGCAAATGAGTAGCACAACTGTGGAAGACACACATGTGTCGTGTGAAGTCGTATGGACGCAGTGCTCAGGTGGGTGGGTGCGACGGGTAGATGCGCACATGCCAAGTTGGAGCACGCCGTGTTGGGAGGGGTCATGAACAGTACACCACCGCTTCCCTGGGCATTGTGAGAGGACACCTGTCGGGGGGAGTGAACACGTGTGTGCACAGCAGCCGGGCACACGTACAAAGCGGTACCAGGCGCACCTCAGCCCACCCTCTGTGGACAAGCTGGATCCTGTTGTGCGCCCGCCATGCCCCTTGACAAGGCACACACAGCCCCAGTCGACCAGGTGTAACCCCAACATAGTCAATCCGCACAGGCGATACAGGGCACGGGATGGCAGTGGAGCATGGTGTGTGAGAGGTCTCCTCGCGCTCCTCCTGGTCATATCACGCAGGCAATAGAACCTCAACGTCTAGCATGGCACAAGTCAAATGGAAGTGTAGGGGGACGCACCACAGCACGAGCAGCACTGACGTCACGGGAGGTGGCTCGCACCATCCCATCCATTGCCCATCATACCAACCACGCCACATGCCATTGCGACTAAGTGCAAGCGCGTGCGCCACCACCCCCGAGCCCTCCCCAGAGAGGCCAAAGAGTGAATGTGTGGGCCATCAGTCACAGACGGACGCGGCATGGCCGCAAGGGCAGCCACAGCCACTGGGTGTCGCAGGTGGCGGATCCGGAAGGCGAAGACTGTGATGCATAGTCCATGCAGGCCGGGTCTCCATTTGGGGCACCACGCAGGTGGACGGCGTCCCGCAACACATCATACCCTGTGACAGTCCACTCGTGCAACTGGACCCACACATACACTCCTTGCCTTCTCTGGTGCGAGCTTGGGGCTGCCTGTGCAAGCGCTAGCCTCGCAGGTGAGCATGCATATTGGGGGAGCGAGGGGAGGACATGAGGGCTGGGGCGAAGATGACTGTATCACTGTCAGTTAGTACAAGGGATGACCCAGATGTGGAAAGGAAGAGACGTGTCCCGTGTGTACTGCAACTAGTCGCCAATCCAACTACCCCCCCATGTCCGGAATGTAAGCCCGCACCTAGGCCCGCCCATCCGCCACATCGAACATACCACCAGCACGACAACCTTCCCATTCGAAACACTGACTGGGGGTGGCGACCAGTGTACAATTATGTGTAGCCTACCCACGCGTACATGTGGGCCCTCCATGATCCATGTCACCTGCGGCAAAGTCATGACATGCGCAATGAGGGAAGTGAGGAGAGCTGTCCGCCCCACGCGCAGAAGGTGCATCAGCTCCACAGACCCAGCAGCGAGTCCAGCAGGGGTCACATGTGCAGGGGCAGCTGTGCCTGGTGTGAAGGCACATGCATATAGACAGCACATCGACCAATGTGTAGTCTGCCCACATCTACAGTCCATCATCATGCGGACATAGGAATTGAACACAGGGCAACACTCTTAGTTGGTGCACCCACCGTGACCAACAATGCGCAATCATCGACGTACCCGCCCTGTGCATGGCCCCCCACCCAACGGAGGCACATCCAGTGCCACCATCCCACACACACAAGCCTTCCACGGAACATGCTGTGTCCAATGGTCAGTACAGAGTCAGCGCCCATCTGGTGGATCCTGAACAGGAGACACATGCACACACATGCCAGCTCCCACTATGTACGTCTGCCACCTGGCACGTGCAATGTAACCTCTCACCTGTGACGTGTGACTGCAAGCACACAGCCGTCTTGGCATGGGGCTGTCAATGTGGACACCTGTCAATGTTTCGGGAGGTGTGATCCGTACAGTGCTGTACATAGGGTGCAGTGCTGACACCTACTACTGTCTCATATCCCCTCGTGCCACAGGTCCCACTTGTTTTGGCCGCTCAGCCTGTGCCCACATCGTCGTCGTCGTGTGCCATACTCATCCAGCCGCGGAAGCAGTTCCATGCTCAGCAGACATTCATGTTGCCGTGGCGTTGCCGCTTGACGGATATGCAGTCAGTCCCCATCAGCACGCCCCGCAAGTCATTGGGGCCTAGATCCCCATGTGCATGCACATGGCAGTGGTTTGTATCACTAGCCATTGCCATTGTTGGGAGACCTGTGTAAGTGTATTGTGGCCGTGCTGCCCCAGCTTGACAGCTGGGCTGTGGCTCATGTGCTTGCTCAGTCATGTCAGTGATGTGTATGCGAAATTGCTATGTGTCGTGTTGCTTTGACATGTGTCCTCTGCCATTGTCCCTAGGCGGAGACCGAACATTGACCGCCCATACCAATTGCTGGCGGACATGGACGATACAGAGGTTATTAGGAAGTTTCGGCTGGACAGGCCAACCCTGCATCGACTGTGTGCCATGTTAGAACCCCATCTCCGTCCTCGCAGGGTGTATCCGACTGCTGTCACCCCCACGGCTAAGGTGATGGCCGCCATGCATTTCTTCGCCACTGGGTCATTCCAGCACACAGTGGGCATTGGAGGAGGGATGTCCCAGCCCATGTTCAGCAAGGTGCTGAGGGATGTACTGGCAGCCATGATGCTGTACCGAAACAGGTACATCCGCTTCCCCAGGGCTCGTGAATTGGCGGCAGTGAAGGGTGCATTCTATGCCCTTGGCAGAATCCCACACGTCGTTGGAGCCATTGACTGCACACATGTCGGCCTTGTTCCACCACAGGCCACTGAGCACCTGTACCGCAACAGGAAGCACACGCACTCCCTGAATGTGCAAGTGGTGTGCCTTGCGGACATGGTGATCACCCACGTGTGTGCAAAGTTCCCAGGCTCGGCCCATGACGCACACATAATGCGCAACAGCATCTTGCCACGACTGATGTCCAATATGCAACAGGATCGTGCCTGTATTGTCGGTGAGTATGTGGAGTGGTGTAGCGTGCCGGTTGTGCGATGCTGTCCCCTGTCCAGTTGGAATTGCAACGGTTCTCTGTGTCCCTCACACCCAGGTGACTCTGCGTACCCGAATGGGGCATGGCTGCTCAGTCCATTGAGGAATCCTCGCACCCCAGCAGACGATCGCTACAATGAGGCACATGGGAGGACCAGACGTGTGGTCGAGCGTACCTTTGGCCTCCTCAAGTCCAGGTTCAGGTGCCTGGACCGCACCGGGGGTGCGCTGGCGTACTCCCCACAGAAGGTGTGCCAGATAGTGGTGGCGTGCTGCATGCTGCACAATCTGGCCATTCGGAAGCAGATCCCCCTCATCGTGGATGACGGAGATCAACCAGGGCCCCAGCCCGCAGACCAGGACAGCTCGAGTGAGGAGGACAGCGGAGAGGAGGAAGCTGGTAATGTGCGGCAGCAGCTCATCGCCCGCTACTTCACTTGACGGTGAGTGTCCATGTACGACGGCTGATGTGGCTGTATCTGTGCAGGTGTGTGTGTGCTGTGTCAGGGTGGCCGTTTGTTCACTGCGTGCTGTGTGTCAACGCTCCATGGCCAGGGTAGTATGCCACTGTTGGTGGCTGTGGCATTGTGCCCTATTGCTCTGTGCGATGTGTGTACATTGCTTGTAGTTGTTCACATGTACTGTGTGATGGGTGTGTGACACACTCATTGAATGTGCTCCTGTTCTGTCTCCCACCCCTAGGTCCCTACAGGCCCTCCGGATTCAATTGCCATGCCACGCATCAGGTGCCTTTCCGCCCAAGGTGGCCGTTGTATTCCGTACAAATAAAACACAGGGCACAAACAGCAGTTAGTGAAAAAGGTGCATTTATTACAAACTGTGACATATGATTGTGTGTAAGGTGATGACAAAAGTGGTGCGTGCAGTGACAATGAGCTGTCGGTCATGGCTGCGTGATGATCAGGGTGTACCCACTGGTTCTATGTCCATAGTCCAACACACACATGCCATCCAGATGGCTGTGTGGAGTGGGATCGTAGTCCAAGTCAATGCAGTGGCTGGTCAAGGAAGGCTGGCGGAAGGCTGGCTGGCTGCCTCACTTGCGTTTGGAGCGTGCGAAGTCCTCCCGGGAGATCTGTTTCCACTCCGGACGGCCCCTTCCACGCTTGCGAGGGGGTGCCTGCTTGCGACATGCTGGTGGTTGAGGTGTGCTCACTGGCTGTGGACGCAGGGGAACTGGACACTGCTGCTCCACCCTGCGCCCCGGCAGGTTGTGGCGGAGGGGGAGCTGCTGCCCCTGGCAGTGACCTCACCGCCACCACCAGCTGGCCCATGAGGTCCACGAGTTGGCCCATACGGGCGTCCATGGACCTCAGCACCCCCAGCACCTCATGCGTGTCTGAAGCAGACCGGACCCATTGTCCTTGGGCCTCTTCATAGGCCCCAAGGACTCTGGCCATTTGAGGCAGGGCATGGCTCCCAGGGAGGCTGGCGTTTCCCTGACCCTGCTCCTCCTACCAGTCCTGCTGCCACCGGCCTGCCCACTAGCCCCATTGCTCACCACGGTCCTCGCTGTGGCTCCCAGGGTGGATCCAGTCGGCCGGGCCACCACCTGCGCTGGGGCTGGTGCCAGCGAAGACGTGGTGGTGGTGGCGGCGGTGGTGGTCGGTGCGGCGATGGTGGCGGTTGCGGCAATGGTAGTGGCCGCAATGACCGTGGGTGTGGCCGCAATGACCGTGGGTGTGGCCGCAACGACAGTGGCAGCAGGGGGCTGGGAATGTTCAGCAGCCCTGGATGATGGGTTGGTGGGTAGGAGGGGTCCTGGGGAGCGGCTGGGCCCTGCCACACCAGATGGGCCTGCTTGGTGGTCCGTGTCCGAAGAGGAGGACAGATCCTCCAGATCCGTGTGTCCTCGTTGGGGGCTTGTAGGCTGGCTGTGCTGGCTGCTGGCTCCATCCCCAGCATCCAGCAGTTCGTCACCTGTGGAGAGAATGAGATTTGTTATTGTGTTGCACCTGGCGAAGTATGTAGTTGTCGTCTGACATTAACAGTTCGTGCAATCTCGTACATGGGTTTCCCGGAGACGGGTGTGTGGCTGTAGCATTTGTAGTTGTGTGTGCTTGGCAATGGGACTGTGTGCTGTGCACATGTGGCATGGGACGGATTGGCCATGCCGATGGGTGTGTTGCTGTGCCCCTACTTATTGTGACTCTGGTGTATGCGGGCTCCTGGCCCATCCTGGGTCTGGTTTGTACTTTGCTTTTGGTGTTCAGATGGGACGCTTAGGAACGCATATGGCAACATGGGGGCCATGCCCCAGATTCGCATTTGGGAGGGGATATGCTTTTGGGGTTCAAATGGAACGCTTAGGAACGCATATGGCAACATGGGGGCCATGCCCCAGATTCGCATTTGGGAGGGAATATGCTTTTGGGGTTCAAATGGAACGCTTTAGGAACGCATATGGCAACATGGGGGCCATGCCCCAGATTCGCATTTGGGAGGGAATATGCTTTTGGGGTTCAAATGGAACGCTTTAGGAACGCATATGGCAACATGGGGGCCATGCCCCAGATTCGCATTTGGGTGGGAATATGCTTTTGGGGTTCAAATGGAACGCTTAGGAACGCATATGGCAACATGGGGGCCATGCCCCAGATTCGCATTTGGGAGGGGATATGCTTTTGGGGTACATGCTGTGAGCCATGGGTGCCGAACGTGACATGTGTTGTGGCAGCATGACAGTGCATGGTTTGAGGTGTGTGCATGCTTGACATGGCCTGCATATTTGCTGTCTGTTGTGATTACTGGACATGGCATTGGACGCATCGTTATGAGTGAGTGATGGTTGTGTGCCAGCCAACGTATTGCAGTTGTCCCATCTCCTTGGTGTGCGTGCTGCCCTGTGCCATGTGCATCACTGCAGTGCTCGGGGGGTGTGGCCCATGTTGTGTGTTGTTGCTCACAGTGTGTCGTGCGCTTCATTGACTTCTGGCACATGGTTGGTCATGGGCATGTATCTTAGCGTGACTGCTGTATGTGTGGCAGCTGTGCGGATGACATGCCTTTCATGAGACTGGGGCTGACGGATGGATGGTATGTTGTATGTGCATGGTGTGTCTGTGTGTTTGATGGGTTCAGTGGTGTTCGTGTGCATATATGTTGTTCCGCTCTGTTGCGTCTAGTGTTGTTTGTCTTACATAGGCGTAGTTGTGGGGTGTGTGGTTGACAGGCAGTAGGGGCTACATGGACAGGACTTCAATGGTGTTTCGGTTGTGTGTGATGAGTTGCACAGTGGCTGCCGTGTGGTACTATATTCAGTGTGGCTTGTGCATGCAGACGTGGCTCCTTGGGTGTTGCTATGTATGTGATGGGTCATGTGGGGTGTGAGTCTGTTGTTCATGTCCGTGTGCACATTGTTCACTTGTTCGTGACGGTGGGCGGTGCTGCGTGTTCGTCTGCTACGTGACATGTCCCATGTGTTGGTCGTGTTATGGTCCTCATGCCTCCAGTAATCCAGCCCTGTCCAGTTTCCCACCTGCAAGTTGTTCGTGCGTGCACTGTACTGGATGCCACATGGCTCTAAGCGGGGGTGCTCCATGTTGCAGGTCTGTGGGGGTGGGGGGTGTTGTGGGTCGTGGGGGTGGCTGGACACCCACTGACACCGATTGCTGTGGACCGTGATGTCTGCCTTTCTGCTGTCGTTGTGCACTGCGGTGGCTGACACGTGGCTGTGGGGTGGGGGATGCTCCTCCTTGCTGTGCTGTGGGACTGGGGCCTGGTGTGTGTTGTACTTGGGCTGTCCACCCTCCCACCCACTGCACTTTGTGTTCCTGCCACTTACCTGTTACTTGTCGGTTAGTGCAGCTGTGGCGGACACATGGGTGTGGTGGGTGCTCGTTGTGGCGCTTCTGGCATATTTGGGGACCTGTTGGTGGTTACGTGGCTGGCTGAGTGTACACATGTCCCCACGTATGTTACAGTTGTTCGGTTTGGGCTGTGTGTGGTGGTGTCTGTTGCATGTGTGTGTGATGTGTTGTGTATTGTGTGCTGGACATGGGGGTGTTTGTCCCTGGGAGCTGTGGCATGGTGGTTGCGCATGTGAGTACATAGCGGTGTGCTGGTATACATTAGTTTGTACTTACCAGCCTCCACTCCCTCTGCTAATCCGGCGAGGATCTCCGGATGTATTACGACTCGCACCTTCTCCTCCCACGCTTTGAAGGTCTTAAAGAGCGCGGGATTCCTCCGCCAGTGACGGCAGCCAGCTCTCTGTTTTTGCCCTCCTTCTTCTTGACCAGGCTCTTTACGTCATTCCAACGTTTGTTTATTTCACCTCTGTTCCTGGGCAGGGTCCCGACTGCATTGACCTGGTCTACGATCCGGTTCCACATTCTGTTTCTGGTGGCTAGTGTTGTGTGCTGGACCATGTTCCCATAGATTTGTGGGTACACCTTGATGATCTCGTCGACCATGACCGTCAGCTCAATGGGCGTGTACTTGGGCATTCTTTGTGGTGCCATGGTGTTTGTGGTGCTGGTGCGGTGTGTGTTGTGTAATGTGCAGGGGGTTTGTGGTGCAGGTGTTTGGTGGTGGTGGTGGTGGTGGTTGTGATGTGTGGTTTCTGTGGTGTGCTGCTGTCCTTGCTGTGTCACTGTGTACTTGCTGTGTCACTGTGTCCTCTCCTCTCCTCTCTGGTTTGCAATGTAGCAAGGGGTTGTGGTCTGTGGGAGTGCTGCTTTTGTACTCACCTATGTGGGTGTGTCCTCATGGTCTGTTGTTTTCAGGTGTGTTGTGTCTGGGGTTCTGGCCTTTGTATTTTTTGTTTGTCCGGGGGGTGTTTTCGGGATGTGTACTGTGCTTGTGTATTTGTGCGTGCCTTGCTGTGTGGACTTGTTGGCCATGTTGTGTGCTATTGGTTTTGTGTGCGGATGGTTTCTGTGCAGGTACGTTGGCGCCATGGCTTCTGCCGTGTCGATTCTCATCAGCGTTGTTTGCGCTGGCGGGCGGTATATTTGTGGTTTTTCCGCGCTCATGTCGGTGCGATCGTAATTTCACGTGCGGTGTGTCGGCCGTGAGGGCGGGCGGTTTTGTGTTGTCGTGCGTGTTTCCGTCCGTGGCGGGCGGTTTGACTCCGACTCGGACGTTGGCGGGCGGTATTTTGTGTGATTTTTCGCCGATGGCGGTTTTCGGTTTGTGTAATCGTAATGGCGTGGTCGGTGTTCAGGCGGTGTGTGCGGGCGGATTTTTGCCGCTTCCATGCCTGGCGGATTTTTTTACGCCGGGTATCGTAATGGGCCCCTAAGTCACTTAAGTGACATTAATCATTGCACGATCTTAATATTATATAAATAATTGCTGGTTATTCTAGATGATACACATTCACTAAATGATTTCTCCCTCAACTTAGATCATGGTGTTAGGCAGCAATACTACTACTCAGGTTAGGGGCTTTACCACTTTATGCCTACAAGAGTTGCTGGTATAATTCTACAGGCTTGTGATATTTGTGTCAGGGAGGGATTTAAGATTTAAGACATACACTTTATATTTGTGCTGCAGTTTCAGTAGCACGTCATTCATATATAATTCCTTTATTTTTCAAATTCAAATTAAGAACAGACACAATTATTAATTTTATAATGTCTCAAACCAAATGAATATGTATGTTAGAGTGTATATATTTTTTTTTAATCCTTCTTGAAACTATTTTAAATATTTTATACATGTGTATTATTGGACTCATAGTATGATTGTGATAAGATTATTTTATATTGTTGATCTTTGTCAGGGTTCTTAATCAATAAAATTTGACTTGACTTGCGACAGTTGTGCCGGTAAAGGGCCTGTACTACCTTGAGCAATAGATGGAGATGTACCCGTTGCTTATTACAAGGTGTTTTAAGGGATCCATAAAGAAGCTGCCTTAACGGGTTGATTTATGAGCAGCATCGAGCCCGGAGAATTAAATTGTAGTTATACCTCCAAATTTAGGCAGGTGTGTGGGGTCTCAGACAACTGCCCCTACCATGGATTCTGTGTTCTGCCCCCTTGCCTGTCAGAGTAATCTGGGAGGAGCTAAGCAGTCTGCTCATTGTACTGCAGAAATATCCATGCATATCGATACCCCGTACACGCAGATTGACAGAGACTACAGCAATTCTGAACCAAGTGCCGAGAGTTTTCACTATTTTCCTACACCTACAGGGAAGATGTGAAGGAAGCTGCTGCTGTGTCTTCAAGCCATGGCTAAGTGTGCCACTGAGACTCTCTTGAAAGCCAGACCACATGATGCACAGTTTTCTATGCATATGGCCCTATCTGTGCTGGCAAATAAGGGATTCCCTCCCGCATTGTGTGCCATGTGCACCGACTCTCAGAGGATCATACTCCATGGTCTCCTGTGGCCACAATGGTAGGCTCACAGCCTTTGACTTATACACAGATTGTTTAATCTCAGATCCTCAATCTCAACCGACCAGCAAATCCAATTGGTGGCCTTTTGTGGCATGAGATTTGGGATGCCACTTGGCAGATCCAGTGCAATACTGCAGCAAAATTGAATAACTTTGAAAAGTTCAAGGTTCATGCAGTAATAGCCTTTGAAACAACATTGGGCTTAAAGCAGGAGAGCCATGTAGGACACCGTCTCTCAGCGGCCTAATAGGTGAAAAAAAAGGCAGAAGATGGACTGTTTTGCAGCGGTCAGATAGAAACAACCTAAGTCAAACTAATGGCGAACCACATAGACCCATGTTGGCTAAGCACTCCAATAAGATGGGAGTGAGACACGGTGTCAGAAGTCGCTGAGAGATCTAATAGCACTAAAGCAGCAGTATCGTTGATCAAGACTCATCCTAATAAATTCAGACACCTCAAGAATTCCGTATTATAGCTAAACCCCATTCGATGCTATAAAGTAAATCATGAGTTTTGTAATACTGGGTGAGCTGAACATTGATAATTTTCTCCAGCATTTTGGAAATAGACAGCAGTAGGGAGATTGGCCTACAGCTTGCCATCATTGTAGGATCCGCAGTTAGCATCTTCAGTAAAGGAACCACATGAGCATGTTCCAGTTTTTTGCGTTGCTAATCTACGATTTCACAATTTGTTCAAAGTTGGATTCATTACTGGCAAAGCTTTAGCTAAAATATGAGGCGGACAAGGGTCTAGCGGTAAGGTGATGTTAACATCACCTTCTTCCAAGGTGATGTTATTAAATTGTGCCAGAGATGGCCCTGCTGTGGAGGTAGCAAACTGGGTAGACACTGTTTAGTCAGTATTAACAGCCGAGAAGTCAAATTCTGCATAGATCTTCTAAATTTTACTTTGAAAAATAGAGATAAACTCACACAAAACAGCTGATGGATCATATTTTCTCCTGCAAATTCTTTCCAAACGTTTGCATTTCATTGTTTTTCAGTCATACCATCAGCTGAAAACCAAGGAGTTGTGTTCCTGGAGAAGCTTTAGTTCTCATCGGAGAGAATTGGTTTATTGAGGTGAAGATTGAATCATTAGTGGAGAAACATCTTCCTCCATATATCCTGCTTGTATTGGCTTGGAGGAGGATGAATACGATGAAAGATTTAGCTAATTGACGAGAAAACTGTGTTGCTTTAAACCAGGCATAGGTTCATACTAAAACTTACAAGAAAAAGGTACCAGAAAGTTGTCTGGCCATATCATAGGGAAAGGGGACCTTACCACTTAAGAAGGGAAGTTTGAAAAAATGTAATCCAAAATGGTGGCAGCCATATGGGTCAAAGCAGTGACTAACGGGGGAAGATTAAGACCAGCAACAGCATCTATTAGAGGAAAGGAGGATGCACAATTGTTATCCTCTTAAAATCACCAAGAACTGTAAAATTAGAATATTGAATAGAAATAGAAACCATTGTCCCACCTAATTCCACCCTATATGTAATGCCAAACAGGATGTGAGGTAATCTGGAATTGATTCAGCCATCTTGGATTGGGAATCAATACTGGTCAAAATGTTCAGAATAAACAGTAAAGATAATGCTATGTTCAAACTTCCACAATACATACATTAAATTCAATAAAAACACCTACTCAAGAAAGTATGTTACTTTCAGGGCGCTGAGTGCAGTGATATCTCCTACATGCCGCGTGGTGAGATGTCCACGTACAGGAAGTACTTGCCCCATAAACCCCTGCACAGCTCATCAAAGCTGAGCACATGTGGAGAGGAGAGATAGAGGACGAACGCTGCCAGAAACAGACAGACCACCCATCAGGACAAGGACACAGTGTGCAAAGCCTACTGTGAGCCTGAATTGAAAGGTCGCCGATGAGAGCTCGCTGCAAGAGAGAAGGAGAAAATAGTTACAACAGACTACACAACAGTAGGATGTCAAGTAGAGGTTAATCAAACTTGTCTGTTTCAGGCCCTTCTGGTGGTTTGGGATAAGCTGGCCACCAGGCCCTGGATACATCCTGGACCTCCCTATCTCGGCTGCTGTATTTGGGACAGGTCCTTCACATCATTTGCTTCTTCTGCATTGAGTGTGGGCTCTTTTCTTGTACGTTTTCCCAATATCAATTAGGGGTAGCAGCTTTCTTGGCTGTTTGCACTGCCCATGCTGCCCCTGGTCTTAGGCATCACAAAGATAAGAGCAACAGAAGGTAAAGAGGCGTCTTTGGGCCTTGCTCACCTTTATCACCTTACCAGTCGCCTAGCCTTTTAGAAGCATATCAAGGCTTTTGAGAGATTGAGGGACAGGAGGAGGCAAAGAGGGTGTAAGAGAGAGAAAAAAGAAAAAGAGACAATGTGTGTGTGTGTGTGTGTGTGTTTTTTCAGCTCACACTTTGCTGACCGGGCCAGTTCTCATACTGTTGGTAATACCTGACAAATCCAGACAAACATCATCTCTGTGATGGTCATCATGCTCCTGGGGCCGGTCTCCATAGTGTGTTTAGGTACTTTCGCTTGAATGTATAAAAAAATAAGAGGCATATTTACTAGGCCTGGGCTGTAAATTCCGTTCCGCTCACGGAATTTGCAGAATTTGGGTAATTTTGCGTTCCGCGGAGAATGCGGAATTGCCAAAAATTCCGCGATCCGCGGCTTCGCGGAATTTTTTGCTTGTTAGCGCTTTCAAAATGCGTGTTCGCAAGATATTTCTCCCCGAGCACGCAAACAACGTTCGCGAACAGGAAAAAAGCATCGCGAACGGGCGGAACAAGCAATTCCGCGTGTTCACGGAACTTTTGCGTGCTCGCGGAGATTTTTTACCGTTTCGCGGAGCTTTGCGTAGCGCGACTACGCAAATTCCGCCCACCTATTTACTAACACTTCACGGTACACAGGGCAACAAGCAAAGTTGCTGCGCTGTGTTGCACGACGAGGAGAGAGCTCAAGAACGCCATCTCTACCTGTGCTAGTGCACGACGAGGCTGCCTAGTGCCAAAGCAGTTATTCTTGCAGCATGGTGCAAGGATTCCTGCTTAAAGGGCAGAATTGTTTTTGAACAGGAAGGCATACGTTCTTGAACTAAAATAATCCTAAAACGAAATTTCATCTTTCTATATGTGATGCAAGGACAACACAAACTCTTTGTAAATCTTGGCCTAAAAGCACAGTTATATTTACTGTGGTCCACCGCTTTACTCTAGTATCGAGATGTGTATGATGTCACTTCCATTACCCATGAAATTTTGGTAAACTATATACCATGGGTCTTTATGTGAACATAAGCATCAAGCTAGTGGTTTGGACCAATTTATTTATTTTTTACTGAGAAAGCTCACTAAGTCCCGTAGGTTTCAGGGTGCTAAAACATCAACAGATAACGAAGGGTTGGATAGATCAAATCGCTTAGGCGAACAGGGAGGTATTTTGGGCTCATCTAAAAGCTAGGTGATTAGTCAGAGCTATCATCCTTAGGGGGCGTCCCAAAGCTTAGGGCTTAAGTATCGAAAGAAGTGACCTCTAATGCATTGCTTGTTCACCTGGGGCCTATTATACATTGTGCCCTAGGGGCACAGCGGGCGTCTGCACCGTCTTTGTGCGTCCCTAGGGCACAATGGTATTACAGAAGGAGGTCAGAGACGCTTGTGTATACCTGTTAGACCTGACAGCCTTAGGGTGGTCTTCCCCCTAACTTTTTGCCTACCTCCTTCACTCTTCTGACCTTGTTTGTAGTAGCTCTAGGACTCTTCGCACTTTCCACTGCTAACCAGTGCTAAAGTGCTTGTGCTCTCTCCCCTAAACATGGGAGCATTGGTTCATCCCCAATTGACATATTTAATTTACTTATAAGTCCCTAGTAAAGTGGTACCCCCTGTACCCAGGGCTTGTAGATTAAATGCTACTAGGAGCCTGCAGCACTGATTGTGCCATCCAATGAAGTAGTCCTTTAACTATGTCTAAGGTGTGCCACTGCAGAGCCTGTATGTGCAGTCGTACACTGCCATGTCAACCTGGCAAAATAAACATTTTTGCCAGACCCAACCCTTCCCTTTTTAAACATATGCGTCACCCTTAAAGTAGGCCCTGGACAACCCAGAGGGCAGGGTGCAATGTATTTAAATGGCAGGACATGTACTGGTAGTGAAAAACTCTACTCAAGGCCCATCTCTCCCATAGGATAAATTTGGGATTACCATATTACATTTTATAAGTGTAATTTCTAATTTGGAAGAGATGAGACGCCCAAGTCTGGTGTTTCTTGAATCCTAATTTATGGTGAAGTCTAATTTTAAATTACAATTCAGGAAATGGCACTTTCAGAAAGTTGGCATTTTTTTTACTTTAGCTATTTGGTGCCTGCTGCCTGATTCTGATCAGTCTGGGGTGGGTGATAGCTGGGTGGGCTTTGTGTATTCCCCCTACACAGCCACACAGAAAGGGAGCTTAGGTGTGACTTAATGATCCATCTTGGGAGTATGGGAGGGAGGAGCTGAACCCAGCCTCACTTATACCTGAACAGGCGCCCCCACACAAAAGTCTTCGTACCCCCTGTAGTGAGTCAGAAGCCAGGGTAGGAAGTGGGGACCTGTCTTTGAAGTCTCCCCACCTCAAAGGCACAACTGGGTATAAGTACTGTACCTGTGACCACTCTGCCAGGAAGAAGGACTGCTGTGCTGCTAAAGAACTGCCACTCTGTTGGACTGCAGTTTGCAGGACTCCTGCCTTGCTGTGTTGCCTGCTGTTCTCTCTGCATGGGTAAGAAGGACTGGTCCTGCATCACTTGAACTCAGAGAAACTCCAAGGGCTATCCGACTGGCCACCTGATCTGAAGTCTCAAGGACATAAAAGACTTCCAACCATCCTGCTCCTACACCTGGACTCTGTAATCTGTGAGTCTGCCCTGCCAAGTGGTGCCATCAGTCATGGACCCTTGTAAGTGGGCCTCAGGTATTTTCTCCAGCAGAACCGACACATCCTCTGCTGCAAGAGCAGAATCAACAGAACTTAGCTGTTGCGGCAACAATACTGGTGCATCGACCTCGGAACCAGTGCATTGCCTTTGGGACCCCCACATCGGAACCAATACATCACCTCCACTGAGTGGAGAATATCAACACATCACCTCTACTGCATGGAGAAACCCGGCACATCGTATTTGGAACCATCGCATCCCAGAACTAGCGCATCACCTTCAGAACCGACGCATCACCCCTACTGCGTGGGTAACACCAACAAATCGCTTGGCTGCACCCCGCATCTTCGTCGACGCAACCAGGATTAAGGTACTTTTGTTCTACGGGCCTCACAGGTCCATGCATCTGGCCCGCGCTCCATCGCGGTCAGCCTGAACTGTTGACTTTGTCCCGATCCAGTGCGACCAGATATCCCAGATAAGCGCCTATTGCTTCTAAGCAATATTTTACAGTTTTTTCTTTAAAAATTCACATCTCAAGTCCTACTTATTGGATTTTTGTCATTTTGGTCTTGCTTTATTTATTAAATTGAGCTCTATTTTTCTAACTCAGTGTGGAATCTTTTTGTGCACTGTTTTCACGGTTTTACTGTTTGAAGTGTTGCACAAATACTTTACACATTGACTCTAAGTTAAGCCTGACTGCTCTGTGCCAAGTTACCAGAAGGTGAGCACAGGTTAATTTAGGATTTGCCTGCTTCTTACCCTGACTAGGATTATGGTTGCTACTTGACTAGGGCTCATACCACAGTCAGCCTACAACCCAATTTCTAACAGTACCGTTCTATAATATTAATACTGCTGGCACACATGTAGTGCAAGCGCTAGCTTTAGAGGGAGTTTCTTCATTTGCATGGGGCGTGTCCTTATGCAGATGAGGAAATCACTTTGCCTCTGCGATCGCGCTTATTATAGACACAGGTGCATAGAAGCCGTCAGGAGGCGCATTGAAAGTGTTCCTCCTAAAGGCAGCCCTCTGAAGGGGAGAAAGGGGATCCCATGGACGCCCCGGACATCCCCCTACAGGCACATGCAGTCACTCACTGTACCCGCCTGCAGGGGGGAATCTCTTCCCCTCTTCTAAATGCAGGTGGCAGCTGTCTTATTCAATATAAATGTACCTCCCGGACAGTAACATAGCCTAACTTTAAATAAGATTCTTGAATCTATTGAACTATTTTGGACCACAAAAATAAAGTCAGCATGCTATTAATGGGTGATTTTAATGCCAAAATCTCTAATGCTAGATTATCTCAGTGTAGAAATAAGGCACCGGAAGATGTCTGGAATATGCCTAAACTCCTATTTTCCATATTGCTATTGGACTCTTATAGTGTAATTCAAGGGGTAATAATAAACGGAAGGGTGGACCCAGATATACCAGCTGTACCAACAAGGAAAGGGTGCAGAGACAGAATATCGAATAAAAAATAGCGAGTTGCACAAATATCTAGTCAGAAATATCATGGTTCAGAAATATCGATAGCAAGAATATCGTGGTCAAGAATATCGACTTAAGGTAAGTAATATCAATTTAGAAAATATTGAAGTGTTTATATCATTTGCAAAAATATAGTTTTTAAAAATATCGTTTTTTTATTAATGTTATGTATTTTAGTATATATTTTATATGTATGTGTTGTATGTTTTTTGTATAAGAATTGTTTGTATTTTTAATATGAGTTACATTTTTAGTAATTATTCATTTTTTTTTATTTGAATTTTGCGTTTTTAGTTCCATAGCGGGTTGTGGGTTTATAGGGGAATAGGGTGGGAAGTAATTTAATTATATTAAATGTAGTGATTATTTTGAATTTATTAATATTTGTTTAATTGAGATGTTACAGTGTTAAATGTGTAAAGTAATTTATTATCAATTAATTAATAATTGGTTGTTAATTTTAATTAATTAATTAATTGGTCATTAATTATGGTAATTGTGTAATTACTTTTAGGTGTGTGTTGTGGTGTTTATAGGTGTAAAGGGTGGGAAGTAATTTATTTTTAATTTATGAATTAATAATTGGTTGTTAATTAATTTTAATTCATTAATTGGTATTAATTATGATAATTGTGTAATTAATTTTAGGTGTGTGTTGTGGTGTTTATAGGTGTTAAGGGTGGGAAGTAATTTATTTTTAATTGATGAATTAATAATTGGATGTTATTTATTTTTATTTAAAAATTGGTAATTAATTATGGTAATTGTGTAATTAATTTTAGGTGTGTGTTTTTGTGTTTATAGGAGTAAAGGGCGGGAAGTAATTTGTATTTAATTAATTAATATATAGTTGTTAATTTATGTTAATTATTTGATATTTATTTTGGCTAGTTGTTTATTTTGAGTGTGTTTTTTTTACTTTTAAAGGGGTAAAGGGCGGGTATTAAATACATTTTAATTACTTTATCATTAGTTGTTTATAGTAATTGTTTTTAATTTAAAAATAAGTTTTAATTGTGTTTTATTATTTTAGAGTTTAATTTAGGTGTGTGTTGTGGATATTATAGTGTTAAAGTGTGTGTAGTCAATTATTGTTTATTCGTTTATTTTAATAATAATATTTTTTAATTGATGATTAATTATGTTAATTATGAACAAAATGTTGAAGTGTTTTGTTATTGGTGTGGTGTTACAGGGTAGGAAATAAAATAAATGCATTTATGTATTAATTAATTTATTGGTTTGTAAATATTTTCTAGTTTAAAAGAATTATTTTTTATAAATGTATTTATTATTTTATTTTATATATTATTTGTAGGTTTTTGTTATATGTAATTAATATTATATGTTTTCTTTTTATATATTTAGTATATTTGATTTTTCATTTCTAAATATTCTTTATTTATTTTTATGATTCTTTAAAAATGTTAATGTTTTTTGGGGGGATTTAACTGTTTGAGTGTGAATAGTAATTTTTGTCTCTTCGCTATCCAACACTTTCCCTAATGTTGCACTCATTGGAGTGGGAAAAGTAATTTTTACCTCTCCGTTATCCACCACTTTCTCTACTGTTGCACTCACTGGAGTGGGAGTAGTAATTTTTACCCCTCCGCTATCCAACACTTTCCCTACTGTTGCACTCACTGGAGTTGGAATAGTGATTTTTACCCCTCCGCTATCCAAAACTTTCTCAACTGTTGTACTCACTGGAGTGGGAATAGTAATTTTTACCCCTTTGCTATCCAACACTTTCGCTACTGTTGCACTCACTGGAGTGGGAATAGTAATTTTTACCCCTCCGCTATCCAACACTTTCTCTACTGTTGCACTCACTGGAGTGGGAATAGTAATTTTTACCTCTCCGCTATTCAACACTTTCCCTAATGTTGCATTCACCGGAGTGGGAATAAAACCCCTCTGCTATCCAACACTTATCCTACTGTTGCATTCAGTGGAATGGGAATAGTAATTTTTACCCCTTCTCTATCCAACACTTTTCCCTACTATTGCACTCTTTGGAGTGGGAATAGTAATTTTTGCCCCTTTGCTATCCAACACTTTCTCTACTGTTGCTCTCACTGGAGTGGGAATAGTAAAGTTTACCCCTCTGCTATCTAACACTTTCCCTATTGTTGCACTCACTGAAGTTGGAATATTAATTTTTACTCCTCCACTATCCAATACTTTCTCTCCTGTTGCACACTAGAGTGGGAATAGTAATTTTTACCCCTCCGCTATCCAACACTTATCCTACTGTTGCACTCACTGGAGTGGAAATAGTAATTTTTACCCCTTTGGTATCCAACAATTTTCCTACTGTTGCACTCTTTGGAGTGGGAATAGTAATCTTTACCCCTCCGCTATCCAACAATTTCCCTACTGTTGCATTCTTTGGAGTGGGAATAGTAATTATTTCCCTCCGCTATCCAACACTTTCCCTACTGTTGCTCTCACTGAAGTGGGAATAGTAATTTTTACCCTCCGCTATCCAACAATTTCCCTACTGTTGCATTCTTTGGAGTGGGAATAGTAATTATTTCCCTCCGCTATCCAACACTTTCCCTACTGTTGCTCTCACTGAAGTGGGAATAGTAATTTTTACCCCTCCGCTATCCAACACTTTCCCTACTGTTGCACTCACTGGAGTTGGAATAGTAAATTTAATTAATTCGCTATCCAACACTTTCTCGACTGCTGCACTCACTGGAGTTGGAATAGTAAATTTAATTCCTCCGCTATCCAACACTTTCCATACTGTTGCACTAACTGTATTGGGAAATTTAAGTTTAAATATTTTTTATTAGGTTAATGTTTCAATTTACTATAGAATGTTTTTTTAATATTTTAAATTATTGAGATATATATATATATATTATTGTTATATAATTTTAAACTTTTTAAATAAACTTAAAAATAATAGTTTATTAATTATTTTAAAGTAAATATATATATATCTGTATAAATTAATATGTTTGTGTGTTTATTGTTTTTTTAATTAAGTGTATTTGTTATATTTTGTTAAAATGTATATTAAATTTAATTTATTTTGTTAAAATTAATATTAATATTCAATATATTTAATATATATATATTATTATTTGATTTGATTTAATTTATAAATTTATAGAGCGCAACGAATGCCCAAGGCAAATATATTTAAATCGATATTTTTTACATCTATATTTTTTACATCAATATTTTTGATTCCATATTTTTGTACTTACCTGTTTAGGTATGGGATTCGATATTTTTGCAGTCTATATTTTTTCATCGATATTTGTGTCATCAATGTTCTATCAAGGAACCCAAGGAAAGGTAGTACAGGATTTTCCATCATCGATTATGTAATAGCTACTTATGATCGATAAAGTGTATTTGTGGAGGTCTGTGTCAACTTTTGTCAAGATAGTGACCATGTAACTTTACTTATGGTACTCGATTTACAGGTTCAAGAAATTGGGAATTGGACACTGGAGATGGGAGATGGTAAATGTTAAAGCACAGGTCAACCCAACACGCAGCAAGTTATCTTGGAATTCAGGGTTGATCGATCAAGTGAACGACTTAATAAAAGATTATCAAAATGTATATAGAACTAAAGAGGCAAATTCAATAACTGATTATGAGGATATTATCATGGAAGTTACTAATGAGATCTTTTAATATCAGTAATCGACCAAACGGCAAAAAAGACAATAGGCAAAACAGTTCCCAAGAAAATGACATTTCAGTGGCTATAAATAAACTAACTTGACTTCAATTTATCGAAAAAACTGATGTTTGGAAAAAAAAAATGTAATATTACAGAAAAGGATTTGTTTAAATTTGAAAAGAAAAAGAGGTGATAAGAATTGGATTGATCTCCAATAGACAGCAAAAATAAAAACTCAAGGCGAATTCTATGTCTCTCTGCATCCCATAGCGGATCCAAAAATATTTACCAACTATTCTTATTCCGGCATCAGAATGGAATGAATATGTATCCAAATTGTAGTCAGAGAATTCATCTTCAGAACCAAATTAATGACTGCCAAATATTTCAGCGTACTACACTGAAGTCATAATGCCCCCTACAAGTAAGCAAATAGTAGCGCATTTAAGAGGTGCAAGATCCTCAGCAGCAATGGGTCCAGATAAAATCCCCATAAAAGTTTTGAAAAAAGGATACTGAGGATTAGGGTAAATTTCTACTACCTCTTTTTGAATACTATTACCACACAGGTCAAATCCCCTCCTCTTGGAAAGGGAGCATCATAATACCTCTCCATTAGAAAGACTCTAGAACATCTACAGCCAATTATCGCCAGATTGCTCTCCTGGGTGCGTCAGGAAGATCTTTGTAGCCAGTATATTAGAACACCTACAGGAATAGGCACTCTCTAAAGGAATTATTCCACGAGAAGAGGCTGGATTTACATCTAACCACTCTGTGATGCTTGGTTCCTCACCGGTAATCTTCATTACTCTGAGTCCTGGTCTTCCCGTTCCATTCCTGAGCCTGTCCCTCCCTCCCTGGTTTCTATTTATGGTGATTGTTTTTTTGTTTTTCTTTCTTATGAGTTTCTTTGGTATTCTCAGGATGTCCTAGTGACATGCGTCCCCCTTTATGCATGCGAGCTAGGCAGCGCTATATTGGGGAAAGTATGTTGACCTCAGCTAGTTAATAGTTTCAGTGGAGCAGGCGAATTGCTCATACATAAGGAATAGGATGGGAAGACGGACGAGGAGGTAATGGATAAAATTGCAATTGTTCAGACTTTAACAGCCAAATATGGGGTAAGGAAATCACAATCCAGTACAGTGCCTTCATTGACTTTGACTGCATTTGATAAAATGGACAGGCCAACCCTTTTAAATAAAGTGATTACATTGGGCCTCCTCTTCCCTCCCCTGAATTTATTAAGATTAATTATAGCATTCATTGTTCTACATGATGTAGAGTGTTAATGGGAAGAAGCAAGGGCCTAACACCAGAAATGCAAACCAAGAACAGCCTAAAACAGGGCTGTCTGTTGCCCCCTCCCTTGTGTTCTCTATATGCCTTTGTGAATTCACTGTCTAATTTGCAAATGTTAGGAATTTTCCTCCACGTGTTGCATTTTATGATTGATATGTCTTAATGTACGCAGATGATGTGGTTTTATTCAACCTTACACCATTAGGTTTACAGCATAATTTGAAAGCTTTGAAAGAGTATGCAGAAAAAAATCACTTAGAAATTAATGTTTCAAAGAATAAAGTAATAGCTTTTAAAGGAAGAAATATTTAGTTGGCATATAGGTGCAACACCATTAGAAATGGTAAAATCATATACATATAAAGGAAAAGTGTTCTGTCTAAACTTTTATAACTCTCATTACATGCACCTAGGAATGGATTAAGGCCCTAGGGCACACAGTTATCTTATATCATTTTATAAATCTTAAAGGGAGGAGACGTTTTAAACATTATTTAGAAATATACAGAGTATAAATCCTTCTGACTCCCATATATGCACTTGAATATATACCTATTAGGCAAGGGCCATTTTTGAATCAATATGAAGGAAAGATTCTCTGTAAACTGGCCTCAATAAGTCAAGCAGTCCCTGTGCAGCCCCTACAATTAGAATTCCATCTTACAAGCACATTTGTCATTGTAATGGCAAACATAGGGGGTGATTACGATGGCGGACGGGCTGAAGTCCGTCCGCCATCGTCACAGGGCTTGGGACCGGCCGCCTATATGGCAGCGGTCCCGCAAGTGAAATTACAATGCGACCGCCACTGTGGCGGTCGTTTTGTGCATGTTTACCATTGCGGCGTGTGCTGCAGGCTACAGCACCCGCCGCAAAGGTAAAAATGCAAGTTTTGCATTTCCCTGCACTACGTGGCAGGCACCACGCTGTGCCTGTCACATGGTGCAGGGAAATGTTGGAGGGCACCATAGGTGCCCCCCAAGTGCAAAAATCCCATGCCCCTGCTTAAGGGGGGCCCTCTACAGGCCCCCAAAGTAAATTTCCGCCAGCCTGTGAATGGCGGTTGAACCGCCATACACAGGCTGGCGGGGATGAAGCATCCTAATCTGAATGACGGTTGCTGCTAGGCACTGCCACCATTCTAGGTATGCTGACTGCTCCGCCAGGCAATCGGCAAGATTGCCTGTGGCGGGACCATGGCGGCCGGTTTTTGCGACCGCCACGGAACTAGGACGATTCCCCCCGCCATCGTAATTTGGCGGGGGGAAAATTGCTGTTAGATGGCGGAGGGCCCGCCACCTCACGGCTGGCGGTGGCGGGCCTTTGCCATCGTAATAACCCCCATAGTGCGTTAGGCCTACAGTTCACGTCATGCAACAGAAGGTACTCTTAAAGATATTCTGAGGCAGGAAACCCGTGTAACACAAAAAAAATCATATCAGCAGGATGGAGGCCCGTGCACTAGATGATAGGCCTCATGGGCTATAGAACTGAATTTCCTGAAATGGTCTGGAGCCTGCGTCCCTCAGTTATCCACATCTGCGCAGAAGGTGCATTACCTGCTGAACTATTGCACTAGGGCTGGAACGACTGATCTGCAGGTTGTGAACAGAACTTTGCAGCAGTTGGCGCATTACCCGACGCTAATATCTTACTCAGATTACCAAGAAAGACAAGGAAGAATGCCACCTGGTGCACTAATCAGAGTGACTGTTGTTGTGAAAAGCCGCGCGCCATGTGTACTCTGCAGTCGTGCTTGATAAACATCCCATTACCTTGCACACTGAGCTAAGGAAATATTATATTCTGGCATCAAATTGTTGTCTTTCACATGAATATGATATCAAATGGGAAACAGCCATTACAACGTGGCTGTTTCCCCCCATGTCATTACACCACAAGCGTTACAACGCATGCGATGTAACAACGCGTAGCCATTACTACACATTTTTTTACATTGCATGCGCTTTTACAAAGCATGCGATGTAAAAAAAAAAATGGCAATCCACCTCATTGTGAGGAAACAGAGGCTCTTCCGTTTCCTCACAACGACGTGCACCGCCCCTCAGAGCCGACGTGAAGCAGGAACCAGGAGGAGAGAGGAACCACGAGAAGAGAGAGGTAAGGGGGATTGGGCCTGGGGTGGGGGTTACTTTTTTTGGGTCACAGGGGGTTGGGGGTGGGGTGTGTGTGTAGTGCAGGGTAGTGTTTTAGGGTTTAGGGTAGTGTCGGGGGGGTCGTGCAGGGTAGTGTTTAAGTGTAGGGAGAGGACTGGGGGTCAGGGGAGGGTCGTGCAGGGGTAGTGTTTTATATTTTAGGGTAGTGTCGGGGGTCGTGCAGGGTAGTGTTTTAGTGTAGGGAGAGGACTGGGGGTCAGGGGAGGTCATTCTGGGGGTAGTGTTTTAGGGTTTAGGGCAGTGTCAGGGGGTCGTGCAGGGTAGTGTTTAAGTGAAGGGAGAGGACTGGGGTCGGGGGAGGGTCATGCAGGGGTAGTGTTTTAGGGTTTAGGGTAGTGTCGGGGGGTCGTGCAGAGTAGTGTTTAAGTGTAGGGAGAGGACTGGGGGTCAGGGGAGGGTCATGCAGGGGGTAGTGTTTTAGGGTTTAGGGTAGTGTCAGGGGGTCCTGCAGGGTAGTGTTTAAGTGTAGGGAGAGGACTGGGGTCGGGGGAGGGTCGTGCAGGGGGTAGTGTTTTAGGGTTAAGGGTAGTGTCGGGGGGTTCTGCAGGGTAGTGTTTAAGTGTAGGGAGAGGACTGAGGGTCGGGGAGGTCATGCAGGGGGTAGTGTTTTAGGGTTAAGGGCAGTTTCAGGGGGTCGTGCAGGGTAGTGTTTAAGTGTAGGGAGAGGACTGGGGTCGGGGAGGGTCGTGCTGGGGGTAGTGTTTTAGGGTTTAGGGTAGTGTTGGGGGGTAGTGCAGGGTAGTGTTTAAGTGTAGGGAGAGGACTGGGGGTCGGGGGAGGGTCATGCAGGGGGTAGTGTTTTTGGGTTTAGGGTAGTGTCGGAGGGCCGTGCAGGCTAGTGTTTAAGTGTAGGGAGAGGACTGGGGGTCGGGGAGGGTCGTGCTGGGGTAGTGTTTTAGGGTTTAGGGTAGTGTTGGGGGTCATGCAGGGTACTGTTTTAGGGTAGGGAGAGGAATGGGGGTTTGGGGAGGGTCGTGCAGGGGTACTAAATTAGGGTTTAGGGTAGGGCAGGGTAGTGTAACTTACCTTTCATACTTTTACCATGAGTATACCTTTACCAGCATGCCTTTGCGTTGTAATAGCATGCGTGGTAAAGGCATATTCGCGGTAAAAGTATGCGATGTAATGGTAGGTCATTGTAATTGACAACGCGTAGTAATACCCACGTTGTAATGGCACGCGTGGTATTAGTGCGCGTTGTAATGAGTCATATCATATTCTATCAAATACACTCAGCTTCCCCTTGTGACCCTTCATCACATGTGGAGAAGAGACAGAACAGCAAGCTGCCTGAATCACCCAGTGAATACCGAAAAGGCCCGGGGAAAACTCTAAATCAGTGCCTCGCCACTTTCAATTGTCACCAGCCGCCACTGCTTACAAGTATAATTGTGGTTGTGTGCTTTGCTTTGGTTTATTGTCTAAGCCTTTCAATGTGGCAGCACATCACAGCAGACGCAGATTGGATCACGGATACAAATACCTTTATAATCCCAGTCACTGAATTCCCATCAAAGCATGAATTGCATGTGCTTCACAGACCCACATGGCGCTGAAGCTCCCCCATCTGTGTGTGTCTTCCAAAAGTGCTCATTTCTAATTTTTCCTGAAAATCGAAGGCGAGACCTATAAATAAGGCCACATTTTCAAGGACAGGTCAACGTACCGTTCACAGAAGCTGCACAATGGCAGTAAGTATATTACATGAACACAGCATGTGCAGAGCAGTGGTTCAGTTCCAGTGCTTCCCATAACTTCCTTAAACTGACCTCAACCCATCCCCTATAGAACATTGAGTCCAGGGATGCCTGCATAGGTGGATGAGGACTCGGTGTGGGCTGGCTGTGGCTACCACAGTGGCTGTGGTAGCCACTGCCGGCATGACACAACGAGTGAAACACATGATGCATCCAACATGTTTCTACTCATATTGACATAACACATACCCATACACATAAAACTCCACAATGATTTACTTTTATTTTTATTTTTATAATCTTATAAAGCCCAGTAGCGGCTGGCAGGCAATGAGGGTGGAGAGGCGGGGGTAGGGTGGAGTGGGGGGTGGAGCGTTGGACAAAATAAAATAGGGGAAAAAACCCCACTTAACTCTTTTGCCGTCCGCGTTTTTCCTTTGCTTCTCTGGGAGTCCTGGTACCAGCAAGCACCCAGGCTTCCCACAGCCAATCACAACGCTGCAATGCAGCGTTGTGATTGGTTCCCCTAAGCCAATCACAACACTGCAATGCAGTGCTGTGATTGGTCTGAGCGCCGTGGATCGGCGCTCAGATAGGGACTGGGGGCCTTTGCATGTTCCCCACCAGGCTGCGTAATGCAGCCTGGTGGGGAACATACAAAGTGTGCGTGACTGTTTGGCCGAGCCAAGATGGCCAGCCAAACAGTCATGCACACCTGGAGTGTGCAAACCACTCCTCCCCCTGTGCCTCATGCCCCGCCCAGCCCTAACCCAGCCCCGAACCTGAGAAACATAAAACGATAATAACTACGTTATTAGTGTTTTATTTTTCTTGCTCAAAGAGTAGTGGGGCGACGCTCCTCCGCCTCAGCAGAGGAGCCGCCCCTGTAGAAAGCACGCAGCTTCCCAAAAAAGGGTTTCCCTGCACTAAGCATCAAAAAAAGCCAAATTGCCAACTTAATATAGTCATGTCTTCAAGCCTTTGCGGAATGCAAGCAGAGAAGTACAGTCTCTGATGGATTTAGGAAGTGAATTGCTCAGTCTTGGACCCAACACTGCAAATGATGTAAGGAGTCACTAGGTCCTGAATAGAGTGCGGACCTATTCCGGCTTTGGCCTTAAGCATGTAGCAGAGAGCCTTGAATTGAATCCGTTTGGTGACTGTGAGCCAATGCAGCTCAAAGAAAAGGTGTGAGACTGAAGCGTGCTTAGGAAGCTGGAACAACAATCTGTTGTATTCCGCTTTAGGTGTCCGTATATAGGTGTTCCTGAAACATGTCCTTATATAGGCACAATTCGCATTGCCCTTATATAGGCATAAGATTCCAGTCCTTATTTAGGCATTAGCCATGCTATCCAAATACAGGCATGGTCACCTACATCCATCCACCCCAACGTCACAACGAGTTCTTAGAAACCAGACCCCTAAGCTCTTGGGAGTTCCCCTAGCACAGGATTATTGATTTCTCCAAGAACTCATTTATTATGCATGGACCGCTATTCCTTAAGGGTTCATTCCTGACGTCTTCCTCTGCCCGACTTCACGTCAATGCTAACATTCCAAGGCACCTACCAGGTATAAATATAGCTTCCCTTGCCCAAGCAAGTAGGAGGAGACCTCGACTTTAGAGGAGCCTGTGTCCCGGCCTAACGCACTGACAAGAGACGCTGTCATCCCTGCTC
Source organism: Calotriton arnoldi (assembly GCA_963921515.1). Classification (NCBI taxonomy): domain Eukaryota; kingdom Metazoa; phylum Chordata; class Amphibia; order Caudata; family Salamandridae; genus Calotriton; species Calotriton arnoldi. The sequence goes on from CAWUFW010007787.1 coordinate 126,965, forward strand.
GCAGAGAATCCAGCTTCCAGTGTTCTGACTCCCTTCGCGGGGTGTTAGAGTTCGAGACTCGGAAGGAGATTCCCACCTCTCTCATTCTCAAGGTATGGAGCTGACTAGAACCTAGAGGGACTCTTGGAATACCAGACTCTTGGTATACTATAGCATACCATACTATAGAATACATCACCTACTTCTTACCTTGCACTACACTTAGGTTAGGTACACTGGGGTAGAACTAGTTAGAGAAGCATCTTATGAGTACTCGCATTTTTAGCTTATGTTATTTATGTATATGAATATATGTGTCATAGCTAAAAGATAATGCTAGCGCAGTATTATTTCTTTTTACTGCTTACGCTGTACATTATACATCTTGCATACTGTCTTGTGATCATAACAGCTCATATCTCTTACACAAGAAACAAGACTGTTCAATAAATCCTTTTATTGAAACGCCCGTCTATTCTTTCTGTGTAACTCTGAAGAAACTAAGCATGCACGATTAGCTGAGTGAAACTGTAATCTGTTGTTTCCACGATTCTGAGAGCGTTCCGATTCTAAAGGGAAACAAAGTTGTCATGTTTATGCGGTTGCCAGAAACTACTCCCTTCTTGTTTACAAGGAGTTTCTAGTGGCCTCTGAGTTAGCTGGCACAAAGTAATTAAGTTTAATATACTTGATGGGGACATACTGACCTCAGTCCTATGTCGAATCTATTGGGTATATTATTCCAATGCGCAGAGCCTATTAGGGAAATAGGAACTACACTACAAATCTAGCCGCTGAGTTCTGGACCATCTGCAGACGCCTGATGGATGCCTGGTCTATTCCTAATTATAAAATGTTGCCATAATCCAATCTGGATAAGATTAGGGCTTGAATCTCCCAAGATCAAATGTAATTCTTCATCACACTGATATACACTCTCATGCCTAAACTAAACCATCAAACATACTCTCTACCATGAGACAGACAGCTGGAAAATTTAAGCTGGAAATGTAACCACGCTAGGATGACATGGGAGCAGAAATTGTTCTTCGTCTACGTGGACCCAGCACCATGCACTGACTCATGGTTTTCTGAACGCATCTCGGCCAAATGGACACAGCTTCACAAACATGTTTTGAATAGTTTGTACAATGACCAGAATAAAGTAATTTCTCTGCGAAAGGGTCATTCACAGGTCACATACTAACTGAGATGTGGTTGACTGACTCTACTACATCCATGGCTACTGCTTTCAAGGGCACCAGCCTTTTTAGAAATATACTAGTCTTGTTCTGTGCAAGTCCAATTCTGGCTGCAGGTTCTCACAATAAGAGTGCCTGCCCATACTTGCATAATTAGGTCGTGCAAACAGACTGTTACTAACAACTTTTCATACAGCTCTCCATACCACACGTCTCCTATATCGAAGCATTGTAAATACAGGGTATGACTCATCCTCTGCTCCTTTGTCATCAATTTAACAACCTTAGAAGGATGGAAGGCCAAATAAGCCTTGACAGGACTCCATCTTGCGACAAAGAAGATGAAGGCAACAAGCGTTCAACTCACTAAGCCATCTTGGTGTCTGACTGTATGTACTGTAAATATATCCTTTTAACACGCTTGGTTAATTCCCGTGTTCACTACAGAAATCGAACATGCAGCTATGCACAGTTCAGATATGCCCTAGAGTCGGCTACCACCAAACTCTCAACAGTGTACAATATCTAACATTTTATATAATTCAGTCCCATCAATATTCAGTTATACTTCGGTCTATATAAACCAAATATATTTGACAGATCTCTATGTCTCCTCTTGCAAACAACACAGTAGAAAAACCAAATAGTTGGAGTAAGGAAATCCGTCTTTTTTCCACGTCCCCCCTTTTTTGCTCTGCATAACTGATATTTTGACACCTACTAAGGATGCAGCCTTCAGTTCAAGCCCAGGGTGAGACTCAGAAACATTCTGGTAAGTCAGCAGCAGTCTGTCTGCAGGTTCCCAGATTAGCTGCACAGAGTACAAATATGGGAATTAGGAGTCAAAGACATATTTGCCCGACAAGCTCCTAAAACATGTCATCCGATTGTAGATTGAATTTTTCACAAGCAGCCTCTGTGGCAGAACATATCTCCTGTTATATAAAATATATCGTGGCATTAAACTGGTAGGCTTTGATTGAAAATGCTTTCAAAACCGAATTTGCATCATATAGGCAATTTTTGCTTAAAGAGAAACGGCAGAGAAATTAAATTCCAGTTACTTATTATCCATATAGGAATTATGATATATATAAAATCGATTCCACCTGAGAATAGTTTAAATTAATTACAAAAGACCTTCACAGTTTTGCCTGGGACTGCACTCTGGGGCACATTTACAAGAAACGGACGCATCTCTGCATCATAGCAGAGATGCGTCAGTATACTTGCGTCGCGCAAAAAAACCCTTGGGCCACCATGGATGCGTCGCATTTACAATGCCGCCCACCATGGCGCAAGGATTGACAGATGTGTCACACATCTGTCCGCGCAAAGGTCATGCATTGCTGGAGTCGCAAGCACGACTCAACTCCAGCAATGCTCAGGAAGGCCTATACCTATTGTGCTGCGTCACTCCTTACCGCTGCTTTAAGCAGGCTTAAGGTTTTGATGCAGTGGCGTCGTAGAAGTGGTGCAGAGAAATCTTGTAGATTTCACTGCATCACTTTTACGAGGCTTTCTTGCGTCGGAACGCCCACCCTGCATACATTATACCTGACACAGGTATAATGTGGCGCAGGGCTTTACAACGTGACGCATCTCTCTAGATGCGTCACGTTGTAAATGTGTCACAACGTGGCGCATTGTTTACACTGCCGCTGTGTCACAAAAATGACGCAACGGCGGCACAAAAGTGTTGCAAGGGGCTTGTAAATCTGCCCCTCTGTTTGCATCTTTTGCTTACTAAGTTCCCAAGCTGCCACCTGAAGAGGCTGGCCATGTGGGGATAGAGGAGGGAGGCGCCTGGGGCCTGACAAGTGATACCACCGCAATGTAGGAAGCTGGCTCTGTATATACTATACCAAAGTGAGGTATAGTGTGCACGGAGTCCAGTGGAACACCAAAGGTAGGCAGAGGAAAAGTTAGATAGAACCTTACTCTCTATTTGTGGTAGTGTGATCAAGCAGTAAGGCAGTATCAGAGGACAGTGTTAAGCATTTGTTGTACACACTCAGTCAGCAAATGAATTCACACACTCAAAGACTGAACTTCAGACCAATTGTTTTTGTATAAAAATATTCTTTTAGGTATTTTATTTCTAGAACCAAGCAAGCCTGGCACAGGTAAGCAATAAATACTTTACAGTAGTAAATGCTGATTGTAAAACAGTTCAATTGCAAATGTACTATGGTTTGACTTACAGTATTGTTTCAGAGAAATGCAATCACTTGTAAATACAGTACATAGACTTCAATGGGATTTTCAGTAAAATAGCAGGTAAGTTACTTTTTGGATTACTTTTTCTTACTCAGTGCTGTATGCCTAGATGCAGCACTGGGACATTTCCTGTAAACAGGTGAGTAAAAGCGTTTTTGATAAATCGTGCAATTTTAAAGAATTTCTTTAGGTTTCAAAACTCCACACGTAGAAACTTTTTCAGGAAAAAGTGTCAATGTTATCCTATGGAGGAAAATATGGTTATCGGTTTTTAGGTAAGTAATCGGTCTGTGGAGTTGAGGTTCTGGGGTTAGACTCAGATGTCCCCCAGGGTCAGTGGTGCACTCTTGTTACACCCTCAGCGGCACTAGGGCGGCCGGGTGCAGAGTGTTGAGGCCCAATCAATCAATCAATCAATCAATCATGTCACTTATAAAGCGCACTACATACCCGAGAGGGTCTCAAGGCGCTGGGGGAAGAAGGGGGTGGTGCTGCTACTGATCGAAGAGCCAGGTCTTGAGGAGTCTTCTGAAGGCCAGTAGGTCTTGGGTCTGTCGGAGGTTGGTGGGGAGGGTGTTCCAGGTCTTGGCGGCGAGGTGGGAGAAGGATCTGCCGCCGGCGGTCGTTTTCCGGATGCGGGGGACTGTGGCGAGGGCGAGGCTGGTCGAGCGGAGCTGGCGGGTGGGGGTGTAGAAGCTGAGTCGTCTGTTGAGGTAGGCTGGTCCGGAGTTGTGGAGTGCTTTGTGTGCGTGGGTGAGGAGCTTGAAGGTTATCCTCTTGTTGACAGGGAGCCAGTGCAGGTCTCTCAGGTGGGGTGTGATGTGGCTGCGTCGGGGGATGTCGAGGATAAGACGTGCAGAGGCGTTCTGGATGCGTTGCAGCCGTCTCAGGAGCTTAGCCGTCGTTCCTGCGTAGAGGGCGTTTCCGTAGTCCAGCCTGCTGGTGACGAGGGCCTGGGTGACTGTTTTTCTTGTTTCGATGGGGATCCACTTGAAGATCCTGCGGAGCATTCGGAGGATGTTGAAGCAGGATGAGGAAACGGCGTTGACCTGCTTAGTCATGGAGAGGGTGGGGTCGAGGATGACCCCTAGGTTGCGTACATGGTCGGTGGGTGGCAGGGCTGTTCCCAGTGATGTTGGCCACCAGGAGTCGTCCCAGGCTGAAGGGTTGGAACCAAGGATGAGGACCTCCGTCTTGTCCGAGTTCAGCTTCAGGCGGCTGGTCCTCATCCATTCGGCGACGGCCTTCATTCCTTTGTGGAGGTGGGCTTTGGCGGTGTGAGGGTCTTTGGTGAGGGAGAGGATCAGCTGGGTGTCATCGGCGTAGGAGATGATGTTGAGGTTGTGCTGTCGGGCGACGTGGGCGAGGGGTGCCATGTAGATGTTGAACAGCGTTGGGCTGAGGGAGGAGCCTTGGGGTACGCCGCAGATGATCTTGGTGGCCTTGGATCGGAAGGGGGCGAGGCGGACGCTTTATCCAATGGGGGATAGGGGGCCTCCGGTTGGTGGCTGCTGGCAAGCAGGCCACTAGGCTGTGGGAGCAAAGCTCCTGGATTTTAGCTCAGGGCAAATGGGGAAACAAATTAGCACCAAAGGTGCACCCTCAGCGGCACTAGGGCGGCCGGGTGCAGGGTGCTGTTTCGAGGTTGGATGGCCTGTTGTTTCCAATGGAGAACCTCCGGTTTGCAAAAGCACTGCAGGCAGGGAGACTAAGGACTTCTGGGTGCGACCACCACTTCGAGAGGTAAGTTGGGAAGTTAGGGGTTGGTTAGGCACCGTCGGTTTGGGCACACAAGGCCGTGGGGCGTCGGGTGCAGGGGTGCCTTTTGGGGTCGGATCTTCTTACCAGCTCCTGGTCGTAGTTAGGGGGTCCTTCTGGATTTAGACTGCAGGCGTCGGCTGGAGGCTTGAGGCAGGTCAGGGGTCGCCGGATCTTGGTTCAGAATCGCCGGGGTGACCTCCTCGTGGTGTTTGCCCACTCGAGCTTGGGCCATGGACGGCGGGTGCAGAGTGGGGCGGATCCGCGGTATCCGGCCGGAGCCAGAGGTTGCAGTTGAACAAATCCGGTGTTCACGGGAGATGCAGTCTTTGGAAGTGAAGGCAGGCAGGTCCTCCGGGGTTTTTGAGGTTGCTGGCTGCAGGACACACCAGGATTTCGCAGGAGCAGGTTCGAGGGGGAGACAGGCCGGTAGGGCTGGGGCCAAGTCAGTGGGCGTCTTCCTCTTGTTAGCTGCTGCACAGCTGTTCGGTCCTTCTTCTTCTTTTCTTCTTGTTTCTTGTCTGGATCTGAGGAAGCAAGGTTCAGGGGTGCCCCTAAATACTAGATTTAGGGGTGTTACAGGTAGGTAAAAGGCAGGGACCAATGGGTCCCTTCCCTGGGGTGGGTACACCCCCTATTATGCCACCCTCCAGTGGGAGGGGGGCATGTGCCTGTCCCTGGTTGGCTAAGTCCCCCCATCTTCAAGATGGCGTGGACTGAGATTTGTGCTTCACCTCGCCTCCCCCACCTGAGGGGTGGAGTTGGCAGAGGTGGGCACACCTCTCTTCCTCACTTGTTTTTCCAGCCGGTTCTCCCGCCCAAAGTGGGGGTCAGAACCAGTGGGGACCAGTTGCTGAAAGCAGCAAGTGGCCTGGGGAAGCTCACAAAGGCGGCAAGCCTTTGAAGCTTCCCCTTCGTGAACCCTGCCCATCCTGGGGGAGGAGGCTTGGCACCTCGTCCCAGGATGTGCATTGTTTCAGGCCCCAGAGAGCAGCAGGCTCTCGACCCAGGGGTCCAGAAACATGTCTGGTGGTGGCAGCTGAAGGCAGCCACTCAGCCAGGACACTAGAGGTGGGTTAGTTTTCAGGGTGCATCTCTAAGATGCCCTCTGTGTGCATTTTTCATTAAATCCCAAACCATCATGAAAAAGGCACAGTCGAGGTAGCTTCATCTAATAGGTTTTTCCACTTGGAGGTTTTTATCGTAAAATTCAAGGCTAAATTAGGACTGTGAAGAGGATGTCTCTGGCCACGTGGACTTCTCTTGGTTACGGCAACACTGAAGAGTTTGACCTCCATTTTTTTATTTAATCCAAAGGTAGATGGAGAAAAATCACCCACTTTTACCTCACTGTGCTCCACTGTGGCCACCTCTGAAGGAACGGTTTTTATTTTGCAATAACTCCTGATTCTGACATTTCAATTTTTCATACAAATTTTCTGACTAGGCGGTTTGGGTTTGGACATATTACATCCTTTATTTCTTGACTATGTTATTGAGTTAGTGTTGTCGCGCACGTGCCACAGGGATGGTTCGGGTATGCCTCAAGGAAATAAGTTCGCTTGTTAGGAGTCCAATTGTGTGAGGTTAGCTGGACCACAGCTCTCATCAGGACTATGACCTCTCACCACCGTGACTTAATACCTTTCTATACAGCACTTGCCACCACAATTGTGAAGTGCAACCAACACCAACGTTTATTGTATTTAAGGCTATTTGTGTCATCAAATATCTAAGGATGAAAGTCAGACCAGGGCCGCCTGGAATGCAAAGATTCAGGCTGACACTGACAGCAGCTGGTGGATTCCTTTTTTGGATTTTAGAGAACACCTTCTCAGAGAGTTTGAGCACAGCAGGATGTGTATAAGAAAATCTATGGAATTCCTGACAGCTGGTGTGGGCAAAATGCCAGAGAACTGAGGCAAGGTCATATGCATGGCCACAAGGGCAACAGTGACTGAGGTCCATGCACTCTGGCCTTTCAGAACATCAGCCTGCTGGTAAGGTTACCAATCTCTTTTCACATCAGCAGTACCCCTGGCACCGCACATCCCTGAAAGTGTCACAAAAAATCTGCTAGCTTGCTCTTTGTATGGCACATGCTATCACCGTTCTAACACTTGCTACCTCCTGTAGTTACCTCGTTTAATGGTACTATTATTAATGTATTATCCCAGGAAGTTATATGACAAAGTGGGTGTTGCAAAAGTTCCAACATGTAACCCGCAGGTCACACACAGATGTCAGCAGCGAGCACTAAACAAGCTACCTTGCCAACTGCCTGGTGCCTAATAGGCCTGTGGTTAGGTAACGCAAGAGATGGCATCTCTGAAATGTCAAGACAGCAACTCTTGGAAGCAAAACATACTGAGTTAGTGCCCTCTGCTGCAGCTTGAATGCTGGTTTTATGACATCCAGAATGCACATGAGCAGAAATAATATGTTCTCTCTGATAAGGAGGCGCCATGGGGGGAGCATTCAGGGGATGGCAGAGCACCAGCAACATTAGACTTTCAGCACAATTAAGGCCACACCTTTCCAGCAGTCGTCCTGGCGTACCATCAAGTTCTTTGTGGTTGCATTTTACGAGAGGAGTGCCACTAATGGCATACCTTACACAACAGTCATGGTATCAGCTGAAACAATCTGAAACCAATACTGCAGCCATATTATAGGGGAAGATCAGTTTTCTCTTTTATCTGCTGAGCAATCAGACCATCATCATCATGGAGAATCAGGTTGCACTGCCTGTTGGCATGTGCACTAGGGTGCACTTCCTGTTGGCTTGTGCTCTAGGGTGCACTTCCTGTTAGCTCGTGTACTAGGGTGCACTTTCTGTTGGCTTGTGCTCTAGGGTGCACTTCCTGTTTGCTTGTGCTCTAGGGTGCACTTCCTGTTAGCCAGGCGCGGCTGGTCCATCTGGGTGGAGGGGCCACGCCCCTCCACCTTTTACCCCGTAGGAACAGTCTCTGTCAGGCTGAACAAAGGTCAGCCTGACAGAAACTGTTCACTTTCAGTTCAAGCAGCCAGGAGCCAGACATGCGCATTTAGCGCTGGCTCCTGGCTGCCTGAACTGAACTTTGCTGGGCTGAGAAAGTCACAGCTCCTGTGGGCGTGACGTTCTCAGCTGAGCAAAGGTTCCTGAGGCCCTCCCCTAAGTGACGAGGGGTGGCGTCACTGATTGCCTCGCACCTGGGCGCTTCAGTTTTAAGCCCTGAAGCGCCCAGGGTCGAGTGTCAATCAGTGACACTTCATCACAGAGTGGGGTGGGGTCAGTAGTCTGACTGGCCCCATCCCACTCTGTGATGACGTTGGGACTACTGCCTTCCCTCATTGGCTGACCTTAGGTCAGCCAATAAGGCAAGGCAGCAGTCCCAAGCCTTCTAGAACCGCCGAGGCAGCGCAGAGCTGGCTGCAGGTAAGTGTGTTTTGTTTTGTTTTTAAATTGTTTGGTGCATGCGTGCATGTATGAATGTTTGGGAAAGAGTGCTGTGAATGAATGTGTTTGCGTGTGTGTGCGCGCGTGTGTGAATGCATGGTTGTGAGTGTTATGTGTATGTGTGCATGTGTGTGTGTCCCGTCCGCCCCCCTCCCTCCAAAACCTACTGGCTGCCCCTGCTATTAGCTTGTGTACTAGGGTGCACTTCCTGTTGGCTTGTGCTCTAGGGTGCACTTCCTGTTGGCTTGTGCTCTAGGGTGCACTTCCTGTTAGCTTGTACTCTAAGGTGCACTACCTGTTAGCTCATGTACTAGGGTGCACTTCCTGTTGGCTTGTGCTCTAGGGTGCACTTCCTGTTGGCTTGTGCACTAGGGTGCACTTCCTGTTAGCTCGTGTACTAGGGTGCACTTCCTGTTGGCTTGTGCTCTAGGGTGCACTTCCAGTTGGCTTGTGCACTAGGGCGCACTTACTGTTAGCTCATGTACTAGGGTGCACTTCCTGTTGGCTTGTGCTCTAGGGTGCACTTCCTGTTGGCTTGTTCTCTAGGGTGCACTTCCTGTTAGCTCGTGTACTAGGGTGCACTTCCTGTTGGCTTGTGCTCTAGGGTGCACTTCCTGTTGGCTCATGCTCTAGGGTGAACTTCCTGTTGGCTTGTGCACTAGGGTGCACTTCCTGTTGGCTTGTGCTCTAGGGTGCACTTCCTGTTGGCTTGTGCTCTAGGGGGCACTTCCCGTTGGCTTGTGCTCTAGGGTGCACTTCCTGTTGGCTTGTGCACTAGGGTGCACTTCCTGTTGGCTTGTGCTCTAGGGTGCACTTCCTGTTAGCTCGTGTACTAGGATGCTCTTCTTGTTGGCTTGTGCACTAGGGTGCATACCTTCAGCACCTGAGAGTTCTCTCCCTATCCAGTCTCTACATCTTCTGGTTAATCATGAGCTCCCAAGACTCAGCCTTTAGATCTTGCTTCACCCAGGCGTGGAGATTGCAGAGGCGCCTGCCCAGGTATTGAGGAGCCTTGTTTGTTATCGGAATCCCTTTACAGGGCTTTTAACTCTGTGTGAGCACAATCAAGGAACACATGTAGAGACTTGCACGTTGTATCTGAGATCTGTTCTTTAATTTTCCTTACTTAATCATCTAGCCAAAATCAGAGACATCTTAAGGATTTTGGGGGCCCTATGTTGAGAACAGCTTTGAATTGATGATCCAGTTTCAGCTCTTTCATCCCCTCTTTGGCCAGGTCACTGATAGTGCACAAGCACACTTATCCAAATTCTGAATGTGTTTACATCGAATATTCAGGGATAGTGAGGTGTGTTTTCAATATTATAACACAGCAGCAGCTTCCTAATATTATTGCAAAAAATCTCTGTGACATTCCCATTTCGAATTTGTGAAGTCTAGTTTTGATCTAAAAGAAACTTTTTTAATGGATGTTGCATGAATCCTGAACAATATTTCTCTGCGAAATGTCTGTAATGGACTCTAACATCACCAGCATTAAGAATAAATTAATAGAAAACGGTATTTAAAACAACCACCAACATTAAGAATAACTTCAACGAAAACGGTATTTAAAACAATCAGTTAAAAGATTATTCAAGGACGCCAAGGCAAGACTCTGCAGAACAGAGCTCAGAGGCGGCTACTCCACGTGGGCGGAGGAGCGTCGTCCCACTGCTTTCTCGCAGTGGGAGAAGCAGAAACATAAAATGGTATTTTAAATACCATTTTATGTTTCTGCTTCTTGCACTGCGAGAAAGCAGAATGGTATGCCTGGTTGGGGGCGGGCGGGTGTGCGGACCTGCAGGAGTCGAGGGGAGGAGTGGCCTGCCCACTCTGAGTGCGCTGACTGTTTGGTCGCCCCAGGGCCGACCAAACAGGTCTTACACACTCTGCATTTTCTCTATGTAGGCTGCATGCAGCCTACATAGAGAAAATGGTCTCCCCATAGACGCCTGTGGGGTCGGCGTCCTAGCCAATCGATTGGCTTAGGGGAAGAGAGGGAGGCTGCCTGCTTCCTGTAAGGTGGTGGCGCAGAGAGAGGAGACGCGACGCGGGACAGAAGGCGAAGGTAAGATTATTATTTTTTTTTTAATTACCACTTCCCCGCGCGACTCACCCACCCACGGGTAATGCCGGCCGCGACTGACAGAGCTGACTCTATCGGTGGGCCCCTTGAAAGGCTGGGACTCTGGACAGGCGCCCACTTTGCCCAGGCCTTAAAACGTCTCTGGTCAAAAAACGAAGTTCCTCCTTGGTAGAATCAGACTCTTCAATCTCATCCACACAATATGATCATACCATATCACCAAAACATAAATTAAAAATTCGAGTAATAAATAATTACATAAATAGAAAAGATTCCAATATTATTCAAACAATGTATTATAATTATTAAAAATATATATATTTAAAAACATCAGGCAAAATCTTTCATTTCTCCAACACAACCGAGGCTTAAAACGTCTCTGGCCAACATATGTTTCATCTGGCATCATCACTTAGACTTCCTCAGGGCTCAGTAATCAAGATTCTCACAACATTTAACACAGATAATGGACCTTTTTTGTAACAAAGTATATGCATATTTATTAATTTATTTATTTATTTGGGGGTGTTGTAAATCACTCTATAATAGGAACCTTGGTAGAGCAATGGGTAGGTCCAAATGGAGACCAGTGTTGTCCTGTTGAATTATCCGTGAGATCCACAAGCGTACAGAACTCACCAGTCGGGTAGGTCAAAGATAGAATCAAGTGAGAACCGCTTTGGTTCTTCTGTGTGGCGGTGGCTGGTGTTTAGAGAAATGATGAAGTGATCGTACAACCTTGGCAAAAGAGCAAAATCTTCCATGGAATCCACACATATTCTTACCTGTTACAAGCATCATGTAAACACCACCCGGTAGATCCTTTAGTCCTTGGGAAAGCAGAGGTATGGACCAACTTATCAATTTGGAGATGCACTTCATTTATGGTTGTCCAGTTTGTAGGCTTGTCTGCGAAAGCAAGGCTTGGTTAAGGGTCTGATGCAAAATATGTTATGAGATAAACAGCCTGGGGTGGCCCTCAACAGGGCTGGGCGGACCTTTTATTCTACCGGGCGTTACCCCGGTGAGTTGGGGCCATTTGAGGCCAGTTTTTTGGGCAGAGGTTCACTCCTGGTGCCTCTTTCACTTTCCCCAGTCCCCGAGGGTAACTGTGGCAGGCACTGGGAGGCTTCAAGAGTGGAGAGAGTGATCAAATAGAGAGAAAGTTATCAAAGAGAGTCAAGAGAGAGAGAGTATAAATGCAAGGATAGAGAGAGGAGATGAAGGGAGTGGGGCTGGTTTGAGCATTGCTGCCAGGGCTGCTTTTAATCCTTCTGTCCGGCCCTAGCCTTCTGAGGCTCACCTGGAGCTGCACTGGGTGGAATACAGAGAGGGCTGTGAACAACTATTATACATTCCAAACATTTATTTTGAGAAAAATAAGCATCATGATACTGATGAAAGGTGAAAGAAGTAGCAAGTAATACTGTTGCACACTCATGTGAAAACCTAACAATATTTAACAATATTCTGCAATCACCTAAGCACCATCCGTTCTATGAATATATGAACTAGAAGCATGCTATCAAAACACACGATAAATGGAGCGCTTGTCACGCACATTGTTGTAGAATAATGAAAAAAACATATCGGCTATTGCAAAAGAACAACAAGTTATACAACTAAATAAATGAGCAAATGTACAACATAGGAGGGACTCCAAAAGACATATAAGGCAAAATATATGACAAGAGGAGGCCCAGATAGGACACGAGTAGGAGGAGTTTGAAAGGTTCAGGGTGGTTAATGATGCTGCATTTCTTACTATGGGCTAAAGAGAGGGGTCTGTAGACCATGAAAAAGAAGTACACGCTCGGGATTGTGGGTAAGTGATTTCACAGTCATGATCCCTAAATGCAAATGGATCTGATGTCGATTATTGTGTATCCACTTTGACTCCTAGCAAGAGAACGCGGAGGTCTGGAAGGATGGGCGAACTTCATGAGACAATCGATGACTGGCCTGGCAGCTCTTATTGACAGGAGCTAGTATATTGGATGGGTGTTACATGATTGCGGAATTGCATATGAAAATATGCTCACAACAGGATTTGACTCTTTGTAGCTTGTGCGTCATCATACATTTTTTAAATTATGTTTATTTTTTTTTAGAATAGCAACCTTTTTCTTACATTCAAAAGGAGATTGGAATATGACATTATTCTTTTTTGTGTTAAGCAATTAATTTTTTATCTAATCAAAATCCAACATAATATCACAAGTAACAGTTTTGGCAGAATATTCACCTTTTTGCCTCTGAGGTTGAGAACGCAATAAACTGCACAGGGCAGTAATATGACTTCATCATAGAAGCTCTGTGTCACTGTCCAGCATAATATTATTCATCTCTCTCCAATCGCTGGTATGATTATTCAATTTGTCCTCAGATCTAACTGCAGCCATTTGTATCTACTCAACAACAAGTTATTCTCTAGCATCTTGTTTCCATTTGTCAGTCAAAGTACTCATCGCTGCAACCAATTGATCATTATGCAACTTTTGGCTAGTGCAAGAAATTGGGTTACTGGTTGAGGGTGATGAGACCCTTCTCAAGCAGCAACCACAATTCTTCTCAGGGTGAATCGGAAGCAAATCTTAATATACCCTGTGCTCAATCCTCCGGTAGTTTGGTACAGAGGAGTCAGGCTTAACTCCGAGGTAATGTAACAAGTATTTGTGCAACACTTCAAACAGTAACAAAGTGAAAACAAACAATAAAAGGATCCCACAACAGATTTAGAAAAATAGAGTAATTTTTAATAAATAAAACAAGTTCAAAACAACATAAACCCAATTAGGAGAAATGGAGATATACAATTTGAAAGATTTAGGTTAAAATAGCAAAGCACCAACTGTGGATATCTGGTCACGCTGGACCGGGACAAAGTCACAAGTTCAGGCTGACCATGATGGAGCACGAACCAACTATAGGGACCCACTAAGGCCAGCTGAACACAGTTCCTGAAACCCTGGTGCGCGGTCTGCGAGGTGTTGCTTTGCACGACTTTGAGTTGTCTGGCGTCGGTTAAAAGGAAGCTGTGCAGCGAGGCTTTGTGGGGCTTGCTGTCACTCTGCGTCGGTTCTGGTGAGCTGTGCAGCAAAGCTTAGAGGGGCTTTGCGTCACTTCCAATGAGCTGGCAGTTGTGTGACGAGGCTTTGTGGGTCTCTGTGTCGCTCTGCGTTGATTCTGATGAGGCTGGCAGCTGTGTGGTGAGCCGTTGTGGAGCTTCACATCGGTTCCAATGGGGACCACAGCTGGGCTTAGCAGAGCACTTTCAGGCCCACTACTAGGGGTCCAGGACTGGGCTGGCACTACTTGGGAGGGCAGGACTCTCAGATGGCAGAGTCCAGGTGCTGTGTTCAAAGTCATTGGAAGTCTGTTATGTCCTTGAGGCTTCTGATCAGGAGACCAGCCAATTAGCCCTAGAGTCACTCTGGGGTCCTGGGTTCAGAGATGCAGGTCCAGTCCTTGTCATCCAGGCAAGTGGGCAGCAGGTCAGCACAGCAAGGCAGCAGTCCAGCAAGGTAGTAGTCCAGCAGGGCAACTGTCCAGCAGAGTGGCGGTCTTTTCAGCAGCACAGCAGTTGATGGAGCAGGGTAAACAAAATAATTTTGTACCCCTTGGAAATTAATGAACTCTTAATGATTTAATAATACTAACTGTTTGAAAATGCATGTATTAACCAACAAATGCACCCTTTTAGTAAACACTACATATATGGGTAACATGCAGATTTGTGCAAAAGCTAATCTATTTACAATTGTGAAGTCAATTAACATTAGTATTGTGATTTGCGTACTAATTAGAGTAAAATTGCATGATTTATGTTACGTAGTAGATTGTATTGTGGCAAAGAATGCAGATGGTAAGTAAAATGGCTTTAAATGTCACTTCTGCTAGGTAACACCTAACACGGGTCTTTAGAATGGCGGGTGGTAAACAGAAAGGCTTATTCTCTCTGTTTTAATTTTGGTTGTGTTTGTTCTTATGATAGTTCGTTCAGGCCTGTTAGGCCATGCTTCAAAAATGGCTGCTGGAGCGAATGAGATCACGCGAGACAGCCAAGATGGCCTCTGCGCAGAAGCAATAAAGCGAATGAGATCACGTGAATGCGGCCTGTGCCCGGAGTGAGAAATGTCAGGGTCAAGCTGACCTGCAAGGAGACGCCTGCCAAAGAGATTCAGCACGTATTCGTGGGAATGGATGAGAAAGAAACGAATGACAATAGATGGACTGAAATATGACCATCAAGGATCGCAACAAAATAAATGGACAAGTTGGACTGCTTTTGACCCCGAAGTCATAAGACTTATTGTGTGCTATATTGTCCCTAAACCAGCTTGAACAAGGAGGGCGATGAGGTGACCATCACCACCCCTCAAATGGACCAATTAGCGTGATTCTTGCCCCTAAGGATTGCAACTTTTATGTATAGTAAGCTAGAAAATAGGGTATAAGAGAGTCTGCTCTTAGATGGCTATTGCTAAGACTTCGGCTGCTGAATGCTACTGCGGCTGCTACTATTGCTGTTGGTGTTTTTTTTGCCATGCCGTTTCCTTATTTTTCATTTTTACACCTCAATACTGCAAAAGACTCTGTCATTTTTGGACTTTGAACTTTGACTGGGGAAGGAAGGAGATCGTTGCTGGAATTCTGTTCAGGAGGTGCGTCGAGGAGGTTAGCGGGACAGTCAGTCAGTTTGGGAGTTCTATTCTGTGATCTGCGGTTTATCTTCTTTTGGTGAACCATTCCTGTCCGCATCCTAAGACTATGGGTAATGCATAATTTTCATTTTTCCATTAAACTTTTCTTAAATGATTATTGATATATTAAATGTGTTTGATTAATAAAGAATCTCACCTTTTGATTGAAAATCTAGATAAAAATATGTTCTAACTTAAAATGAGTCTGTGGTTCTTCAATACATTTATGATTTAAAATGTTAAAGGTTTTAATTGTGATTGAGCTGGTCTTAATCACCATCAACTTATTCTACTAGTTGGTCCATCGACCAAAGAGCGGAGTACCTTGATGTTTAGAACACGACAGGATCAAGGGTTAATGCATATAATGTATGGATTATTATTCTGTCAAATTTAACAAGGTATCCCGTTCGTCCAGCAGCACATTCTCCTTAGCGTGAAATCCAGTGATTGAATGAATGTATGTTATGCGGTGTCATGGGCCCCACCGACATAAGGTTTAATTGATGATAGGTTGCATAAGAGTTTTTACCTGGATTAGTGTCCTAAGGAGAAATTTATATTAGCCGCGCTGGATCACAGTCCTTCTTCCTGGCAGAGTATCGACAGGTCCAGAAATGTATTGAAGAGTTGGTGTCTGATGTACAGTATTTATACCCAGTTGTGCCTTTGAAGTGGAGAGAAGCTTCTAGAGGTTTTCCTTTGAAGTCCCCAGGCATCCTGCCTTCCTTGTCCTGGCACCAGACTATCTACAGGGGGTATGCAGTCCTTTGTGCGGAGGCAGGACACACTCTATTCAAGTGTAAGTAGGAAAGGGTCCAGCTCTGCTCTCCCATCCTGTCAGTGATGGCCCATCCAGGCACACCTTTATTTATTTATTTATCTATTTATCTCGAGTTTTATATAGCGCTGGCTAGACCCGGAGGTATCAGAGCGCTTTACAGAGGAACAACAGGAGTTACAAAGAAACAAAAACACAAATAACGAATTACAAGTTACAATAAATTAAACAATTGTTGCACAGTCATTACAAAGAAAGAGGCAAATCTTAGGGGGGAGAAAAGGCAAAGGGGGACAAGAAAAGGATTGTGAGAGAAGGTGAGAGGAGAGAAGGGAACCTGAGTGGGGGTTAAGGCAGTCCAGCAAGAAAAGAGAAAAACGTTCAGGGGTCATCAGGGGGAGTCAGGAGGGAAGGGGGGAAGGATGGAGGTCAAACAAGATGGCGGGTCAGGGTCGCGGGAAAACGACGGAGACCAACACCAAAATGGCGGGGTGCACAAAAGTCAAAAATCCTGAGAGAAAGACCAGAGAGCAGGATTGAATTTAGTAGAGTCAGAGGGGGGGCGAAGCCACAACCAAAGGTGGACGGAAGGCTGTAGAGGGCGTGCACAGGCTCAGGACCATGGGGGCATCGCATTCGACGATCCACAGGGCGAAGATCCGGTGAGACAGCCTGGGGGTTGGGGAGCAGTCTTGGAGAAAAGGGAGGCAGCAGCGAAGTCCGGGGGGGGTGCGCCTCTCAGGTACAGGAAGGAACGGCAAAACCCAGGAGCGTCAGACCAGTGCGCCGAGTAGATTATTCGCCACTGTACCCCCATACCTGGGAAGGACTCACGGGTCCAGATGTTAGAGCTGAGGCGAAGCACACCCAAGCAGACGGCCAGGATGGAGGGAGGCAGCCAGGCAATAGCGGGACTGGGAGAGCGAGCCCTCCCCTTGGTCGGAAGATAGCAGGCAGGAATTCGGGTGCACCGGACCAGCAGCGCTGTGGCACTCACCGTCGATACAACCCATTGCGGCAGGGATCAGGCGTCGGTGCGGACCGCTACTCCCAACCGGAAGGGCAAGGGGACGGTCCGGAAGGATGAAATCTCGCCCCTGAACACTGAGCCGCCATCCGGAGATATCCGATTAAGCCTTAGCCGCGCCAAGGCTCGTCCCGGTGTCAACGATCCGCGGCGATTCAATCCGGGGGAGATAGGAGGAGAAAGAAAAGCAGCAGAGGGAACGAGGAATGCCATGCCCCAATGACCGGCTGGGTAGGTGACGGCCACGGGGGAAACCCGAGCCAGACTCCTCAGTAGCCGAACCAAGCAGCTCCACCGGGCATCGGCCATGTCGTCTCAAGGTCCGCAGTAAGAGCAGAAGATGTTCAGAGTCCGGAAACGGGAGAATGGAGAAAAGCAGTCACGGGAGAACCCAGGTGAGTAAAAGGGGTCCTAGGTGGGGAAGAATTCCGGGGAATAATGGGGATTTAAGCCAAAAACGGCAATCCCTGGCCGGGAGCTCCCGGCCGGAGCTCCTCACCTGGCGGCCATCTTGCACATCACATCACACCTAAGCTCTCTATTGTGTGTGGCTGTCTAGGAGGAATACAAAAAGCCCAACTGTCAGCTACAGACAGTCATGTGACCCAGAGACAGGCTACAGACACTAAATGGCTAAGGCAGGAATATGTCAACTTTCTATAAGTGCCATTTCTAAAATTATAATTTACAATCTGACTTCACCATAAGTTAAGATTTTTCATTACAATTCCAAAGATACCAAACTTGAACTGGTAACCTACTCCCATTTCGAAATTACAACTTATTAAATGTAATAAGGTAACTCCAATGTTATCCAATGGAAGAGGTAGGCCTTGCAGTAGTGAAAAACGAATTTAAGAGTTTTTCACTACCAGGACATATAAAATGTAAAAGTATATGTCCTACTTTTTAAATACACTGCACCCTGCCCTCTGGGCTGTCCAGGGCTGCTTTTAGGGGTGACTTATATGTATTAAAAAGGAATGTGTGGACTTGCAAAGCGGTCTATTTTGCCTGGTCGTCATGGCAGTTTAAAACTGCAGAGACATGCTGCAATGGGAGTCCTGATACATGCTTAAAGGGCTACTTAAGTGTGCAGCACAATCAGTGCTGCAGGGCCACTAGTGGTATATAATTTACAGGCCCTGGGCACCGGTAGTACCACTTTACTAGGGACTTATAAGTAAATTAAATATGCCAATTGGGGATAAGCCAATGTTCCCATGTTTTGAGGAGTGAGTACATGCACTTTAGCATGGGTTAGCATTGATAATGTGCGCAGAGTCCTAAGGTCAGCAAAAACGAGTTCAGCAATAATGGAGCAGGAAGGCAGAAACATTTGGGGGAAAGACCATCCTAAGGCTGCTATGTCTAACAGCTAGCAATAGGGACAATCTTTGAGTTATACTTTTTTTAGCTAGCAATCGGAATAAGGCTATGAATTTAAACTGGATATTCACTTTTTTTATGTCTAGGATGTAAGTCCTGTATATAGTATTTCATACAAATAGTAACTATGGTCACTAGAGCTCTTTTCATGTTTTCTAGTATGTGCATGTCCACATCAAGAACATAAGGTCTGCTTCCCTATTGTAGCAACTCAAGTATTCATCTGATCTGGCAAGTAAATCTTACTGAACAATAATGTGTTAAATAAATCCTATGTACTATTTTAAATTGTGTAAGGCGAAACAGGCATTATTTGAGACCATTTTATTATATAATAATATTTTGCTCCATTCAGTATCTATTATTTGTATTTCAACATCTCTTTCTCACTCTGCTTGAAACTATAGAATGGTCATAGGACGATCATTACAAAGCTTTCTGTGAGAACTGGGTTATTCATAGAAGGAGGGGATTTACCCATTTTCAAGCAACAATCACAAACACAGTCACAGTCAATCATTAATCACCCCCAAATTTGCCACACAGCCAAAATTTTGTATTGTAGTCCCAATTTTATTGCTTCCTCTTTGCTATGTCCCTCTGGCAACATATTCTCCTTATGCACCAGGGACAATGACCTCACTACTTCTGTGTAGTGCACTGCAAGCCTCCTCTCCACCATTGCTTAAACAGCCAACTACAAATTCCTTCTGTCCACTTTGTGAGCTTCTGCTGTTGTGCTTCCTGAGACAGGCATGCCGGAGCTCTCTGCATTCTCTCGTCCTCATACTTGTGAATGCCTTCTGAGACCCCCTTGTGTGTGGTCACTGCATTGAGGGTGCACAACTTCTGTTGCATCTCTCGTTGTGCTACCTTTTTCATCCCTTGGGCCTTCTTGTCTACCTTTCTGTGCTTCAACCCACCTTGAGAGTGGGGCTACACACCAAGATGGTGGTGGGGACCCACATGGATGCTGAGAGCTTTACCATTTTCTTCATCCCAGATAGCACTACTCACCCCAATCGCTCCATCTGCACAGCATCATTTTTATAACTGCCCTGCCTACTGCCCAAAATTCCAAGGGCCTGCAATTGCAGATGAGTTCTGAAAAGAGAAACGAGTCTAGCTGAGTCAGGTAGGATTATAGCCAGACTCCATCTGGTGTTCGCACTCTCCAGCGCAGGGGTCTCCAACAGGTCAACCGCAAGCTACCAGTAGCTCACAGACGTCCTCTGAGTAGCTCACACTTCACAATGGCAGTCTCGAGAAAATTCAATTGCCGCCTGCTAAGGCAGCACTTTAAAATGAGCCTGTGTCTGTTGCTGTGAGGTTGGGGAAACTGACTGCACAGGTCTTTGCAGCCCAAGAGTGCCGTGTTTATGCTAAAAACAACTTTATGAATTGGGATTTGATGGACATTAACAATGCACTTCGGGGATCTTAGACAGACAACAGAAGTCTTTTGGGCCCTAGCTCCAAAAGCAAAGCAATGCTGTCTCAATTACTGCATGACGGCATCATACTAGACTCATCGCTCACAATGAACCGCCAGATCAACGTCGTATCCTCGGCCTGCTTCAACACCCTTCGCATACTCCAAAAAACTTTCAGATGGATCCCATCCGAATCCAGAAAAACTGTCACGCACACTCTCATCAGTAGCAGACTGGATTACAGCAACGCTCTCTACGCCGGAATCAACAAGAAACTACTTCGCAAACTCCAGACCGTCCATAATGCCCCAGCCAGACTGATCCTAGACATCCCCCGTCACATCCACATCACTCAACACCTCAGCGATCTCCACTGGCTCCCTATCGAAAGAAGAATACCCTCCAAACTCCTCACTAATGCATACAAGGCCCTCCACAACACCAGACCAACATACCTGAACAACCGCCTCTCCTTCCACGCACCCAAAAGACACCTCCGATCAACTGACCTCTCTCTGGCCAACGTTCCACGCATCTACAAGACCAGAACGGGAGGAAAGTCCTTCTTCTACCTCACAGCCAAGGCCTGGAACGACCTCCGGCAAGCTCCCACACTGCTCCAGTTCAGGAAGGACCTCAAGACCTGGCTCTTTGGATTACCCCAGCACTCAACGGAGTCACCCCCTTTCTACCTAGCGCCTTGAGACCCTTGCGGGTGAGTAGTTGCGATTTACCAACCCCTGAGTGATTGATTGATTGATGACAGAGACCCACTGGGTAACTCACCTCACAGAGGGGATTCCTAAAGGATGAAGAGCAAAGGGACAAAAGGAGTCCCTGGGGATCTCACCAGGAAACCTTTCGTGATACAGCTCGTGTGCAACTAATCCTGCCTATAGCAACTGCATCAGAACTGCCCTTCTCCAAGGGCTGTGTTCAAGTTGCTTGGCCTTGATGTAGCCTCATCAGGGAGAAGCTCTGGAAGGTTTTCAGTGATCAGACGTAGCTCTTGCTATAGGAATGCTTGGACACCTTGGTATTGTACTACAGCCACATTCCCTAGAACTTCTAACTTGGCCGCCATCTTGCACTAGTGCATTGCCACTGTGCTGTTTGCTGCATCTGTATGTTAGTGCAACAGTGGGTTTTGAACAATATTGACATAATTGTCTATTAAGTCACAGAAGTATATTGAAACAGCTCTTTGGATTTCAGATCGACTTATCTGTGTTTGAATAAAAGCAAAATGTTATTGTGGAAACTAAACAGAAAGGGCGCGCAGTTTAGATGAATCATCAGGAAAAGACTTGTATTTTCCAGCTGTTCTAGAAGAGAGAATCATGTCTAATGAGAAAATAAGCATGCTCAGTTCGTCTTAGCAAAAGACTTGAAACAAAATGCAACGTCATTTTCTGCCCAAGGGCTAGAGTTCTCAGACTGGGGAAGCGAATTAAGCATGTTTCTGCAGCTGAGCCCTTCCCTTGGAAGGCAGTGGCCTCACATGACACCTGACGAAGACAGGAGATGCATTTTGAATCAAAACATTTTAGCATACTAGTGCAGGGTTATATAAAATATTTAATAGAGCTTTCAGAAGCATTTGTTTTCCGGAACGCAGGCAATCAGAAGGGGATTTTTAGACAGAGGGGGCTGATTCCCATCTGTTTTCCCTCTGTTCCTCTAATGTGAATAAATACAGAAATTTAATTTAACACTTCTTGGAGGTGGCAGTGGAAGATGGAAGGTCAGTGGTTCCCAGAGTAGTCCGGCTTCTATGAACTACCCTACCCACCAAGTCCCTCTCCAGTTTGTTGGCTTCTGACAGGGAAAGGTGTGTCTCTTGGGACAGGGCTATGTCTGTGTGCAGGTGTTTAAAATAAGTCAGGGTCTTTTGTTGTTTGACATAGCCATTAGGGACATTGGCATTCAGGGCAAAGATAAGAACCGGTATGGGGGAGGAGGCGGTCCCTGCCATGGTAACCCGGGTGGTGCGGGATAAGAAGGCAGGAGGCCCAAGTGGTGCATCTGGGCCTTGAGAGGCAAGCTACATCTATCCAAGGCAAGGTACCAAATGCCACATAGGAGACGTGGGACTGCAGACCCCCTGTCGCTGGCTGCGGGGGAAGGTAGTAGGGTGCCCAGGAGGAAAGGTAGCGTGGAGAAAAGGGGGAAGAGTCACAGGGAGGGTACTGGAAATGGGGAGAGGGGCTTAACCATTCACCTGCAAGCCTTACCCCACTATCCGACCTCCAGGGGGACCCACATCTATGTATCTGATGGGAAGGAGCTGGGGGGAACCTGAGCATCTAAGAGAGAGTCTTGGAGAGGGAAGTTGCACCCGGCCCCCAGCGCGGCAGCAGCAAGACCTTCTGTCAGCAGATAGAGCAAAGGAGCAGTACCAATGGGGCCACAAAGGAGGTCTACAATAGAGGACCTATGGGATTTCCAAAGATACATAATAACATATAATGGAAGTCCCTGGGGGGCGGGGGGCGTCAGCTTAAATGGCCATCAAGAACTTACGTACAGTCTAAGGGGTCCAGCATCCGAAACATCATGGTCCAGGGGCAGGTGAACCGAGGACAGGCTCCTCACCACCCCAAAGAGCCAAGGGAGAGGACCTCTAAGGGGGTGGAGGGCCAGCCTCATAGGTTTCCCACGGGGGGCAGGACATCAGTCTATTAGTCGTGTTCGGTGGAGGGTTCTGCAAGAACACTCTTCTCATCTTTCAGAGGTGATTGTGACTTGTCTCTGTCCTTTGCAATGGTTTCAATCACTCTGTTGAAGCCCACTCTGTCCGAATTCCTGTGGTGTGAGGTGCGGGATCTAGATTGGAAATCCACCAAGTTGTGTTGTTGCTCTTGCCCACTGTTGGCTCTCATCACCCAGTTTTGGGCCATGGTGCTCCGTTTTCATTGAGGTGAGACCCTCTACGTCCAGTAAATCTGCCAAGGCATCCGGTTCCCTGAATTCCAAAGTCTGACCCTTGGGTAATGAGCATCATTGCGGGGGTCGAGGAGACCTACCTCGATATGGTTGGTCGCAGTTTCATGGGCAAAATCCACAGTGACGTGAATGTATTGGCCTTCGAATTGGAGGATCGCTGGTTGTATAATGGCTCAGAAGTGGGTGTGGCGTAGGAGACATGCAATGATCGCTTGAGGTTGTGAGCTACTGGGGGACCAGCGTGAACGCAGCCTGTGGGCCCTCTGGAATTCCAAAGTTTCATGGAAGTGAATGTTCAAGAGGCAACGTAGTAGGGCCTGCAGTTGGCTATCATGTCGTCATGCCCCTCAGTCTCCCTCCATACCCCATGTAGCAGATTTATTATGCTAAGATCAGTCCTCAAGATTTGTGACATTCTGTTGGGGGCACCCTAGTTCAGCGCTACAGTCCGGTTGCTAGGTCTCCTGCCTGTCGAGATTCTCTAGATGGCAGTTCACCACATCGAGACACTTGTGAACAGTGGAAAATCAGAGCGCAGAGTCTTTATTACAGAGGACAGATTATGAACTGTGGCATCAAATTTAGACGATTTGGAGTCTAGTCCCAAAATTTATTTGAGGATTGTGTTGAGTGCCATGTTCTGCTTGGGAGCCGGCCCCACCTTCGGGACCACAAGCGCCTCCAAAAATTAAAGTTGTTGTAATGCCTTCGGTCCAATATGCGGTAGTCTGACGGTGAATTGCTGTTTAGGGCACCAAGGGTGCAAGGAGGGGTGCCCACAGGGATGCAGGAAAGGTGACGAGGCCCCTGGCCAGTCAGCTGTGATCCGAGGGATGTAGAGGCGATCCCGAATACAGGCATGCAGGCTGACTGTCCACGACAGGGAGGGCTACCTGGCAGGGCAGCTGTCACTATGCAGGAAAAGGTCCTAGACTCAGGGCGGTATTCATTAGCTGCAACTCACTGTAAAGGGAGCCAGGAAGAAGACGCCTTGGGCGGTTGTCATGCAGGCCGTCACCAGTGTGCCGCTTTCTGTGGCGGGGAGAGTTGGGGCAAGAGAGGGAGGCCATCCAGTCGTCTCTGGTGTGCCCTAGAATGCAGTACCTCTTAATTGGGGGTCCCTCCACATTTCCCTTAGGTCCTGCGCCGCTAAAGCTGAGCCTCGAAGGTAGAAAGACGCATGTGGTCCAGTGGAGCGAGTCGACTGGCTGGAAGGAAGTAGAAGCTGAATCGGGCCGGCGATCAGGAGGGGTGTCTGGCAGGAGCAGCGCCATCTTCGCCGCAGAAGTTGAGAGGACAGTGCCAGGGTGGATACACAGAGCTGGGGACAAGACTGTGACTTCTGTGCTTGTCCCCCGATGTACGCTGCACCAAGGGCCACCAGGTAGCATCTGGGGGGTGGGAAGCTTCCTCCAGGCCTTCTCACCGGGTTCACAGGTCCAGAAGCAGCTCCCTGTGCGGTCAGGGGTGGGGGCCATCCAGTGGCGTAACGAAAGTTTAAGGGCCCCCCCTGCAATGTACATGATGGGGCCCCTGATCCAGATTTAATCCGGAGCGCTCAGGCTTGAGTACTGTGCTGAGGGGGCCCCCTGCAGCTCGGGCCCCCCCCGCACCGCGGGGATGCAGGGGCCTGTGTTACGCCCCTGGGGCCATCCTGTGCTCCCCAGACCACTGAATCGCTGCTGCAGGGCCCTGTCTGCAGGTGGCAGCACCTCTGCTAGGTCCCTTGGCGCGGGAGCAATTCATGGAGCAGCCATCTTGCTCTGCAGCTGGCTTAACCTTCCGAATCTGTAGAATTCTAACTTTGCACAACCCTTTATTAAAAGAAGCAGTAAGGTGAAGGGCCTCCCTCTACAGAAAATTATTTTCTATGTGGATTTTTTTTTAAGTTACATTTGTAAATGTACCTTATTTATGTATGTAGAATTTTACATCTGGTGGAAAATTTGCATTTAACATTGGAGTTCTCATGGAAATGTTTGACAGTCATATGTTTTCTAAGATTCTCTTGATAGTCGATGTCAAACCCATAAAAATTAAAAATGCCCTCCAAGTATAGGAGTATACATACCTAGAGGGGTAGACTTAAGACTGGGCTTTGTAAATCGAGCCCAATGCTCTACTCCGGGATCCCAAAAATGTCAGTGGACACTTGCAAGGGGCAAAATGTGCCTGGCATATGTGCAACCATTTTTAGGTCTCGCCTACGCAGCGCGCATGCTCTGCATAGGAGGAGACCTCTTGAAATCGATTTGGTTTTTCGCCCAAAAACGTGCACGCATTGCATTGCTTTCAATGGCAATGCGTGCACGTTTGGCGATTCCCTTGCGGGAGCGAGCTTTGAAACCATCTGTTTGTAATTAACTTGCAAACAGATGATGCCAAAGCTCGCTCCCACAAGGGAAACAGGCGCAGGCCCCCTCCTCTTCCCCTCCCCTGCTGCCTCCTCCTCTCCTCGTCAAACTTGTGTTGCATTGTAGAGGTCCACGGGGCTTTCAACGACAGGGTGTGCTCTGCTGATGCAACAGGCTGTCATCCTGTCAGCTCGTGCTTCGACACACCGTCACGCGCATAGAACGAAGAACCTCGTTTAAACCCAGGTCTGGGCGGTTTACGACACCAAGCTGGACCTTGCTGTTTCGGACACGTTATTTTTTTCTCATTTTCTGTCTCACCTCTTCAGGTATTTAGGGTTACCTTTCTTTCCTTAGGCGCCTCACTATCACAGCTGTTTGCTGTCACTGTGGGAAAAGTGGTAAATGTCTGAAAACACCACAGAGCAGACAGTGTCTGAAGTCTGAGCCTGGAGGCAAAACGAGTCTGGTGTATTTTGTCTCAGATCTTTATATTGAATTCCACTTCGAGAAGCAGGTAAGACAAGGCTTCTTTCAGCCACTGCTGTGCATCTTTGAAGACTGGCTTAAACCCCACCTCTCGGGGTCGCCTCTGTTTCGTCATCGGTGCACTGGGCAGCGGATCAGTCGAGGCGTCATCTGGCCACGAGAGAGAACGTGCTGTGAAATCAGCTGGCACGAGCAGGTTTCAGCAGGCCCAAGACTGCTCGGCGGCGCGTGCATAAAAAACTGCGGATGAATAACCGCCGGATCATCTTCTAAGGCACTGACTGCAGTTGAACCTGACGGCTCTATATTTCACTTCGGGTCAGATTTCCATAAACAGAACCGCCCTCCTCCACTCCATCTCAACACCCACGACTCGGACCGACTCAGACGTCTGGCTGAGAACATCCGAGCCCGAAAACAAGGGAAGCTCGGTAGCATGCGTGGTCTCTGCTTTGAGGCAGAAACAATGGTAAATTAAATAAGGCCTGGTAACGTCTCCTTTGAGACTTCAACTAAACTCCGCGGTTATGGGGAGCAGTTATTTACTCCTCTAATCCCTTCGGCTACTGCAGGTGGCAGCCTCTTTAGAGGCGGCACTTACTGTACAATGTGTCAAGGCACAAATTCAGTTACTCCCTCTTTCACCGTTCACGGGAGAGTACAGAAGCGCATCACCCACCCTGCAGCACTTCATAGGAATTCCCTCTTCCAAACACTGCTTCATTGTCAGAAAAGTAGAACCATGTTACAGTTAGCCATATATTATCTACCACTATTAGAGTCGGTTTACTCATTAGTTGCATGCTCTTTCTAGTGTAGAGAAAGCTGGTATATTTTTTCTCTGTTGTGTTTCTGTGATGAAGGAGAATGGAGGGCATGTATTAAATTGAAATAATGGAATGTTGGGTTAAGCGTTGTCCCCTGTTATAGGAATTCACCTGCAGCTTGGGCCCATAACTTTGATTCAGGTAGTGGTGTATCATTAGTGCTGAAAAGATATATACTTTTTCATATATATTTTACAGATAATGTGAGCACACCTTCCAGCACCGCGGCAGATCCCGGGGTTTATCACACAACAAGCAAGCGCGCTGCTGAAACAGCAGGGCCGCGCGCGCAGCAAGGCAATCTCTGCTTTTACGGGGATGGCCGGGCGGGGGCTGTGCTGGCCGGTTAATAAGTGCTCGGGGAGACGTCTCTTTCCATGGACGAGCGAGGCCTTCTGCAGCTCCGGGAACCACTGGCATCGTTTCACCCGGATCATCGCGCACAGGCCCCCGAGCCCGGAAGCAGCCAAAGGGCCACGGGCTTCTGCAAAAGGGCTTTGGAGGGGTTAGGAAGCACACATCTGCTAAGCGTTTCGGTAGCGGTGCGTTCACTAATTCATTGGCCTCTTGGCGCTAGCGAGGCAGATTGTTGCATTCAGTTTCAGGGGATTTCCGATAGAAGGGTATCTGGTATGTGGGTATCGGAGAGGGGTGGCAGGGAGCTCCTTTGTGTTTGTTTTTTGCTCTGGGTGTCTTTTAGGGGAGGAAGAGTTCCAGACCACCTATTTCCGGTTTGATGTAACTGTGTTGCCAATTGTGGGAATTGTAGCAGACCTTTGTGTGGGTGAGAGGTATCTGGTTATTTCCTACAGTAAAATATCACATCACATCCAGTACTCTATAGTAGAGATGTTTATATTGTCTAAGTCACTCTCTCTCTCTCTCTCTCTCTCTCTCACACACACACACACACACATACACACTCTTCCATGCAAACTCTCTCTCACACTTACCCTCTCTCTCACACTCTCGCTCACTCCCTCTCTCTCACACACTCTCCCACTCACTCTCTCTCTCACTCTCTCTCCCACTTACCCTCTCTCTCACTCTCTCTCACTCCCTCTCCCTCACACACACACTCTCTCTCCCACTCACTCTCTCACTCTCTCAAACTCTCTCACTCACTCTCTTTCTCTCTCTCTCTCCCACTTACCCTCTCTCTCAATCTCTCTCACACACACACTCTCTTTTCCACTCACTCACTATCTCACTTCCTCTCCGTGATAACTGTCCTTGAGTTATTCATAATAACTTTTTAATTATAT
Source organism: Calotriton arnoldi (assembly GCA_963921515.1). Lineage (NCBI taxonomy): Eukaryota > Metazoa > Chordata > Amphibia > Caudata > Salamandridae > Calotriton > Calotriton arnoldi. The sequence goes on from CAWUFW010007787.1 coordinate 154,866, forward strand.
ATAAGGTAACAAAAATGCTTATAACGCTTTTTATTATAACTTTGCAACATGCTGCACAACAGCCACACTACTCTACAACATAGCTTAAATACACTGGCAAAGCCAATAGCTCTGACTAAACACTTATAAGATCCAAAAGGCGCGATCTATTGGCTATGCCAATGCTTGTTTCTTTGGCCGCAGGTTCCAATTCGCAAAAGGGGCCTCTGCACAATGTGAGTGTCTGTGAGCGAGGGTAGACACTACGCTTGCGTGTCTCACCTGGCCCTCGACGCGTAGCCAGGTATAGAGATCGACTCCTCAGCCACTGCTCTCTTATGCATTTGTTCCCATGAGTGATTTTGGCCTGCTAATGTCTACAGGCTCCTGTCATACTCACGTCACCCATTGTAACGGCATTGACAGGAACTAGCCTTCAAGGGCCCATTCCAATCAATGTTTACATTTACATTACAATCATATGTTAGAAGTAGGACTGTAAACAGTAAACCATTGCTCAAGTAACGCACTAGAGGTGAAGCTGCAATGCAGAGGAATGTTTCTTTTGCCTCCATTGTGCCACTCCTGCAGCACCCTGAGCTAGTCTGAGCCTGTAGGGGGAACACCTCACCACACCTCTTTGTGGATTAGGGATGCTTTGGAATCTGCATCTGGCACACCCTTGGCACGCGCCACAGATGTAAATTCTTTGCAGGGGCAAGATCCAATCATGGAAATTCCCTTTGAGAATTTACATGTGCAAAAAATGAGCCCCTTTTCCTGATCCACGTCACGGTTTGTGAATTTGGCCAAGAGTACTTTTTAAAGCAGGCCTGCTCAATGATGGTCTTTGAAGGCTAGAAACATGCGGGTTTTCAGGAATCAACATCAGTTCACTTGGATGTCAGGGAGATCAGAGGTTCAATCCTGCACACTTTAACCTCTGCTTGCATTAAAGGGCTGACTCCTTCTGTCATCCAGCTACCTCTGGCTATCTGTATTTGGTATCCATGTTTTTAGGATTCCACTGTTGATTCACTTGCAGCACCACGGCCACAGGCTGACCACATACTCCAACTCCAACGCCACCCTCTCACAACCTGAGTTCACCAAACACCACACCAGATACTGAGCAGACACTCACATGCATGGTCAACACCCGCTCGCTCCAAAAACACACAATTGAAATTTGAGACCTACTCAACAACAGCGCGCCAGAACTCCTTTTCTTGACGGAAACCAGAATGAACCCCTCTTCATCTCCCAACATAGCGCGACCATCCAAGCAGGATACAAGATAACACACCAAGACTGCCTTCACAAGCCCGGAGGGGGATTTGCAATCATATACAAGGACACCCTCAAATGCACTACCTCTACAGACCCGGAAACCCCCTTCATGGAACACATGCACTTCAGCCTACAAACCAACAACAACTCCACCCTGAAGGGAACTCTAGCATGCAAACCTCCCGGACCAAGAAGCAATTTTAGCAATCTTATCACTGACTTCATTGCCCTCCTCACTCTTAGAACTTCCTACTTCTCAGCGACTTTCCCAGGTTGTCATGGACCCCACACACGGTGCAGGACACACTCTAGACACAATCTTCGCCTTCGGTAACAGCATCAACTACTGCTCAGCCTCACCACTCACATGGAGTGATCACTCCATTATCCACTTCAAAATTGCAACGCCACAAGCCAATTTTCAACCAATGGACGACCTTGCTCCCATCAAGATTCATAAATACCGCAGAACTAACAAACAGGCTTACGGGTACACGGAAGAACTCTGGGACTCCAAAAGATACTGCAAACAGCTGGAAAGGAAATGCAGAGGCAACCACGACGCTAACGCCAGATCAATATACAAGGGCGCACTCAGACAATACCACCACCCTCTGAGAGACACCAAGAGAAAATCTATTACCGACTGTATCAAAACTAGCTCCAACAACGGCAAAGCAATCTTTGCTATCATCAAGGAGTTCACTACCCGAGAAGCCTCAGCCAGCCCCATCACCCCCTCCCAGGAACTATGCGACAACCTCTCAAACTTCTTCCACAGCAAGACTAAAAAGGTCTACAATAACTCTGAAAAACAACCCAGTTCCAAGGACATCATCAGCAACCTACCCACCTCCCACGGCGAACACGCTCCTAACAAACTGGAGAAAACTCACCGAGGGAGACAACACCTCTAGTATGAAAATAGTCGACTTCAGGGCCTCCAGAGACTCTTATCCACACCATGTCTACAACATAGGAGGACCTCTGATCATCAAATTACTCACTCACATCATCAACTCCTCCATCATTTCCACTACCTTCCACGAGGACTGGAAACATGCCGCAGTCACGGCCCTCCACAAAAAACCTTCGGCAGACCCCAAAGAGATGAGCAACTTCCACCCCATCTCCCTCCTACCTTACCCAGCAAAAGTAATACAGAAGGCAATCGACCATCAACACACCAAACACCTGGAGCTACACAATCTTCTCGACCACACCCAATCCGGTTTTAAAAGCAACCACAGCACGAAGATAGCACTCATTGCTGCCACAGATGAGATCCACACCTTACTAGACGAACGAGAAACAGCCCCCTCATACTGCTAGACCTCTTTTCTGCATTTGACACCATGTCACATGCCAGCCTCATCGAAAGACAACACACTAAAGGCATCCAAGGTCCAGCCCTCGAATGGATCGAAGAGGATGTGACCTAATGGCTACAGCGGTTGACCTCGAAGCTGGGGAACTGGGTTCGAGTCTCGGCAGGGACGCTCAACATCCTGTGATTCTGGGCAAATCACTTAATATCCCCATGCCTAAAAAAATGAATGTGTCCTTGTGTAACGCAACTGGTGCTCATGTAAAGCGCACTGATACCTGCGGGTCAAGATTGCGCTATATAAAACTCCAAAAACAAAACAAACAAATGGACATGCTCCTTCCTCACAGAGAGTCAGACTCTTACCCCACACATCAAAACACAGGGACAGGATCAGGAGTCCTTCAAGGATCATCTCTCAGCCCCACCCTGTTTACATGTCACCACTTGCAGACGTCATCAGATCCCACAGCATCTCAATCATTTTCTATGCCGATACCCACCTCAATGTCGGATAAAACCTCCACGATCAGATTCAACTGTCTGAAACTAAACTTGGACAAGACAGAAGTGCTTAATCTTCAGGAACAAGAACTCCCCCTGGGACTCCACCTGGTGGCCACCAGAGCTTGGCCCAACACCTATACCCACGAACCACGCTAGAAACCTAGGAATCATCATAGACAACAAACTCGACATGGCATCACAAGTGAACGAAGTTAGCTCCTCTTGCTTCCACATACTACCCATCCTCAGAAAAATCTTCATATGGATCCCCAAGAGCACCAGGCGTACAGTCGCTCAAGCCCTAGTGACGAGCAGACTAGACTATGTCAACGCACTCTATGGCGGAATCTCCAACCACCTACTCCACAGACTTCAGGCCATCCAGAACACCACAGCTAGACTCATCTTGGACCTCCCACAATGCACACACATCACGCCACACCTCAGAGAACTCCACTGGCTGCCGATACACAAACACTGCCCATTCAAATTGCTCATGCATGCATACAAGGCACTGCACAACATAGGACCAGCATACCTCAAATGCCACCTCCACTTCCACCAACCCACCAGACCCCAACGCTCAGCCTTACTGTCCCTCACATACACTCCCTGTAACCCCAAAAATAGAACAAGAGGCCTAGCCTTCTCCTACATTGAACCCAAATCATGGAACTACCTCCCTCCACACATCAGGGCTTCCTCCTCATTTCTCGAATTATGCAAGAGACTGAAGACCTGGCTCTTCAACTAACCCCCAGCAGATGACCTACACACCTGTTCCAGCTCCTGGATACCTTTGGGTGATAAGTCACGCTCTACAAATCCTAATAACATCACATAAGAAACATAGGATATCTATGTAAGATACACTTGCATACATTAGACCTAAATATGAATTATGTATGTACACGGTGGTACATTATCTTAAAAATCTGCCATGAGTCAAGTCCTCTTGGACGAACAACTCACCACATTCATTTAGAGGGTCTGCTAGGCAACCCATAGTCTTCTTAACTGAAGCAATAGTCTGGAGGACAGTGTGGTTGATGCTAATCTGTATTCACAGGCAGAGTTGTATTAGCGAGATAGTGCATAACAACGGGATGTGGCCCATTTATTGGTCTTGCCACACCATTCACCAATTAACTCGCTTTAGAATCAAAAGAGACGAATCCTGTGTTACAGTCACCCTGATATGAAGTTTGCAAGAAAAGAATAAACTTTTGACAGCATGTATGAAATGTCTCACTGTTTCAAAGCTCCTAGATACTGAGTGAGGAAGCATGACTAACCCTTTCGAATGGAAGCTTACAGCAAGTTTGGGAAACTGGCCTTTGAGTTATGTTCCCCAAGCCAGTCCCCAAAGGTAAACAGTTTTCCATTAGGGTTCTATGGCTACCCTTTGGTTGCATGTCCTGAGCAAAAAGGCAATGCTGATAGAAAATGTGTGCAGTGTTGTGTAACAGCACAACAAATCAACAGTACAGTTGAAAAAATCAATAACCTTAAGAGCCTTACCAACACCTTGAAAACTGGAAACTGGGCTTCCGGACAAATGCAGAAATGATCTTGACTATGGATTCAGATGAGGACCATATCTGAAGAGGGAAAGGCAGCAGCACTGATCCTGCTGGATCTTTCCACCGCCTTTGAAACCATAGACCACCTAGTGCTCACCAAGTGTCATGAAACTGGTACGACAGCACATCGTTGGACAAGCGCAAGTCTTTTCTCATACAGTGCTTTCAGACTTTGTCACTTGTGCTTTAAGACATGAAAAGATGGCCATTCTGTGTGGAGTGCTTTGTGAATCTTCATTATTACAATTTTTACTATGTATGTCCGTACTTTGTCAGATCTGATTACATCTTTCAGGAGCAGGACTTTGGCTTATGCTGCTGATACTCAGTTCATCAGCCTGGGCAGGTAGGTTCCCACACTAAGACTGACAGACTGTATGGCTGAGATCCAGTAATGGATGGGCCACAACCTTCTTAGGCTCAAACCTAGCAATGCTGAGCTGAGCGCCAAGGGAAGCCACCCTGAATTCTGGGACTGTGTCCTTTGGCCCCCATGTCTGTGGACGTCCCAACACCTGCTCTGAAAGCCTAGTCATTGGAGATCCTGTTTAACTGAGAGGCATCTCTAAAAATGCAGGTTAAACCCAGGCCAGCTACTTCTTCCATGTGCTGCGCCTGTTGAGGAGGATTCTTCCATTTCTACCTAAGATTAATTAGTGGTGACAGCGTGTGTCCTGCCCAAAACACACTATTGTAATAGCCAATATCTGTACACTGTGCAGTTATCCAACTTACAGTCTGTACAGAATGCAAGGATCTTTGGAATCTCTGAAAATGTGATAATGTTTCAGAGCTCTGGAAAGAACTACACCAACTCAACTAGCCACAGAGCATAGAGTACTATTTAAATATCTTTGTATAACCCCCAATTTTCTTTTGTCAGGAAATATTTGTTTCTTTCCTTTCGGCACTTAGTCCCCCAAGCTCTGGAATAATTAATGTTGAATTTTAGAAAAATTGAAAGCTATATAATTTTAGACAGACCTTAAAATCATTATAAGTTGGTCAATTTTGATTCTTTTTTCTTGGCTTTTAGCTGGGTAGAATGTTACAGTATTTTTTAGCACCACAAATCCTGTACTTTAGATATAAATTAACAATAATAATTAAAAGAGTACATTTTCCTTTTATTTCTGCTGCTAATTCCCAATTACAGACTTCCTTTTACTACCATCAATCTATATCTTGGGGAAGCCGATCATTGGGTTGCAGGGCTTGAGGAGACCGTTTCAGAGATCGGCACAAAGCCTGGTAGAAGACTGCACTCTCTTCTGCCAGGCAGAGTGCTGATCAGGTGAACAACGACACCACCAAATTGGAGGACCTGGAGAACCGACATAGACAAAATAATTTACCCTTTTTTCATATTAAGGAGGATGCTGAGAGACTCGATTGAAAGATACTTGTTGTAGATTTGATAAATATTTCCTGGATTGGTCCGTCTGGGAGCTCAATGTGCCCAGTGCAGAGTTGAAAATATCCCTGACATACAGACTTGCAGCTTCAGATTTGTAACAACAAAGTACAAGCGTCCCTCAAAGATATAATATTTCTCTGATATTGGTCCAGGATGAAACCAAAAGAGTCTCAAGTATTTGGCGAGGCTCAGAAGCAAAAAGCATGTAGCAACATCTTTCCTCCAAAACTGTCCTATTTTCAGTCGAAGAAGGATCAAATGACAAATTGGTTGACTTATTGGTACCAAAACAGACTACATCAGACTGTCACATTCATCACATTCAAAACCATAACCTGACCAAGGAAAGGGTACATACTGTGATATCTACAAGAAGCAAAAAGATTCACTCAGAGCCTGACCTTTTAAGCACATTCAGCTCAGCTCAACATTCTGGCCTTGAGATCCAATAATATAAAATTCATCACTGTGTTGTTTTAGGTTCTGACATCAAATTGTGATTTTTGTTGTTATATATTTGCAAAAAATTCACATACATTTGATAACCATTGATTTGGATTCTTTTTCTCACACTAAGATATAAGATCCACTTTAGAGTAGTGCATATATACAAGAAGTGTGTTTGTATATATGTAAGATGCCTCTAGTGTTTGGGTAGTTTTAGTAAGTAACAGCAAGTAAATTATATGCCTGTGATAAGTAGAGACAATCTTATAGAATGCAAACGGAAGTGGCTTTTATCAGATCAAGTTTGGATTGCCACCTAACAAAATTATCACTGATGTAAATTACCGCCACCATATTACCACAAGTAACCTGTAATTCCACTGGCAGTAGTCCGCCAATGCACCATATGCACCAGAAATCCACAGATATACATTACTGCCCGCCTCTAAATCAGTATCCTATTAAGAGACTGGGGTACCCAGGTATTCCTCAGAATTTGGGCTATAAGTATAAAAAGAGTAGCTTCTCCTGACCTCTTCCCCACTAAGAAACAATTCTTGAAAATATTCTCTGACAGAATCAACTTGTGGTTATAATTACACTTCTAAAGCATTAAAGTGCCTTACTATATACTCTGAGTTATCTTATTGAGAAGACAGTACAAATACTCATAACATGGTAACATAAAGAGGGACATATTGAATAAGTTCCCAGAGAACTAGAAAGAGCTGTCCCATATAGTTAAGGTTTAATAGTAATGATGTTAATGTGGCTTGGTCCCATGCACTCATCAACAACTATTAAATGTACATGCCCTGTCATTTGTCACAGGACTGAACAGCGATGACGTGTGGTTTTCCACGAAACTAGCCCCACGCAATTATTGTGCCAACCAGGTGTATCTACTGAAAACCTTTCATTTAAAATTATAATAAAATGCTACAGATATATATCAAAACCCCATCTCATTACACACTCATTACTGCTTATTTCATCTTGTAAAATAATGAGCATGTTAATGAGGTCACTTCAGACCAAAGAAAGTGTGTGGCAATAACACAAGACTGTCATTTACTCCTGGGTAATTAGTGAAATGAAAGCATGTACATAACTCATTGACGTGGGTAATTGTGTAACATAGAGTGGGGCGCTGTACTATATTATTTACTTTATTTTAATTATTTGTTATAGCATGAATCTAAAGTCTAAGCAGCAGTGAAATACATCAGAGAGAACTCTTTATTATTGGAACAAGATGCTCTGGAGCATAAGATGCTGCTCTGCTGTGAAGTGTGGGGTCTGGTTGAGATCCTGTGGAAAAGTGAATATTAATGGCGGTGGATTGGAGTCCACCACAATTAATAAAGTCACTAACTTGTAAGGTTCAGCCAAAGGTTTCAGTAATTTAAAGCTCAATCGTTGGTTGCTATTGCACAGAGCATACAGCTTAACTTACAGAAAATGTGTAAAGCACTTCAAAATACCAAAACGGTTAAATAGTTGAAAACACAACACAATGATAATCCTAATCCTATTCCATCTAATAAAGAGAGTAAAATTTAAGGATCAAAATGCCACCAAAATGACAAAAAATCCAATAAGGGGAACCGGAGATATTACTTTATTTCCTGATTTAATAGAAAATACCACCAAGAATTGCAAAGGGCCAATTGTGGTCAATGGTCTCGGTAGATTGGGACCTAGGCGTGAGGAAAAAACTATTTTCCACATTGGACAAACCGTAAATTCAATCTGCTGCCATGGAACTGCCGGATGGAAACTTTCTGTGGCCAGTCTCCTTAACACTCTGGAGCAAAAAGTTTTGAAAAATTTCCCAAACTTCTTTTGGAGCTCAAACAACCACAATCTCATGCTGAGCACTTAGAGACTCTTAGGGTGTCAGGCAGAGGGCAACAGCAAATTCCAATCCTGTTCCATTAGCCTGTGGTCATCTGGCATTCTTCCATGGACTGTCCCCTTCAGCTTTTTTATGTTTCTGGAGCCACCCAGGGGATCAACCTTATACCTTTCTGTCCTTGGATATCATGTGCACTGGGGTCAAACTTCCTCAAGTCCTTCTCGCAGGTCACAGATGCCAAGTGCAGCAGGATCAATCCATCTAGTGTCTTCTTGCAATGTTCTGAGGAAGGCTGGGTGAGGGTCCAGCTTTGTACAGTTCACCAGATTGTGGGTGGGGTACATCCTCAGACACTCCTAGTTGCTCTCTGGCCTAAGTTTCCAGTCCCTAACCTACCTACGTTTTCAGTACTTCCTGTTTGCTTTATGGCAAACATGCCCAAGTTGCAATGTGTTAGGGAATATCCAAGATGGCGAAAGACTTTGAGTACACTAAACTTGGGCAATGAGGCTGGGGTGTGAGGTGAGAGCGTACTATGCAGTGTGAAATCCAGTTTGAAGCAGGTATTGTACATACAACAAACCCAAAGACAGATGCCTGGTAGGACAAAAGCAGGGCCCTTCAGCAACCAGACAGAGGATACAAAAGAATTGTCTTTGCATCCTGTTCTCTACCTTTTAAGTGTTTCCTTAGTGTTAGATATCGCTCAATAGACCTGCCAAGCAAGATTTGACAATGTGATGTCAAAAAGGATGCCCACAGATCCCACTCTGAATGAGCAGAGTAATAATCTTTGCTCATTCACGTCAACCTGTTGTTTGCTCCAAGGAGCCATGTCATACCTCTTTCACACCTATTCTCAGGCTTGAGCCCACGCTGAGTGCTAGCAGAGGCTTATGCTAATTAGCAGGTAAAGGGTAACTTTCTAAACATTACATTTGCGTAATATTTTTTTTTTTAATCTGACTTCACCATTAACTTGGATTTTTAATAACTATTAAAAATTGTAGTTTAATTATTTTTCCAGCATGTCCCATTCCCGAGATAGCAGTATTTAGGGGCAGATTTACAAGCCCCTTGCGCCACTTTTGCGTCACTTTTCCCATGTTAAAAGTGACGCAAAAGTGGCGCAAGGGGCTTGTAAATCTGCCCCTTAGTATTTAAAACTGTATTCTGGCTTTCTACATTGAATAGCAAAGCCTGTCATAGTGAAAATAGCGGTTAGGGCCTTGTCATTGTAGAGGCATGGTAATATTAATTTTCTACATGTCACGCTTTTAAGTGCCATAAACCCTACCTTGTTGGCTACAAGGCCTACATAGGGGCAACTTACTAATATTGAAAAGGGAGGTTTTTCTCTGTCAAAAGGGTATTATTAACAGGTTGCACTGCAGGTTTTACACTGCAGCAGTCAGACTAGGAAGGTAGGCCCTGAAGCCATGTGTTCCTTTGTCACGCTAGTGGGTGGCACTATAAGTGCTGCAGTTGACAGGTAACATTTAACTTTTCATTCTATGGGTGCATTTCCACACTATATACTATGGCATTATATAAAAGAATCAATAAATATGCTGATCTAGGATTAGCCAAATTCTGCATTTTAGAGATCAGAGCACATATACCGGGCACTGGGCAGCAGTGCCCCAGTGTGCAAAGTCTAAAAACCAGCAATAAAATAAATTTTCTCACAGATTCAATAACAGAAACCACAATGGCATGAAGAGGTGCCAGGGAAACATGTAATCAAAGTAGTAATAGCACACTATACAGTTCATTTATAAATATTTACAATCCATACATTTACAATTTGAGGCATATGGAAATAAAGTGATTTTGTCACAATCGCCAAGTTTCAGAATCAAGTATGGAAGGATGGGTTAGAAGTGAGGTTTACATTTGTCAATGTATCCACTAAATAGCATCTCCTCCCCTCAACTATTGACAGATCAACACAGGCCCTCTCCAGCAAGGAGTATTATTTAATTTTGACCTGTTCAGTGACAGGGATCTGTGACATCAAGTCCTCATCAGATGAAACTACTGCAGACAAAGGGCTTCAAGATAGCCTGGCTGATGACGGCTGTAAGCCAGAAACCGGTCCCAGGATGCTTGTTTCCGGTCCAGGGAAGACATGGCTTGGCAGTTCGGGCTGGACTGTTCCCATGAGGCACAGGGTCAGACTGATTTGCATATGGCCATGTCTAAACTGGGGTGGCGGAGTGAGCTAAAGAATGATGATGGATTAAACCCAGATCAGTTGACTGGGGGTGAGTGCTTGCAATGTTCAACACTCCGTCCATCATCCCCTTTGGTTTTGCCACAAGAAATATAGACACATTTGGGACTAAGGAACAGCAACATATTGATATAACACAAGGTAAGTTGTAAAAGGACTAAGTACAATAAATTATTATGAGTTATCATATATTGTGTAATTGAATTTGAGTATATTTATCAAGATCTGGGCTCCGTTAGTGTGGAATATTAAAGGTTTCTAGAAGTAAATGGTCTTCAAGAAACACAGTACCCAATTGTATGGATCATGAAAACAAGGCTTGCTAAGCAAAGGAACAAAACCAGAAATTGAATGTGGGACGGATTGTTTTGGGCACATGAATTGGGAAAATCTTGCCAACTGTTCCACTCAGCATGAAAAATGTGTTCTGATGAGGAAACAAGTACCTTTTATATTAATATGTTAACGGAAACCATAGGAGGCCATTATTCAGCCTTAAGTCCTGGGTACATAAGTGTCATTTAGAGAATATAGTAATAGCTACCCAAGGCACGCGCTTTGGCATCTAGCTCTATTGACAGAAAGTCCCTCACAACAGCAAATAGAAGGGTGTTGAGGCAAGACAAGTGGTTGGAACAACCCCCTCTTGTCTAATCACTTACGCCTCAGCAGTAATGTAGTTTATTTTAAGGTAGCAGGGGCTGGACCAGGGGTGGAAACTTTTCCCCTTTATCCAATGTCAAGAATGTTGGAGAATGTGAAAAGTGAATGACTACAGACAAACAGCCACACCCTGACCACAGGCCAAAACCCTGAATGCCACCTGGCTCCATCCCCCTGGTCCTTGCCGTGAAAAGATAGGAACCCTTAAAAAAATAAGTGTGGGGTCAGAAAAAGAGAAGAGGCTGCACTCAACATATGAAACTACATAGGGCAGATGAAGTTGTATGGTGCCTGCAGAGTGTAAATTAGGGTGCACTCTACAATACACACTATGCTTTATGTGGTTGTGTGTATTATCAGGTTGCACTTTACATTGGGGAATGTGCGTTCTAGTTTTGCATAGTGTATATTCATCTACACCACACAAATGGGGTTGCATTGAACATGTGTGGTTGCATTGAAAAAGTGAGGCACTGCACAAAAGAGGACATAATGTATGTATGAGATGCTACTGAATGCATGGGGCTGCACTGAGCATAGTGATCTGCACTACATATTCAGGTGTGAACTAAGCATCTGGTTCTGCAATAAGAGTATGTGCCAACACTGCGCGTTACAGACCTGGACTGGACATTAAAGGGCCACAGTAGGTGAAGTGCCATTGGACATGCTAGTACATACCTGAACGTTTGATGCTGTACCAGTCCTTATGAAGTTGGCCTGGATCCATGCCTGTTCCTGCCATGCTGAGGATGTGCCTCTTTTCTGAAGCTCCACGTGGGCATTGGAGGCTGTACTTGAAGATGTGACTGGGCATCTGAGGGGAGGAGTCAGACAAAGAGTTATTGGCTGGTTTGGGCTGGATCACAAACATGACTGGCGCTATTATATGTCCTTTGTTGTAAATAAGACAGTTCCTGGTGCAAATACCTTTTACGTCGTATTATAAGAAGAACTTTGCGGAGGTGGCAATATGTGACAAAAATGTGCATTTTTGTTGTTTTGCACTTTGTGGTGCAGGCGATGCGTTGCTTTGTTGTATGTGCTGTTTTGTTTTTGTACTGTATTATTGCATTGTGGTATTGTTGTATTGCACTGTGGTTGTTGTGCAGCATTATGTTTTAACTCTTTTTCGTGTTCTGCACTGTTATTCTTGTGTTCTGTTACTTTGCTTTGTGTTATATTATTGAGTGGAAGTCCACTGTGCTCATCATTTCCTTAGAGATGTCAACAAATGCTGCTACATTTCCAGCCCAAAGCATCACATCCCTTTAAAGTTCTAGTGACAAACAACCATTTACCACTGTCTAGAGGGGTAAAATACCACTGCTCCAGCTCGTCAGCTGTTTAAGACACCTGTCAGAACACAGCACTGGGAGAGACCAGTCTTGAATGAGCACTTCTAGTGTTCACATCATATGATCCAGACCTTAATCCCTTGATAACTTGGCCAGTGACTGGTTTTACCTGTGCAACTGAATCAATCTGTATAAAAGGAGATCTTAAGCTTTAGTAATGCAACACTTTTCGACAGGGCTTGCAAAAGAATGATGATTCGCAAGTTGTCCGGCAGCAACTACGTCTAATTTGCTAACGTTGGTTCACGAGTCTAAAATGGAAATGCATGTCCCTCAGCAAATAATTCGCAAGTAATGTAATCAAAATGGACATTTTAAAAGAGCTTAAAATCATGCCAAACTAAAATGAGTGGTCCATTAATTTACGAAAAATTAGAGTTAGCGAGCTCAAATTAGGTTTGAGCACTTAAAGGCCTTCCCTTGTATGAAATCAGTTTCATCATTTAGGGAAGGCAACAATCTTGAAAAACATTTGAAAATTATGAAATACTCAAGGAGATTTGCTTGAAGCTACTGGCTCCTTATTTCATGACTATAAACATTTGTTTGCAACGGGATCTGGTACTAGCTATGTGCAACTGTCATGAACACACACAAGCATGGACCACATTTGATAAGAATTTGGATTTAGTGACATACAAGTACTGGAGTTTCTACGTTGAAGAAATATCTGATAAGGAGGATGCGGCCCAGATATGCCAATTTATTAGGATTGCTTGCCATGATAGTGCAAAATAAAACTTAGGGCCATATGTACAAAACCTTTTTTGAGGCCACTGTCTACTGTTAAAAAATTAAACTTAAGTTTTTTTATTAAAAATCAACCACAGACATGGTGGGCTGCTGACCTCAGCAGGCCACCATCCCTGTGATGGCTGCAATTCCTAGTAGGTCGCAAATTGTGCCCTGCCTCATTAATATTCATGAGGTAGGTCTATTTGCAACCCCATTAGAAATCGCTAAATGAAACTCAATGGGTTTCATACATTAAGAATAGCAATTTCCTAATTGCGATTCCCAGAAAACCGCAGTTGGCCCTATGTGGACAAGGAAGACTTTTACTGCACTTTAAATAAAATGCTGAAAAATAAGAAAGCAAAGTCTCAAATTAACATTAACATGGGAGTCTATTTCTCCAGTACCAGGGATGCAGGACAGTCAATCAGATTGGGACCGCCAGCATTCTTGCACCGATTCTGTGGTCCAGAATGGAGCATCTGGTGAGCTGCACAGGCGAACAGTGCAGTGGAATGTAGGTACGTATGGTGAGCACAAAATATTATGAAATCCATTTTGGGATGGACAGAGTGGAATGTAGCCAATTCCAGATGTTCCGCATCCGCAGAAATGCTGACTGCTCCTAGGCATGGTAAGCTCGTATAGGTTTCCACTGATGAAAAGACTACACATTTCGGTCAGGTTTACAAAACAGAAGATGAACCACTCCAACAGACTAGGGATTGTGTGGGATTCTGGAGAAAACAATATGTAAAGGAAACTTGTTCTGGAGAAACTTTCTCTACAAATGAATTTCCTCGATTTTTTCCAAATGGATGGTATTTGCAAGATGTCAAATCTTTTCTTCAGTGTCGTGAACACACCACATTCTGTTTTCATCCATGATCATATTGACTCCTTGTTTCTTTATTTTATCTCCCCGTGTATGCTCCTTCTTCCTAGTCCCAGTCTGCTTTCATCATCTCTTTATCACTCTTCCTAAACCCCAGCGGGTTCCCCCTTCTCCCGCAACTATTTTGTTCACCGCTAGGACCTCTACCCCTACCTAAACCCTATATTCTCCACTCCCTGCCTATACCCTTGTACCTCTACCTCTTCCTATACAAAACGACATGAACCCCTATTCTATACCCTAATGCCCTTATACCTACCTATATCCAACAGCTCTACAATATCTACACCCGTATTTCTCCCCACCTTAACACTAGTGCCTCTGTCCCCTGCCTATATCCTAGTGCCTCTATAATTACCCATACTCTAGTAAATGTACCCTTACCCAGAACTCAGTTTCTCTTTTTTCCCCATTTTACCACCCCCTTTCTCCTTCTCTTTATTTTGCTCTTGTCCCTCTTATCTTTTTCTTGGTGTTTTGTTTGGTTACATTTCTTCAATTTTCCTGAGGGTCAACCGATTTTACTTATTCTTGGAATGCTCAGAGATGTTGTTTTACAAGCTTGGTGTAGTCAGGCTAGGGTACTTCTTTTTTGGAGTTTCCAGACTGAGAAAAGAAAGGCACCAAACGTGCTCTATATGGCACCAATATACTATTTCTTCAGATTCTATTTTATGTTCCCAGCTCCTAAAGGTCGCAAAGACTAACTAACAATTCCAAAGGTGAAGCTACATGTGTTATGTACTGTCCTGTATGTTATGTACTTAGCCCTCGTCGGCTATACCAGCCCGCCTTGTCCTGTTGGAGTGTTTCATCCTTTAAAGGCTGCACACAATAGCGGGGAAAAGGTAGTGATCCAGGAGAGGAGAGAACTTCAACTACTATGTTTTTTAGATTTGTCCCACTATAAGCGTTTGGCACCACAACTGATGGCTCCAGTTTGGCTTCGGATTCATGGTACCTGACGCAGCAGAAGCGGTGGGGATTTTTTATCATCTTATTCAGTGAGAAATCGTTAATTGATTTGTCCAGGTGTAAAACATCTCCTGTTAATTCCTTTATATTAGTTTCTGGATCTTCTTTCAGATCTCTTTTAACATCTAAAGTTGCAAGTTCATTATTATTTTTAGTAAAATTAACCATATTCATAAACATAAAATGTGGCACTACACATGTTAATACTAACCATACAAACATAGTTAATAAAACACATGCAAGACAAATATTAAGACATCTTTGCCTAAATATCCCCTGATTCTGTTTACCAGTCTCAGTTTTTATTCTATCCATTCTAAAAAATCAAAAAAATAAGTCAAAAATCAAAACTTTTATCAAAAATTACTAAACTAAATTTTGTTAGACTAGTTTTAGATTGTGCACCCCACACTTTTAAAGCCTTCAACTCTCCAATACTTCTTTTTCTTCTTCTTCAGAGCTTTTTCTTTTCTTTCAGATCTTCATTTATTTTCATAAATCTCCTCTCTTTTTTTATACACCCTCTTCAGATTGATTAGTTCATTTAGGGTGGCTTATATAAATCATTTCTTCTTGAACAGAACTCAAAAAATTCTTTTTCCCAATCATTCGTTGAAGCAGCAGCCAAATATGTTCATTCCGGTGCAGTGTATTTTCTGCTTGGTACTTTTATTCTTTTTGTTCTTCGTACTGGATTCTCTTATTCTTCTTGTTCACTTTGTTCAGATTGGCTAGATATTTCAATTACTGTCTCTGGAATTTTTTCATTTACTGTGTATCTTAGTCTCTTTTGGTCACTTATTACCTTTCTTTGTCCCTTTTCCATTTGCATTTTCAATTTCACTTGGAATTTTCTCAGTGCTTTCTTTTGATGAATCCCTTTTTCTCTTTTCTTTGCTGCTTACAGGGATCACAACATCATTTTCATTAGTCCCAGTAACTTGTGCCCACTCTACTTGATTCTCAACTCGCTCAGGAACGTTTCTTTGTTCACATCTTTCTTCTTCAGCGAGTTCTTCACTTTCAAGTGGACTTGGAACTCTTCGGGTGTGACTAGCATGAATCCAATTTGGCAAGCCACCACAATTAACAGCTGTTGTCGTCACCAGTATTACTTGATAGGGACCATGCCATCGAGGTTCTAGGCAAGACTTCCTCATGTGCTTTTAGACTAGCACCCACTCGCCAGGACACAGATCATGACCCTGTTTTAGCTGTGTTGTTGTTGCAACTTCTACAACCTGGTGAGACACAGAACGCACCACATCAGCCAATCCTTTGCAAGAATCCAGTACCAAATCATCAGTAATGTTCATCAGTTGATTTGCTGGGACTGTCGGCTGTCTCATAGTTCTGCCCATCACAATTTCATGAGAGGACAGTCCTGTTCTTTTGTCTGGAATACGTCTCAAGCTCATTAACACCAATGGCAGTGCATCAGGCCATTTCAGTGTTGTGGATGCACAAACCTTAGCCAATCTAGATTTTATTGTGCCGTTCATTTGTTCAACTACACCTGAAGCCTCAGGTCGATAGGCACAGTGCAACTTCTGCTCAATTTGTAATACTGCACAAATCATCTGAATTATTTCATTATTAAAATGAGTTCCTCTATCAGATTCCAATGAGACTGGAAAACCGAATCTAGGAATGATCTCTCTAATAAGCAATTTAGCAACTGTTAGTCTGTCATTACGTCTTGTTGGATATGCCTCAACCCAATGAGAAAACAGACAAATAACCACAAGGACATATTTTAATCCTTGGCAAGGAGGCATTTCAATAAAATCCAATTGCATTCTAGTAAATGGGCCTGCAGCTTTGCCAATAAGTCCCATACTAACTACTGTTTTTCGTCCTGCATTTTGTTGCTGACAAATGGTACATCTTTGAAAGAAGACTTTCTGCAATAACTCTGAACTTAGGGTTAAACCACACTTGACGAAATAATCTGATCATGGCATCCCTTCCTATGTGTGTTGGTCCATGTTAGACCCTTGCCATCTGTGACAACAGACTATCTGGAATTACTGGTCTCCCGTCAGTATAGATCCACACTTCATCATCTGATCTGCGAGTGCATCCTGATTTAATCCACCCATCTTTCTCTGAACCACTTGCTTCTTCTTGTAATTCCCTTACTTCATCCCAGGTTTCAACAGATGAAAACATCAACCTGCATTCTGTTAGGTCAATTCGTTCATTTGTTTGTTGTTCCACATTATTCGAATATGAACTTAGAGCACAAAATCTTGCAATTTCATCCGCATAGCGGTTACCCAGTGTGATATACTCACAACCGGATCTGTGCGCTGAACATTTCACCACCCCAATTTGTGCTGGCAATTGTAGTGCCATCAGTAGATCTCTTACACGGTAAATAGACATAATATCGAAAAAAATATATAGAATGGACAGAATATCGAATTCAAAATATAGAATGGACATAATATCGAATGGACATAATATAGTGGTTAATAATATCGAAATGAAGGTAAGTAATATCGATTTTCAAAATATAGAAGTACATAATATAGGCATTAAAAAATATCGATTTTTTAATAATATCGAATTTTTGTAAGTGTTTTGTATGTTAGTATATGAGTTAAAAATGTATATTATTTTTGTAATGTATGTTTAATATTTTTTAAAGTTACGAAATTTATGTAAAATTATTTTTGCGTAATTTAATTCCGTAGCGGGTTGTGGGTTTATAGGGGAATAGGGTGGGAAGTAATTTAATTATAGTAAATTAAATATTAATTTTTAGGAATTATTAATTATTTTTAATTTAATTTTGCGTTTTAGTTCTGTAGCGGGTTGTGGGTTTATAGGGGAATAGGGTGAGAAGTAATTTAATTGTAATTAAGAAAATATTTATTTTTATTTATTGGTATTGATAAATAATTTATTGTTAATTAATTATTAATTGGTAATTAATTTTTATTAATTGGTAATTAATTTTTATTCATTGATTAATTGATAATTATGTTAATTGTATTAATTTATTATTCGGATCGGGTTGTGGGTTTATAGGGGAATAGGGTGGGAAGTAATTTAATTGTAATTAAGAAAATATGTATTTTTATTTATTGGTATTGATAATTAATTTATTGTTAATTAATTATTAATTGGTAATTAATTTTTATTAATTGGTAATACATTTTTATTAATTGAGTAATTGATAATTATGTTAATTGTATTAATTTATTATTCGGAGCGGGTTGTGGGTTTATAGGGGAATAGGGTGGGAAGTAATTTAATTGTAATTAAGTAATTATTGAAATTCTTTTGAGTATTGATTAATTTATTGTTAAATAATTATTAATTGGTAATTTTTGTATTACTTATTACATTTTTGGTATTGGAAATTAATTGGCTGTTGATTAATTATTAATACGTAATTAATTTTTAATAAATAATATTTATTGGTATTTATAATTAATTAATTATTAAATATTTTGTAATTGGTAATTAATTTTAATTAATTTTTTATTGGTATTGATAATTAATTTATTTTTATTTAAATATTAAATCATTACTTTCCCTACTGTTGCACTCACTGGAGTGGGAATAGTAATTTTTACCCCTACGCTATCCAACGCTTTCCCTACTGTTGCAGTCACTGGAGTGGGAATAGTAATTTTTACACCTACGCTATCCAACGCTTTCCTTACTGTTGCACTCTCTGGAGTGGGAATAGTAATTTTTACCCCTACGCTATCCAATGCTTTCCCTACTGTTGCACTCACTGGAGTCGGAATAGTAATTTTTACCCCTACGCTATCCAACGCTTTCCCCACTGTTGCACTCTCTGGAGTGGGAATAGTAATTTTTACCCCTACGCTATCCAATGCTTTCCCTACTGTTGCACTTACTGGAGTGGGAATAGTAATTTTTACCCCTACGCTATCCAACGCTTTCCCCACTGTTGCACTCTCTGGAGTGGGAATAGTAATTTTTACCCCTACGCTATCCAATGCTTTCCCTACTGTTGCACTTACTGGAGTGGGAATAGTAATTTTTACCCTCCCGCTATCCAACGCTTTCCCTACTGTTGCACTCACTGGAATGGGAATAGTAATTTTTACCCTCCCGCTATCCAACGCTTTCCCTCCTGTTGCACTCACTGGAGTGGGAATAGTAATTTTTACCCTCCCGCTATCCAACGCTTTCCCTACTGTTGCACTCTCTGGAGTGGGAAAAGTAATTTTTACCCCTACGCTATCCAACGCTTTCCCTACTGTTGCACTCACTGGAGTGGGAATAGTAATTTTTACCCCTCCGCTATCCAACGCTTTCCTTACTGTTGCACTCTCTGGAGTGGGAATAGTAATTTTTACCCCTACGCTATCCAACGCTTTCCCTACTGTTGCACTCACTGGAGTGGAAATAGTAATTTTTACCCCTACGCTATCCTACGCTAAACATATTGAATATTTTTTATTAATATTAAGTTAATATATATATGTATTAAAAAATAAAAATGTATGTTTATTTTTTTATAACTTACATTAATTATTTATTAATTTTAAGGTTATTTAAGTATTTTTAAGTATGTTTCAGTTAATTATATTTATTATTTTATTAATTTTACATTACTTTTAATACATTTAAAAAATTCGATATTTTAACAAACTATATTATTTACAAACTATATTTTGGATTCGATATTTTTGTACTTACCTGTTTGTAGATAGGAATTCGATATTTTGGCATTCTATATTTTATCCACTATATTTTGGCAGGTCGATATTTTGGCATTCTATATTCTGTCAGTGATCCCTCTTACACACTCTCCGTTTCGGATTGGTGAACCCGAAGATGTCAAGTATCCACGTTGAGACCACAACTGCCCAAAGTCGTGAACAACCCCGAAGCCATATTGGCTATCAGTGTATATTATTACTCTCATTTGCTTTGCTCTCCAACAGGCTTTAGTCAGAGCTATCAACTCTGGCACTTGTGCTGAACTCACTCCTCTCAACCATGATGCTTCAATCACATTCGCCACTGTGTAAATTGCATACACAGCTCGCAAACATCCTTCTGAATCTCTCAGACATGATCCATCTACAAACAGAACTACATCAGACTCAGGCAATGCTGTATCTTTGATGTCAGGCCTTGGCTTTGTACACAACTCAGTCACATCCAGACAATCATGATCAGCTTCATCCAGAATCACTTCACAGCCTGGAGTCAGTAAAAAAGTAGCTGGATTCAAACTCGTACATCTTGTTACTGTTACATTTTCTGCACCTAATATCACTTGCTCATATTTTGTTAAACGACTGCTTGTAAGATGCTGTGTGTGAGTTCGCGTTAACAAAATCTCAACTGAATGCAGCACATACACTTTCAAAGGGTGTCCCATTACAATCGATTCATTCTGCTCAAGACTCACACATGTTGCTGCAACTGCTTTTAAACATCCTGGTAATGCTGCAGCGACTGAATCCAGTGTAGCAGAAAAATATCCTACTGGTCTCCGTGCTGTTCTGTGTGTTTGCGTTAGAACTGAAAGTGCGCAACCATCATGTTCATTGCAAAATTACGCAAATTCCTTTTCAAAATCTGGCATTACCAATGCTGGTGCTCGACACAAGCTGTATCGCAACTCTAGGAATGTTTTCATGCATTCCTCATCAAGATGTATTGGGTCTGTCACATCTTTATGTGGCAATCTCTGTAATGGCTTGGCTATCAGTGAAAAATTCATAATCCACTGCCTGCAATATCCAACCATTCCCAAAAACATTCGAACTTCTTTCTGCGTTTTTGGTGGATTCATTCGCATAATAGCATTGATCCGATCTTGAGAGACTTTCCGAATTCCCTTTTCAATGATATGCCCCAAATACAGAACTTCTTTTTTACAAAACTGCAATTTTGCTGGTGACACTTTATGCCCACCTACTGCCAAATGGTTCAGTAGAGCAATTGTATCTGTCACACAGTCTTCTTTTGTTTCGGATGCAACCAATAAATCATCAATATACTGAACCAGAACTGAGTCTTTCGGCATTATTAATGACTCCAAACATTTCTTCAATATCTGATTGAAGATTGAGGGGCTCTCTGTATACCTTTGAGGAACTCGGCACCATGTCAAAACATGGTTTCCGAACCGGAACGCAAATAAATATTGGCTATCCGGATGCAAAGGTATTGAGAAAAATGCTTGACACAGATCGATCACTGAGAACCATTCTGCATCACATGGGATTTGATAGAGGATCACAGCTGGATTTGGTACAATTGGACAACAAGATAAACAATTTGGTTTACCTTTCTCAGGTCCTGTACAATCCTATATTTCCCATTCGGGTTGCGAATTCCCATTATAGGTGAATTGCGTGGGCTCCCTAGAATCTCTTTCAGTATTCCCTGTTCAATCAGCATGTCTATTACAGGTGTCACTCCTGCAAATGTCTTAGGACTCATTTTGTACTGTGGTATTCTTGGAAATTCTGCATTAGGTTTTACTGTCTTTCCCCGAAAACTCCCATACATCCGACAACACTGTATCTTTCAATTCAACCGGCAAATCATTTGCTGTAAACAATGGATACAATTCATTCACCTCTGTTCCCTGCCTTGACAACTTGTAAATGATATCTTCATCTTTCGTATGAAAAGCTATTCCATCTGGGGTACAATAAATGGAACAATTCATCTTGCTTAACAAGTTCCTTCCTAACAAATTAACTGGACTTGTATCACACACAACGAATTTGTATAGTTCTTGGAAATTGCCAATTTGCACTTTCATTGGTTTAGTTATTGGCGTTTTAATCAACTTGTTTGAAACTCCTACGACGGGGATATTTTCTCCAGAGAGGGGTAGGTTTGGGATTTCCACAGTTCTCACAGTGGAACGGGTAGCACCAGTATCTACGAGCAAAGTAATAGCATTACCATCAAACTCGCCATCCACATATGGACCTGACTGATCTACTTCTAGAAATGCGCCAAGAACGCACTCTTCCTCCCCCTCAGGCACCGTCATTGTGACGAATCCGAATAATTTTCCTCTGTTTGCATCAAATATTGTGAAGTCACCTGCACCTTTGAATTTACTTGACCATTATTATGAAAACCAGCATTCGTATTGTATCTTTGCACTTGACCATTCACATTATGATTCGGCATTGGAGCTTGTGGTACTTGCAAACCTTGTCCTCTATTATTTGATACCTGTACTTGAGGATTTTGGGCCCGATTCACATAACTAACTTAAGACAAAATCCTAAACTTACTACCATTTTGGTATTTACAGAAGACACTTACTCATTTTGGTATTCACAGAAGGCACTTACTCATTTTGGTATTCACAGAAGGCACTTACTCATTGATGAGTAAGTGCCTTCTGTGAATACCAAAATGAGTAACTTACTCATTTTGAGTAACTTACTCATTTGGTATTCACAGAAGGCACTTACTCATTGATGAGTAAGTGCCTTCTGTGAATACCAAAATGAGTAAGTGCCTTCTGTGAATACCAAAATGGTAGTAAGTTTAGGATTTTGTCTTAAGTTAGTTCTGTGAATCGGGCCGTTTGATTTAGCATCTGATACATCTGTGCCTGATAAACCTGATTCTGCATCTGCATCTGATTTGGATCATATGTTCCAGATTCTCCTGTATTATTCAACAGACTTCTACACTCGCGTCGCCAATGTCCAAATTTACTGCAAACATGACAAGGGAATTTCTTTTTCAATTCTTCTTTGTCTCTGAAATTCCCTCTACCTTTTCCTTGACCCATCGGGATCATTTGCGTCACAATATTACCATTCAAAACCACACCTTTCATACCAGTTGTAGTCTGACCATTACCTTGATAAACATCTGTCGAATCAACACTCAAGTATCCTCCTTTCTTCACTGCTTTCATTTGTGCTATCATTAATTTCTCTTTCAATTTTTTATGCCTCATTTCTAAGTCATCTCCAAAATACTTCGCATAACGAAGTATCTCGTCAATCGACTTACTCTGCCAACAAATCAAATGTTGCTGGATCATGGCACTTATTTCTGGTCTCAATCCATAAACAAACCTATACACAAAATTTCCCATGTCCTTTTCTGCAATATTCTCTATTCCACTGAACTGCTTAAACAGTAAACACCTGAGGAAGTCTTTCATAGTATGCATGCACTGATTCTTTCAACTCCTGAGTTGTTCTATCAATCCTCACCCAATCTGTTTCTTTTGGAGAAATCTTCCCTTTCAAATACGTAATGACTTGGTTATATTTTTTCATAACCTCTTCTGAAGGTGCTCCTGTTTTAGGATCTCTTGGATATTCCTTTTTCGGCCAATCCACAGCAATCTTACACTCAACTCATAAATCTGTTGAGACCACAATATCAAAAAGACCTTCCAAATCACTCCACAAAACCTTTGAGACTTTCACAGATATTTCTACTTGTCTGTACCATTCGACAGGCTTCTCACTCAATTTAGGAAAATCATTTGTAAATGACAATATATCCTGTCTTGACCACGGAACGTGAACAAAACGACCTCCTGGTACCTCTCTCATTGGGTATACTGTAACAGCGTCCATTGGGGCTGTTTCTTTTTCTGTTTCTCTCACAGGATACAACGGTAAAGCAACATTCGCTTTAGCACTCTCATCTTCTTTCTTTTTAGCCCATCTTCCTTTCCATCTATCTAATTCTCCCCAACGTCTCAATGTACTAATCAATTCTTTAATCTGCAATTGTTTCCCTGAAACATTCAGATTTTCCAAATCCTTGTCAGTAAAATCCAATCTATATGTCTTCTGTAAAGCTTTAGACTTCTCAATGTCAACTCCATACATCTATGCAACTTCAGCAAAAGTCTCATGCAGATTTCTCGCTTTCCTCGTAATATTTTTACACAAAAATAATAACTCATCTTCCTGATATTTGCTCAATCTCTCTGGACTAATTGTACCTGCGATAATTTCTTCCAAATCTCCTTTTAATTTGCTCACATCTATGTAAGCATCTTTATTTTGCCCAATGCAACCAGGAGCTATTTCTCTAATCCAATCATCTAATTCTTCTGGCAATGGACCTAATGATCTCTGTACATCTTCACCTGTCTCACTTCTCAGTCTACTAGATATTTGTGAATTCGTTCTTCTTTCAACTTGCATTAATTTCTTAGGATCAAGATATATAACTCTTTTTGGAGTTTCATTCCTCTCTGAAACATCAACCAATTGTCCCACTTGTCCCGTGGCTACACTCACATTCGTACCACTATTTTCATTTGTTCTCTCATTAATTCTAGTTGTCTCTCTAAGAACCGAATGAGGATGTTCATTACTCCTCTCCGGAACAGTTAAAGCATGCACTCTGGTATGTCCTTGTCCATCATTATATAATGGAACTATTGGACCAATTGTCACTGGTACTGACAAAACATCTGATTTTTCATTATTTTCATTATATCTGACTCTTCTCTATTCACATTTTGAAATTGTCTTACACCTTCACTCGTATCAATCTGTTCTTCCTGATATGGTGGGGGCCTATTCATTAATAATTCATTCAGGAAATCTTCATCATTCTCATCTGTACTACTTATTAAATCTGTATCTTTCTCTTGTAGTTCAGCATTTTTCTTTTTCTCTTTGGATTTTCCCCCTTCACTCATTTCAGCTTCTCTACCTGGAAACATTCTAGTCCCTTCAACAACATCTCTTCTCCACATCTTCTTACGGGCATCCCATTTTGCTTCAGAATATCTACTCACTATATTCTTATATCTATTCTGCTGTCTATCTCTTTCTCTTTTATATGCTTCATAATCCCACTCTTCAAGAGAGCTTCGTACTGCATTGGTCTTGGATTTAGACTCAAATTATTCATTCGTCTTCTCAAATTTTCTAAAATCCTAGTATTAAAGGCACTACTTTCTGGGAAAGCCAAACTACCATCCTGTTCTGTATATTTCATCCAATTTTCTAACCAGGTACAAGTATTATAACCCCTTTCTAACGCCATGAATGATGCGGGCGTTCCTTCAGGAGCCATAGAAATTCCTTCTCTAATTGGTATCGGTTCATCTTTGCTAAACAAAGTTTTCAACAATTTTATTATCTTCATGATACTTCACTAACTGTAAGTTCGTATTAGTAAGTAGATCTACAAGATTCTCTTCCGTGTTATGTTCTCCGCTTTCAATTGAAATTATTTATGCTATCCAATTACAGCGCGACTCACACTAACTAGCCTATAGCAGCGCAGCACCTTGGTGATGTTTTCTCACCAACTGACCAATACCAGAGCGGCACTTTGTTACGTCAGTATTACTCCTTCTACTGACCCTCCCTTTACAAAATCAGCGTCAGAGTCTTTTCAAGTCTTTGACTAACAAAACGAACAACATAAACACAGCTTGTCTGCTCCACTAAAAGAAATACGAAAGTATTTTCATGTACTCTAAGGATTTCTACACTCCAACACAACCTCAACCAGCGTGATTATGCTCTCTTACATGTGGAAAATTCTCGGGACTTCCCCAGTTGTGCTTCTGAAGTGACCCAAATAAACCTCCACTACTTCATTCAACAAAGTTCCCTGTGCAGTAACTTTCAGTTCGACGACCGCCTAGTACCGCATCAACAGCAGACAACGCACATAAAGCTTAGTGTATGCCACACTAAGACAGCCCTTAGGCTTATCCCGGGATCTTCGGCCTACGGCGGACCCGCTAACTTCTTTTCATCGAGATCAGACAGACCTCAACGTGACATAAAGGTACGAACTCAACATATATCATAAAAACCGTTTGAATCTGTCCTGTCCTAAACTCCTCTTTTCACCACCTAGTATTTTAGTCTAAACAAACCATCCGATGCAACTACCAAAAACTGATGCAGCGGAAGCGGTGTTTTTTTTTTATCATCTTATGTCCCACACCAATCACTATAACTCTAACGGAAAGGTAACTCTAATGGCGGGCCCATAAGTCATTATTATTCTGTCAGCAATATCAAAGGTCCTCCGATGGATGTTTGGTAGAGCTAAAAGGGACTAAGTAATGAAAGTCGGAGAGCTACTCCCTCACGAGGACCTGTAACGAAAGAGTAAGCTATACATCAATAAACAACAGTATTATGTCAAAATAACTCATAACTCATGAATAAAGACAAACACTATTCTTTTCTATATTTTTTCTCTTTGTTATTCAAAATATGAATGGTCAATCACAAATACAAAATAGTATATCATCGCTTAGTTCTCAATGTTACAGGTTAATTCCACAACAAGCATAACAGGTTGAATACTCAAAAACATCAAACATCAGGTATAGAGGAGAGAGAGAGAACATCAGCATAACACAGTTCACTTACGAACCTCTTGAAACGGAAATACTAATGCACAGTGTGCAATTAGTCAGTAAAGCTAACCTCACGGCCGTTAGGGTATAGCATGAGCAGCATCACCAGCCGATAATGTGCAAAGTCTTTAGGAAAGTCTCTTAGGATTTCGCAGGATACACCAGCCAGAGTGATCAGGAATCAGCACAGCATACAGCATACCACAAACGCAGGGTCAGGTCACCAATCTTGTGAATGAGCCGAAGAACACTTTCCCACAGTCGACTTTTATAATACAGTTTTTCTTTATCTCTGATAAAATGTTTCTATTACAACTCTCTATAAGCCTCTCCATTGGACAATGACTATAGGAAGACGGTCTCCTGGCAATTACTTTACAGATATTCTCAAAGTATGCTTTGTCTAAAAATTGTATAACTTCTTAGAGAGGAAGAGGAAGAACTACATCTACATTTGTATAAACATGTTGAAACAGTTTCATTTGAGTCCACTACATCCCTCGCTTAGACAGGAAAGAACCTATAAAGTTTATTCAGAAATAAACTAATATCTACATTTTAAGGAAGCGTTTGAAACATTACAAGGACAGGAGCATGGAAGCACATCCCCTAGTATTCCTAAGGCCTACATTATTTTAGCAAAAGAGAAAATTATTTCTAAAGCTTAATAAACTTTCACGAAGAATGAAGCATTTCTGCTGTAAATAAAGCATGTTTCTGCAGTTCAGGAGACATAATAACTTTCAATTAGACAAACAGAATAATTTCATTTATCATTAATTTATCAATCGTCCTCACTTTCTTAAGTAATACTTCATGATCTAACACGATCTATTTTCATGTGATTTATTTTTCAGCTAAGAAAAGTCATCTGTCGAGTCTAACTACACATTTTGTGTTGTACATTTTATTAACGCACGTTTAGTGTTTTGTTTTTCAAACATTAGTATTTATTAAAAACATACACATGGATGAATTTCATTGAGCAGATTTTATTTGTAAAAATCATGCTCCATCATACCCAACTTCGAGGGACAATCCTCAGCTTTAAATCCTGCCTTGGGTCACTGGAGGATTTGGACTTTCATGAAAACAAAATGAAGTAGAAAGCCAAAAATCTTGACCGGTGCAACCTACTAGGCTGACATCAGCTCTATCCCCATCAGTCTCTAAACACAACCCCAAGCATATGCAGTTTATGTCTTTTTGACTAAACGGTTTTCAAGAGTTCATATCTCCAGTTTCCTTAATCTGATTTTGCAATTTTTGGTATTATTTATCTAATTAAAATAGTCTTCTTTTTATTTAATTGATTTTGTAAGTTTATTGGTTTGTTTCTTGACTTTAAAGTTGGTTTGGTGCTGCTTACATACTGGACACACATTTCTCTTGGTAAAGCCTGATGATTTGTGCCATTGCTACTATGGGTTAAGGTCGGGATTTTTCATTAAAACTGTGATTTGGCCCAGCAGGAAACTAGGTCACTAATTTGTTGGGACGCCTCTTCTAAACTCATAGTTTACAACCTCCCAATGGGTGACTAAGAGGCCCTAGAGTACTGACTAGCAGGGAGAGTGAAGGTGGTATTGTCCCCTTTTCCTTCCTGACCAATCACACAAATTGACTAAAGCTAGCAGTCTACTGCTATGTCACCACCAAAATCACTTGTGGGTTGCTTTTCAGTGTCTATCAGGCATCTCTGACAAGAATCTTTTGCTGTCACAATTTAAGCTGTTACCAGTATGCTCACGAAAACCAGAACCACCTTAGTAATCAAGGGGGATCTGGGGTCAAGCAGACTAGTAGTGGACTGTCTCATGTAAGTCCAAAAGTGGATACAACTAAATTGTTTTTTATAATTGACTCGGAGATAAGAGGTCCCACTCCTGGGCTCTTGTCATACCTCCTATTAAACAACTGGTTGGCTTTCATTGATAGATCCTGTACCTTCCTCCTTGAAGAGCAGACAGCCTTGAAGTGACATTTGATGTTGATCAGCCCTTCAAACTCCAAATAAGTAATGATGCTAAAATCATATTCTGTCACTTGCATTTTCTTTGTTTGGTGATATTACTACTTCCACATTACATTGCCTTTGACACTGCTGTGTTAAGTCATACAATGACTCCAGTATCGGTATATATGATGCAATTCCAGCAACCATACCCGCAGAACTGTAAGTAATGCAAAATCATGCAGCCCACGTCATCTTTGACCCGAAACAATAGGACCACACCATCTCCTACCTTGGAGTCTTTGCACCGGCTCTTGATAAGCCATGGTTAGACTCCAAAAGCCTTCTGCCTCGCACAGAAAGCCTGCATGGTTGCAAAGCTAGTTACCCAACTAAGCTTCCATGGCTCTACTAAGTGATCAGATGACTAAGGTTGACAGTGAAAACTGCAAATCCCTTCACTCACATAACTGCATCCTACGAAATTCAATCTCCATATCACTGTGCCCCATCTATTATCGCCAATCGAATGGATGCTTTCATATTGCTGTCCAGCCTGTGGCAACTGAAACCAGGACTTGTATCCCATCTTGAGCAACATTACTGAAGCTGCTATAGGTGACATGCACATTTTGCGGAGGGTGTGAGAAACCTCCACTTACCAACAAGAACAAAGCAGCATTTACAGTGAGTTTTCCCTTGCGTGATAAATCTCACCCAAAGATCTTGTTACCAGGGGAGAGCAAGTCTGTGCCAATCAGGTCAGGTCTATAATTGGTCCTTGGTTCCATACACAGCAGAACCAATACAGAAGCTATCTATGGCTCTGCACACATCTGATTTTTGCATAACTTCAGTGGCTATAAAGCCAGCCATCGGGAGACCTAATTGGCAGCCTGTTCTCTTAGATGCAGCATTCCAATGCACTCAGTAGCATATTTATGAGCCCCTTATGCCACCGTGGCATCACTTTTTGTGACACTCTGAAGGCGCAAATTACAATGCCATATTTATGAGGTCACGCACAGCCACTTTGGGTGGCTTTGAATGGCCTCTTGGATATGGAGTATGCAAATGCAGCGCAAGTCGATGTGTTGCCTTACTCTGCATTAGGAAAGCGTTCCATGGGCATTGTGGTGGGTGTTCCCACGCAACACCCATGGATTCTGACGCTTCCCCAGATTTAGGACACCATGTAAATCCGGGGATGCGCCAAAACCTTACACCTCCCCAGGGGATGCGCAACGAGGAGAAATAACTTTATTTCTCCTCGTTTATTCCTCTTTCCATGTGTGCTGCATTCTACAGCACAACCAGAAAGAGAAAAAAGCCTCCCAAGTTTATTTTTGTGCAGGAAGGTGCCCCTTCTTGCACAAAAACAATCCTGCCAACAACACAGGCACCCTTGCACCACAGTGCAAGGGTGCCTGTGTTGGCGCTAGACTGCTGAAACGTCACCAGCACTGAGGGAAAGGACAGGAATGCACCGTATTTGATAAATACAGTGCATTCCTGCCCTTTCAATTTAACGTAGGGTAGTGCAGCAAGGTGACTTGCTGCGCTACCCTATGCCAAATCCTCATAAATGAGGTCCCCTGTGTTTGGAAACAAGCATTGTTTTTTATCCTCATACCTTGTGTTAACTTTGTATTTTATCAACGACTGGTCCAGCAGAAAGGTATGAATTCTGACAATTTTATTCATACCTCCTGGATAGTAACACTAGAAGAGAGTCCCTGAAAAGATTATGTTTGCACAAAAGCAAGAATTTTCGTGTAAATGACATGTCAGATAACAATAGTGTTCAAAGGGAATGTGAAGACACTTCATCATGAAGGTAAACGACCTCTCTCCTCTGACCTTCTCTCCTTTGGACTGACTCAGGCCTTGCTTCAGAGGGTCTTCAGCCCATTTGCACTTTGATTAAATTCAAATTTTGGGCAACCATCCAACAAACCTACTTGTGTTAAAGAGAAGTTCCTGGAAATTCCACAGCAACTTCAAGGTGCTGCTGAAATCATAAAATGGTGGAAGGGAGGCTTGTGCCTCAGTGTCCCAAGAACAAAACTCCACAGCATCCTACCCTGCTATACAAAATGTGATTGCGAAACCTCTTTGAGTCAGGATGTAGAGCTTTAGCAAGGGAAGGATAAGTATTTTGGGAGTGAGGTGGATGAGCAATGCCACAGCTCATTGATGGAGGGGTCGGGTGGGTGTGAGTGGGTGGAAGTGGGAGCTGATGTGTGGATGGGGTAACTTGCCAGAAGGAGCTGGAATATTTTAAAGTCAGCCTTTTGTGTTTCTCAGCAAATATCTTTGAAAAAATATATTCTGCTGCTCAGGATGTGTGGCACTATATCCAAGTTTAGTTTTTTAGTTATTTGTAACGCAGTTTATGTCACTCTTAGCTCACTGTAAGCTACGGAGGAGAGGAGGAGGAGGAATAGAGCAGGTGAGGGAACGGAGGAACCAAGGGGGAAGTGAGCACGAAGCCTTGCGGATAGAATGGTCTTCCCCAAAATGCTAGCATCTTAATGGAACTGGTGGTGGTGTGTTGTTGATACTCAGTGTTGAACGTATGACTGGCGGAAGCGAGGGACGTATCACCAGGAGAAGCAAGGGAGCTAGAGAGGAAAAGCCTGTCCTATATTTCCTCATGGACCCATGGTGACTTGAGATATACCACCCAAGAAAGAAACTGACAGACTAGGCAGAAGCAGAAGAAAGACTGGCATTGTATGCCAACATTTCCTTCTGAACGCGAAGGGGAGATTGTTGGGAATGTTGGATTGATGAGGAAAAATCATGGGATTATTCTCAGTATAGGACATAACAGAACTATGAGGACTCATTGGTCCCCGGTCTAGGGGAGTGGGAGGCTCAAAGCAGTGACCCCTGCTTAGACGCACAAAGGGCGGTTACTACTGGCTTAGACATGCAGTGGCCCCTGCTTAGACACACAAAGGGCAGTTACTACTGGCTTAGACATACAGTGACCCCTGCTTAGACACACAAAGGGCAGTTACTACTGGCTTAGACATGCAGTGACCCCTGCTTAGACACACCAAGGGCAGTTACTACTGGCTTAGACATGTAGTGACCCCTGCTTAGACGCACCAAGGGCAGTTACTACTGGCTTAGGCTGGAGACCAAATAGTGTCTGCTGGTGTTGTGACAGGCAGAGAAATAGACATAACTCTGGGCCTAATGGGCCCTTTTGTGGCATAGCTTTGCATGTGTGCGTAACATCATCCTGCAATGTATCCTTGGGACAGAACACTGTGCCAACTGCACACTTATTGTTTGTAAGAAACAGAAAGCAAATTGCTTTAGATAATGTCAAGACCTCAATGTCTGCCAACTAATATCAAATTTCTAAAAAGCACATTTGAAGAAAGAACTATGCATTGAAGCCTTTTCTTTCAGAGAAGCACCATTGTAGAATAAATGGAACAATATGAGAATCCCAAGCCGGAGCCTAGATGGATGTTTGCTAATTGTCTTGGCAGAAGAGTATGGATGCGCCAGCCATTAATCTGCGGTTCTTCCTGCTGCGCGGTCCTTTCTGTATTATTATATTTCTAAAGGTTATCGAAAATAAAATACCGACAGGTGAGAAAGTCTAGATTTCCTATACCTAACTCCATATATATGTACCTACGCAGTACATATATCTTCAAGGCAGGTAGATGTGGAGTTAGCAATAGTAAATTTACTCTTCCCTCTATGCACTTACCTTTCAATATTTTGTCCCTCGATGGTCTGTCCTCGATATCAGTATGCCACGATATTGTTGGTGTCGATATTCAGTCGTACAATCATTTCTAAAAGAATGCTTTGTGGCTCATACCAGCTTAAAGCCTCTACTTCTACTGGAAAATACTGCGTCAATTTGTGGTAGATTTCTAGCGACCAACAAAGGCTTACCAGGATCATCGTTTTCAGCGCTGCATCTGGCAGGGAAGCAGCTCAGGACGGAGTCATTGGTTACCACCATTCCAAAGGTGCTGATGGGTGCTACCATGCTTCCTTCACCAACGCGCCATGTAACCCTTGCCATGTGACTCCCGTACTCCACATATGTTCATAGTTACATAGAACTGTTGTCCCCATATCTCAGGTGCCCTAACATATGAAGAAATCAACAATGACGCTGCTTAAAAAAACTGCAGACCCCAGTTTTTTTCTCTAACCTAGTGCTGATAATGAATTAGTCTCTGGCATCAGAAACTCTGACCTTCATGCCTTGAAAGCATGGACGTCATGTAGAGGTCGCCAGGGGTCGCAGCTGCGACCCCTGGCTTGCCCTCTGCTACCCCTAGCACTGCCTTAGCGACCCATGGCCTCAGAGGTGGCAAATTCAGTGCCAGGAACACAGGGGCTCCACTCTCTTTATTTTCTGTCCATTTTTTATTACACTAATAGTGAATAAATAAAACATATTATTCTCTAATAGTGTAATAAAAAGGGAGTACAATAAGCTGGAATATGCCCTTCAACGGCAGCTGAGGTAAGTAAAAATTGCTTTTCAAAATATGTTGTGTGCGTGCTTGCGGGTGAGAGAGTGTATATGTGTGAATTTGTGTGTATGTGTAAGAATGTGTGTGTGATTGAAAGTGGAGGTCAAAGGGCATGTGATGTCACTTCCTCTACCCCTGGCATTTCGGTGAATTGACGTCCATGCTTGAAAGTAGTCAAAGACTCTAACGCAAGGCGAGTCGAGGACACATTTTTACACACTTCTGTCAGCTCAATACATGGATCCTTTTAGAAAATACCAAGTTATCCACATAAAAATTACAACACACAGACAATTAACAGCCCCTCAGTCAGAACTGTCCCAGCCGTGAGTCAGATCTTCAGCGCTGAGCGCCAACTGAAACAATATAAAACCACATTTTTGAACCTAGACCTTCAGGGCCACGATTAGTCAACATAACCCACCCAGCCAACCTGACGACATCAACCTATTTCCTCTATTGCACCAGGCATCGTTCTGCAGTTATTCCCAGTCTTCTATGCATTCCCCTGTGACATCTCTGCATGATGAAATGTGCACTGGGGAACATTTGTCAGAAATGTCGAAAGCACATTTTCTTCCTCTCAATTTTCATTCTCCAAGGTGGAAACGTTGCCAGAAATGAGAAACCAGGTGGTGATCAGCGGTAGACACATACGCTTCTTTCGGGCCATAGAGCAGCATTACAGACTGGTCTGCCGCCAGCGACAGTAGGAGGGGTGAACCTGGTAAGATCAGGAGCAAGTGTGAAGCCTACAGCCCATCTTCATAAAATCTAGAAAAGAAAGGCCTTTGTGAGATAGTGGCCAGGCAGCTAAACAAAGGTTATCTTGAGTTTCCCCTAATAAAAATGGAGGGGAAGAGAGGCTGGGCGGTCCGTCATACATCCTCTCCAAACCATAATCAAATAAGCATGACGTTCTGATATCTATACATTGAGCACGAAATACTGCTTGTTTGTTTGGCAAACACAACAACACAAAACCCATGAAATAGGCCCTCATAATAGGGCATTCCTTAGTAGGGTCCTTGTATCCTTCCTGCTCCATTTATCGAAACCGAAACATCACACTTTAACTGTTTCATTATCTTGAGTTTCCTACTTTCAAGAACGTTGGCGCACCATATATCATCCAACCCAGCAACCAAGATCAGATGGTCACAACGCACAGCAATGACATCACCAGACTGGAAACCATGAAGTCTAGGAAGGAGAAGACGAGATGACACATTTGTTCCAGATTTGCGCCGAGGATCTGGAACTCCATTCTCATACATTTCCAGCCAGCTCCGTCCACCTCCCCTCCCAAAAGGAGCTGAAGACAAGACACACTTATTCAAGAAGCATCTTGTCAGTAAAAAGCAAACCCCTGCAGCAGAGCATTTCCCATGCATCAACGCAAGCACTTCTTGCTTCATCCTTCACCCTACTCCCCATACCCGCTTGCGCTATATGACTGCATATACATACATCAGGATTTGTCTGGGTTCATCGTCCAAACACCTTTACCCATCTACACATTTTATTCTTGATTTGGATGACTCAAAAGCCTCAAGAAGGCAGGCATGAGGTCTGAGTATTGGCCAGTGTAAAATGTATAACTCATTTAACATATGGATATAAATCAGAACAGTCTGATTTAGGAGAATGATTCATTAGGTGTAGTTGCGGTACCTGGAACCACTGGGCAGAGTACATATAAGTGGTTTCATGTTGACAGAGTAGCCAAGAGAATCACTTTTGGCCTTTGAGCATGAGGAGTATAATAGCCCCCTGTGCACATGGCATATTGCTTTATGCGGCAGATCCAACAGATTTCTATCCCCAAATGTTGAACGCGTACAAGGTTTTGTGCTGATATCAAGTCCCAGCGGACTGGGTCAAACCAGTGATGTGTTACCTAAGGAGGTGTGACCAGGAAGTGTTGAGCATCTTGCCCCTTAAAATATTTGGTTATGTCCTTGCATACATTAAGGCACTTAGAGGTAACTTAGAAGCAAATTGTATGCTCAAAAATTTGGTAAGGGCTATCTTTTAACTATCCCTGATTTGTAGAGTAAAATTGTCTAAAATATGTTCCTCCCTAGAATGTTATTGTGAGTCCAAGTGATGGCAAGGATTCTAGACATCATTTTCTTCTCCAAGTTGGATAGTTTGAGGGCCAGGCTACCCTGGTGTGGTGGGCCTGCTATGGCAGGTCATCGGATGCTGAGCTTGGAATATGGCAATGATGGTTTGTGGCCCTATTATCTTAGGGTTCATTAAAATATGGTATGTGTACACCTGGCAGTCCCATAGTTCAATAGCAGTCTGTGCTAACAGGTAGCTACCATGTTTCAATGGTAGAGAAAGCAACTTGTAAGAACCATTATGGATTTGGGTGGACTGAACCTCTGGTCGAGATGCATTGTTCTTGAATGAAGTACTTCTCTGAATTATTAGAGGGGGGATTAGATTTTTTCCAGTTTGGAAGAGTCCAGTGCGGCAGTTGTATGGGAAGAACCAATTCATCTTTTTTGTGTATTGAGTATACCAACAATGGTGGCTTCCTGGTGTTTGTAGGAATGGCAATGAGGTCAACAAGTCCTAGTTTCTAGTTTTCCAAAGTGTCCGAAAGAACATGCAATCAATAAAGCAATAAAGGGGTCACTGGGTCTCCTGCAGCTGCAAAGTTGGAGAATCAATTGACTCAATCAGTCTAGAAAGATGTCTATGCTACACACGATGAACATGTTACTCAAGTCACTTCAACTTGATCTACTCTGAGTATGTCATGGGGCAGGTGTTAGTCCAACTGCAGCGCACTCAATAAATCCACTGAAAGCTATTATGGAGTCAGACAATGTTGAGCGCATGTGCTGGAGTTGTGTGAAAATTGGGCCTACATGGGAGGAGATCATACTGTTCCCTGCAAGATTTAGAATAGAATATGGTACAGGACAGGATGTTGGGACATCTCTCAGGTAAGTATAAAAGGGCAACAATGTCGTACGGCTCCTACTAATCAAGTAAGACATATGCGTCAAAATATGGGGATTGAGTCCAAGTATATAATCAGAATATGTTGCCCAAGTTCCTGGCTAGCTCACATCGATTAAACAGATATCCCCTTTTGTGGTTACCTTAGGCATGCCCAAAGTGAGAGACAAGAAATACGCAAATTGGCATTTTCAAACATTTATTGAAGCAATTGGATTCTTGTGTAAAATATGAGCGCTGCAATTATCAGTAGTAGAAAACAGAGCATTGTTACCAGCATTACAAGAGTGGTGAAGAAGATGAATAATTCAACCATTATACCCTTGCAGTGATTTTATGAACATATATATCATAATGATACCTCTACCTAACATTGACTGTATTCTAGGGAGCGTAATAAGAAATGCATTCTGCCAGATCTCTTGGAGCAGCTTAATCCCCCATTTACCTGGCTGTGTGATGTATCCGGAAGCCAGTGGTGTAGAACAGGCGCCATTCTTTTCAGGATACTAATGAAGTCAGTAGGGCTGGCAATTAGTCACAGACAAACGTCCAGGATAATCCATAGAAGTTCTTCTCTGATGAGCTAAGTTTCAGAAGCAGTTTATATAATAAAACTGACTCAGTTCGCACTGTGTCTGAGGACCTGTGCTAAGTCACTGTTTGTATTTCTGATTCAGAGCTTTCTCCAAATGGGAAACAACATACTAGGGCAGAGTGCTCAGTGAACGTTATCCTTGAACATAATGTACAATGTTAAAAAGCTTACTAAGAAATGTGCATTGCAAGCAGAACACTTTTTCAGTACGTTATCATGTACGTGCAAAGTATGTTAAAAGTCCTCTCTAAAAAAGATGTCATGGTTAAACGTGAACTTGTAAAATGGAAGCTTTTGTGCATGGGCCCTGTTGAAAACCAGAACACCCACTCCTTGGCCGGAAGGAGGCGAACACTTCAAACTAAATTAAAGGCATTTCCTAAAATTTTACTTAATATGTATATAAGTGTAAAATCATTAAAAAAATTATAATAATTCCCTTTAATATTCAAGTAAAATGAAAGCCAGATTGCATTAAACGCCAATTTAAAAATATGCAATGTATAAAAACATATAAAAGCATTTTGTAAGATTTAAAATGCAGAAAACTCCAGTAAGGTTTCGCATGTCCCGAGAGTCATTAGGCACTATGATGGAACTAGCTTCTGCAGACGATGCTTCCGCATCCAATGAAGGCTCATAATATGCATTCTGTAGCAACAGCAATCACATAGAACAACACTGAAAATTAATCCTTAACAGACACATCAGCAGATCCATATCCTTAGATTGAACCAGTTGCAACACAAGGCATATATCAAGAGCACACTCGAAAGTGCACAGTAGACAGCGGAACACAGGCTGAACCCAATGTAACCATGCAGGTCGAAAGGACAAAGACAAGTTGTAATTTAGCTCTTAATTCAATGACACTTTAACTCTCTTATTGTACCATTCTCTTTTCTCCTATCCATCCCTTGTCACCCATCCTCTCCCATTTCTCCTATTGATCAGAGTAAGTGGTCACTGTCCAACCAAAGAAGTGTACATATAGAAAGAGATCAGAGAGGCAAGACAAGTAAAGAGAATGAAATAGAAAACTATCAGGTTTGACTCCAATGTTTTGATTTTCACTGCTACTGTGAGAAATTCACTCGATTTGCTTGGGATTACAAGCATACAGCAGGTAACATTTCAAGTTCTATGTGCATATGTGTTATTTTAATATTATTATTATGTGTTAGTCCACTAAACAACCATAATATTACCCTTACATACATTTCTTTCCTACAAGGGGAATGATTGGCTGGTTAGAAGCAGAATTCTTCATAAAGTGTTGCAAGACAAAAAAGTATATCCTAGTATAAAAACAAATGGCTGGGGGCGTGGCACAGCCCAAGATGGCGCCAGACGTGTGAGCGCGGAACTCGGTCGTGCACCGTGGGACCAGCAAGACCCCTGGGGGCTGTCCCCCCCTTTCGCATCGGGGGCAGGGACCAGAGGCCTTGAAAGACTCCTGACCCAGTGCAGCAAAGGGCACAGCCGGAGAATAGGTTGTAGAGCTGGCGCAGTAGGCCGGCCACCGCCATGGGGATGAGCCGCGCCTGCTGCCTGGTTACGGCAAGAGGCCCAGTGATAATGACTGAGCCCTTGGTGCAGAAAGGCTGGGGTGGCTGGCAAGACTCCTGACCCTGTGTAGTTGCACAATATCAATAGAGTGGT
Organism: Calotriton arnoldi; assembly: GCA_963921515.1. NCBI lineage: Eukaryota > Metazoa > Chordata > Amphibia > Caudata > Salamandridae > Calotriton > Calotriton arnoldi. Next base: position 193,196 of record CAWUFW010007787.1, read on the forward strand.
TATGTGAGCGCTAGGTCCCCGGACCACATGAATAGGAGGCTGTGGTGTTGTCCAAGAAGGTGCTCGGAACAGTGGGGCTGAGAGCAGACTGTGGGGACTATTGTTGATGATTGACACCCGATTGCCCTGCCAATTTTAAATAGGGGGTGGCGATGGATGGTCTGCCCCCCACACCCCAGGCATATGGACATATCGATGCATTCCCAGCTCTCTTGACCATGCTCACAGCCGGGGGCCTCCCGGCAGCACTCTGATAGCAATGTGGGGGGCTTCTGGGAGCTGGTACTAATGGGGAGTGAAGTTATTAGTCCTACAGATTGGTTGACCCTCAGGCGGCCCACCACAATAGACTGCACACCTCAGATTGAGATGCATAGAGCTAAAGGGCCCCGGGGACCTTCACCGGTGGGCCAAGAGAGGAGGAGGAGGCCTCGTGGGCACCGCAACTAGACCGAGATGGCGACCACCAATCACCAGCATGACGCCTCGATAAATGACCTCTTACAGTAGCCCCCAACTAAGAAAGGGGACAGGGGCCCCAAATAAGCTGGGCAACGAGACGGGGACACTGACCAGGGAGGGACTACCACCCCCGTAATGGACAAACCCATCACTAAAGGTGTCATTGTATGCCTTTTTGCAGACCTAGAAACAGAAATCAGAGCAGTTAGTGCAGATCTCAAGAAAAACCTAAAGGAACTTAAGTGTGATTTAGGTGACCTGGGTCAGAGGGTTGACTCACTGAAGACCACACAAGATGACGTACTCTGGAATTGGAGGAATATCACTCCCATGTGGTGACAATCACCCAACAACTTGTGATCATCCAGGAAAAACAAGAGGACTTGGAGAACCGCTCTCGGAGGTGCAACCTCCGCATATGAGGAGTTACCCAGGGCAAAACAAAAAGGTGACATAAGGCAATACATACAGGGTCAAGGGGAGGCTCTATTGGATGAGCACGGCCTGAATCCCTACACATAGATCAAGCACACCGAGTTGCCCGGCCCAGGTGGCAGGTCCCAGAACGAGACATTCCCCCCGGACATACTGATTTGCTTCCACCATTTTGAAGACAACAAAGTGATCCTTGCAGCTGCTCAGGGAGGGGGGCCATATGCTGTAACAGGGATGAACTGCGGATCTACTGTCACCTGTCCATGGTGACACTGATAAAGAGAAGGGCTTTTCGCAAGGTCACCACCTTCTTGAGAGCCAGCACAATACGCTATAGATCTGGCCATCCATTTCGGCTCCTCTTTGAGTGGAAGGGCAAGAAACATGACATCAAGTCGATCCGAGATGCCCTGCAGATCCTGAGTTTGGCGACCACCGCAGGGAATTCTCAAGCCAGTGTGGACAACGGTGGGACGTCATGATACCCAGAGGACCCCACAGAAGGAAGAGATCCTGGCCAGTTGTAGAGCAGCACTGGAGCAAGTCCAAAAAGTCAGCAGGGTCTAGGCATCATACTCCCCAGAACAAGATTTGCTTGAACCCCCTGCGGAGGGACCTGGGAGGAGGACTAGAGAAGGAGACGGCTAAAACAACAAGATGGGGCCGCAGGACCTGGGTGAGCCTTGTCTATATTTTCTGACCCAGCCGTGTGCTGCAGTCCGGTGTGGTTGTTTTGCCGGAACATGGACCCCAGTGGTCTTTACCTAACACGCTTATTCAGGTATTGTTCTGGTGTGGGATAGAAAAACTGATGGAGCATTGAGTTATTTTTTCTCAACCAGTTGCGGGGAATAGTAATTCCCATGGGTTTATTACTATTGGAAGTTCAACCATTAAATGTTGTGTTTGGGGGAACGTTGGGGGTTGGGGAAGGGAGGAACTGTCTCCCGAAACTGATAACCAAGATACCTTGCAAGAATCCCCAGAGGGGAAGCCACATCAGCATACTCCACAGTTCCCAAAGGCTGCTACACTAACACGGTCTACCGAAAATGTGAGGGCCCTCAACAATTCACTCAAATGGAGATCCATTTTGCATGAATTAGCCCAATTAGATACCGATATTGGGTTCATTCAGGAGAGTCATTTCCTAAGAGAGGATCAACCACGCTTGAAATCTATACTCTTTTTGAATCAATATCCCTCTTCTTCAAGAGAGAAGAAGACCACAGGTGTGGGGATACTGATCCATAAGTGATGCCCCTATTAGTCACAGAAACCTATAGAGATAAGGCGGACCACTGGGTGACTATAACAGGGACACTGAGGGGTGCCCCACTGACTTTGGCTTCAATTTACTGCCCAAAGCAGGGGCAGGAACAATTCTTGATAGACGCGCTTCGCACACTGACCGCCTGGTCTATAGAACCACTAATGGTGGGGGGAGATCTTAACCTTGTCTACGAGGCGGGAGTGGATGCCGACAACACTGGTAGGGGGGCTCCACAGTCGTACTACCAGCAGGTGGAGGACTAGGCACCCATTTGGCCAGATCACTCACGTTATTCTGGGGCACATTAGACCTATGTTAGGCTGGACTATCTCCCCCTGGACAAGTGACTACTGCCAGACCTCTTAGACGTAGCACAGCATCCTCTTACTCTCTCTGTCCATGGGCCTGTTACTTGTACGCTGGAGACTAAGGGGGCGTTACTCCAGGGGAAAGGCGGCTCATGGCAGCTTCATGACTCCCTTCTACGCGACCCAGACATAGTCGCGAATATCAAAGCAGTTATAGCCGACTACATCATTCACAATGACAAGGGTACTGTGATGGTGGTGACCTTATGGGACTCGCTGAAAGTCGTGTTTATGCGGCAACTTTATTGCACAAGCTGCATACCTGCGCAAAATGAGAAATATCTTGAAAATACAACTCACAGACGAGCTCCATAGTGTAGAACAAGACCATAAGCAGACTTGCTCCCCAAAACTCTAGAGGAAGATCCTAATGATGCAAAACCAGCCTAGTGCCCTAGAATTCGATAGAGCAGCATACCTGCTTGCCAAGCAAGACAATAAATACTATGTGAGCAGTTATGAACCAGGCAAACTGTTAGCGAACCTCCTCTGCACACGCCGGACCAAAACTCACATAGCAGAAGTTAAACCCCCGGACAGAAGGGTGCACATGCGAGATGTAGATAAATCACGCTCCTTCCACACATATTACACACATCTATATGCTATGGAGCCGGCCAATGCTAAGGAGAGAGCTGCATATCTGGCAGAGGCTGCTCTGACCAAACTACAGCGGTCGGATAGGGAACACTTAGAAAAACCTATAACCAAGGAGGAGGTTCTTCAAGCCATATCTAAACTACATCTTTAAAGAGCTCAGGGTCCAGATGAGCTCACTGACGCCTTCTAACTTTGTTTTGAATCCTCCATCCTCCCACTTTTACACAAAGTAATCCAGGAAATGATCGATGAGTGTCGTGTGACACCCTCCATGACTGGATCAACTGTCTCCCTCATCTCTAAGCCAGGCAAAGACTCCATGGAGAGTGGCTCCTACCAGCCCATGTCTCGTCTCAACGTGGATGAGAAAATATTTACTAAGATTGGGGCTTAAGATTGCAACCACTGATGGAAGAGCTGGTCCCACCCCGATCAATCGGGATTTATACCAGAACTACATACAGAGATAACACTAAAAAAGCTCTCCACCTCCTCAATATTGGCCACACTGGGGCCATAAAATCACTCCTGTTCACACTGGATGTGGAGAAGGCGTTTGACAGGGTGGACAGCGAGTTCATGGCAAAAACGTTTAGGTCGAAAGGCATGAGGGAAAAATTTGTGTCATGGCTACTGGCAGAGCCAGAATATCAAAAACCTTGGGGTAAAATATGCCTTAAAGGCCTTAACTCACATTGGATTTTGATTGAGCAGGCCACAAGACAGGGGTGTCCTTTGTCGCTTCTGCTCATGGCGCTCATGCTGGAACCCCTTGAGCTACGCAAACAATGGAGCCCGCTGCTCACATATTTTAGCAAAGACTGATATTAAGACCCAGGCAGGGTGGGAAACGCAAATTTTACGGCTCTGAGGTGTGGTCGGCGAGCAATGGGCACTGGGGAGAGGGGAACAATTCTTTTTGGGGAACAGGTGTGCGGGGAGGCAAGGGATTTTTTTTCTTATAACGCTGCATCCCTCATATTGGGTAATGAGACAGAATATCGAGGGAAAAAATTCGACCTACCATAATATCGAGTTAAAAATATCGAGGAATGGAAATATCTAGTACAAAAATATCGTTGTCAAGAATATCGACTTGAAGGTAAGTAATATCGATTTTAAAATTATAGAAGTCATTAATATCGTTTGCAAAAATATAATTGTTTAAAATATCGATTTTTAATTAGTATTATATATTTTAGTATATATTTTAAATGTATGTGATGTATTTTTTGTATAAGTATTGTTTATGTTTTTTTAATATATGTGTCAGATTTTTAGCAGTTATTAATTTTATTTTAATTAACTTTTGTGTTTTTTAGTTCCGTAGCAGGTTGAGGGTATACAGGGGAACAGGGTGGGAAGTAATATAATTATAATAAATTAATGAATATTTTTAATTTAATAATATTTATTTAATTGAGATTTTATCATGTTAAATGTGTTTTTAATTTTTTAGGGTAAATTTTAGGTGCGGGTTGTGGGGTTTATAGGGGTAAAGGGTGGGAAGTAATTTATTTTTAATTAATTAATAATTAGTTGTTAATTAACATTAATTAATTAATTTACAATTAATTATGGTAAGTGTGTAATTAATTTTAGGTGTGGTTTGTAGGGTTTATAGGGGTAAAGGGTGGGAAGTAATTTGTTTAATTAATTAATAATTATTTGATCATAATCTTAATTAATTTATATTTAATTAGGGTAATTGTTTATTTTTTCTGTGTGTGAGATTTACATTTATAGGGGTAAAGGGAGGGGAGTAAATTAATTTTGCTTACTTTATAATTAGTTGTTAAATCCTATTAGTTTTTTAATTGAAAATAAGTTTTAATTGTGTAATTAATTTTTTTACAGTTTAATTTTAGCTGTGGGTTGTGGGGATAATAGGGGTAAAGTGTGGGAAGTTAATTAATTTTTATGAGTTTTAATTTGTTTTTTAATTAATAATCTTTTTTAATTGGTAATTAATTATGTTAATTATGGAAGTACACGTTTCTTTTAATTTAGATATGAGTTGTGAATTGTGTGGTGTTATAGGGTAGGAAATAAAAAAACTAAATGTATGTAATAATTATTGTTTCTGTTTCTAAATATTTTCTGATTAAGAATATTTATTTGTTTGAAAATTATTTTTTTGTTTATTTATTATAACATTTGTAGGTATTTGTCATATGTACTTAACATTATAATATTTTTTTTTTAATATTAAATATATTTGTTTTTACATTTTTAACATTTTTGTATATTTTTGTATTTATTTTGTTTTTTAAATATTTTGCTGTTAATATTTTGTTTGTTTTTAATTTTGAACTGACTGGAGTGCGAATATTAATTGTCACCCCTCCATAATCCAACAATTTCCCTACTGTTACACTTATTGGAGTGGGAATACAAATTTTTACCCCTCCGCTATCCAACACTTTCCCTATTGTTGCACTCAGTGGAGTGGGAATAGTAATTTTTACCCCCTACGCTATCCAACACTTTCTCTACTGTTGCATTGACTGGAGTTGGAATAGTAACTTTTACCCTCTGCTATCCAACACTTTTTTACTGTTACACTCACTGGAGTGGGAATAGTAATGTTTACCCCTCCGCTATCCAACACTTTCCCTACTGTTGCACTCATTGGAGTGGGAATAGTAATTTTTACCCCTCTGCTATCCAACACTTTTCCTACTGTTACACTCACTGGAGTGGGAATAGTAATTTGTACCCCTCCGCTATCCAACACTTTCCCTATTGTTGCACTCACTGGAGTGGGAATAGTAATTTTTTCCCCTGTGCTATCCAACACTTTCCCTATTGTTGCACTCACTGGAGTGGGAATAGTAATTTTTACCACTTCGATATCCAACACTTTCCCTACTCTTGCACTTATTGTAGTGGGAATAGTGATTTTTACCCCTCCGCTATTCAACACTTTCCCTACTGTTGCACTCATTGGAGTAGGAATAGTAATTTTTACAGATCTGCTATCAAACTCTTTCCCTATTGTTGCACTGACTGGAGTGGGAATAGTATTTTTTTTTCCCTCCTCTATCCAACACTTTTCCTATTGTTGCACTCACTGGAGTGGGAATAGTACATTTTAACCCTCCGCTATCCAACACTTTCCCTACTGTTGCACTCACTGGAGTGGGAATAGTAATTTGTATCCCTCCACTATCCATCACTTTCCCTACTGTTGCACAGACTGGAGTGGGAATAGTAAATTTTAACCCTCCGCTATCCAACACTTTCCCTACTGTTGCACTCACTGGAGTGGGAATAGTAATTTGTATCCCTCCGCTATCCATCACTTTCCCTACTGTTGCACTCACTGTAGTGGGAATAGTAATTTTTACCCCTCTGCTATCCAACACTTTCCCTACTGTTGCACTCACTGGAGTAGGAAATTTAAGTTTAAAGATTTTTAAATAGTTTAATGTTTTAATTGATAATTGGATTTTGTTTAATTAGATTTTATGTTACTGGTACATATTTATTTATTTATTTATTTATTTGTACATTTTTATATAATTTTAAAATTATAAAATAAATTAAAATTAATAGTTTGTGTTTCAAAGTAAATATATATATATATTAATTATTATGTATGTATGTTTAACTTTTTTAAATTGAGTGTATTTGTTATATTTGTTAAAATGTATATTAAATCTATTTTTTTTATTAATTTTATTATTAAATATATTTAATATTTATTATTTTATTTTACATATATAAAAATCGATATTTTGTACAACTATATTTTTGACATCTATATATTTTTTTCAATATTTTTGTACTTACCTGTTTAAGTATAGGGAGTCGATATTTTTGCATTCTATATTTTTACCTCGATATTTTTTATCTATATTTTTGAGGTCGATATTCTGTCAGTGAACCCTCATATTGTACCAGAGACGTCCGGAAATGTGGGCCCTAAAATGATTGTAAAGCAGATATTAAAAATGTCGATAAGAGCGTATTTGAACGTATTTGAACTTTAAAAGAAATGGCTTTATCAGTGGTTTTCCAAGTATTACTTTATTGGCGGAAAGTGGGAGACTTGAGCTTTCAGCTGATTTGCATTTCTTCGTTTCTGATAGTTTCATTTATAATTCAATACTGTGTGGCATCCTGAGGGGTTGAATTACTTGATAATGTGTAACCAATTCAAAGTTTTTTTTAACAGAGAGCCCCAAAATTTGTCTTGCCTGGGGCCACAAAAATGTTTAAGCGAGCACGGCTTCAACCTCCTTGTATTCATGCCTGTGTTACTTCTTACCTTCCGTCTTGCCAACTCTTATTGGTTCATGACCACTTACGTCAAATAGTACAAGCAGAGGGCAGCACAGAAACCTTGGAGGCAGAGCTGAGCCAGGGACAAGCCTGAACCAATCGTGTTCTTTGGCTGAAGAGCCAGATTACATGTGGAGCAGAGGCCATTGGGCAGTTTACACTTGCAACAGCCGCCTTTTAATAATATCAATTATACAAAGCGCCTGCCAGTAAATAAAAGATAATGCAAATGTTATTTATTTTCCACATAAGAAAATCCTTTTCTCATTTGATCTATCTTCTTGTATAAATGCTTGTGACGCTTCTTACAGAGAAACGCTGTGCTTGTTCTGCCTCTTCTTAATCTCAAAAGGAGACATTTGCCCGGAGCCAACATCTCTTTGCCAATCTTCATTCAATGGTTAGCCATGCCTAACAGCCTGCGTCTAAGCAAAGGTCTCAAGAAACAGAATGAGTAGCATTAGATCATATGGTTTAAAAAACCTTATGATCTGGGATCACAACATATGTTTACTGTGCCAAATTCTTGATACCAAAGAAACCAAGTAGAGGTCCACATCTTATCCAGATCTCCGTACAACTGCACTCTGTTCCCACATGTAGCACTCAATGTTCAAAGCATAACACACGTCTCCTGCACATAACCAGTTTTACCCACACTTTGAACTCATCAATTACTAGCTTCCACCCTGCACCCCTTCTCTCACTTCCAACTACATTCTGATAAGTGCCTTTCACTTTGCAATAGGATGCCATCTCCCTTTATGGCATTATGGACATTGTTGACACTTCTGGGCTTTGGAGTGACATCCTAATGGATATGGCTCTTGCAGTCTTGGTCCACTTCCATTGAACTAATTGGACTGTAACACCTAATAGATCTGCAGATGCATAACCGGGATTGGTAATGTGCCCGTGACGTGATCACATGCAGAGAGAGATGGCCACCCTAACACAGCACTGACAACTAGTCTCAGACCAGCAGCTACCTGCTTCCCCCTTCCGCCCAGCCTGCTCTTTTGTTCCTGAAGCACCACTTGCCTGGCGCCCTGTATGAACATGATATAAATGCAAGCATTTAATTTGCTTAAGCATTACACCAGGTGGTTAATTTTACAATATGCAATCAACTGTTTTAATTTGTGGTTCAAACAGAATGGGTGGGTAACTATGTAGTCAAGTCAATAAAAATACAGTCCCAATATCAAATCACTTGTCCCAACGATCAGTATTACAGTTTTTCTGCATTCAACTTCAAAAAGTTTTTAGTCCTCCAACGTTCACCCACTTGGAACACTCTTTTCAACGCAGCACTGTCACCCCTGGGGGTATATGGGTGCTGGGGTGCGAGGTCTCCCTCGAAGAGCAAAGCCTTGAGTTTCTTTCTGAAATCTGCCAGGGAGGGTGCTGTTCGGAGGTGGGGGGCAAGTCGTTCCAGGTCTTGGCAGCGATGTAGGAGGAGCAGCCCCCGCTGCAGCTGCGATGGATGCGGGGGTGCACGCACGGGCTAGTGAGGAGGAGCACAGGTGTCTTGCAGGTTGATGGAAGTTAAGTCAGTGGTTGATGTAGGTCGTCCTTGATCGTGTAGGGCTTTGTAGGCGTGCATGAGGATCTTGAACTGGCAATTCTTCTGGATGGGGAGCCTGCGGAGGTTTCTGAGGTGGTGGATGAAGTGGGTCCATTTGGGGAGGTCCAGGATGAGTCTGGCTGCAGCGTTCTCTACGGTCTGGAGTCTCTTGAGGTGCCAGTTAGAGATGCTGGCATTTACTGCATTGCCGTAGTCGAGGCGGCTGGTGATGAGGACCTGAGTGACGGTCTTTCCGATGTTGACAGGGATCCATCTGAAGATTCTGCGGAGCATGTGGAAGCAGGAGGAAAATAATGCAGAAGATCCTGTGTGCTTTGCAGTTTCACTCGGCTTCAGCGCGTGTAACGTGCTAGTTCACTTAATCATAGTGCGTGTGCCAGACTCTGTGTGCAGTGCGTCCTCACTCAGCTTTAACGTGTGATCTGTGCTTGTTGCTGAGACTCACTCAAAAGCAGACATGCAAGGAGCACAAGGCAGGTTGTTGAAGCTCGTGCTGAGCAATCACGGTTGAATTTAAGAAACACAGCGGCCGAACCTAAACAGTCATAGGTAGGAATAATACAAATCACCGGTCACCTGGGTTCTGCCTCTATACAACCAGTTAGTTCACAATTCACCACAGTCTTTACATTAATTAAAGTATTCCAGGGACTATACTGATGCTGCTCATGAGGGTTTCGCTCGTTGCCAAGTACGTTATAGTCAAATAAGACAAATCTTGAAGGTAGAAGAAACCCAAATGCTTTATTGTAATTGCATTTTTTATATCGCTTACTATGCCTGACGAGGCGTCGAATCGTTTTTTCAGCGAGTAGCATGCTACTCGTGAACACAGAGAGGATTAGTGGTGAATTAGTATGGGAGATATGAAATTAATTTGAGCGGTGGACATGTGAGTTTGTTATTTGGATTGAAAAACGTTGGTGGAGGGATAGAAGAGAATGATTTGCATTTATTTAGCACTTGCTACCCCTGTTGAGGTGTCAAATCGCTTTTCGGCGGTTAGCACTCTACTCTGGAACCCAAACAAGATTATTGGGGAATTAGTATTGGGAAATATGAAATTAATTTGAGCAGTGGACATGTTAGTCTGTTGGTTGGATTGAAAAGGATAGTGGAGGGATAGAAGAGGAAAGGGTCTAGAAAGTGTTTTTGGGAGCTCATAGCAGTAGGAGGAGGTTTGGGATGAGTATGGGGGAGGTGGAGGAGGGAAGAGTCAGAGGGAAGGGTTTAGAAAGGCTTGTTTGGGAGATCTGAATAGTAAAAGAGGTATGACATTATGCAAGAAGGGAAGAGTTTAGAAAGGGTTATTTTGGGCATCATAGCAGTTGAATGGGGTTTGGGATGAGTCAGAGAGTGGAGGTAGAGGATATATTGAGAGAGGTATAGGGTGAGATATAGGGTAGAGAATTGGAGATGCTGAATTAAAAGTAAAGTAATAAAGATACATAAGTACATGGAAGGTATATATGTATAAGGAAGGTAATATATGTAGATTTAAGTTGTATTTAATAAACTCAGACTTTCAAGTGTTGCAGTACTTTAAGTTAATTTATTTGCTCATATAATTTTTTTTGTAATTCAATAGTGAAGCAATTGTAGATAAATAGTTATGATAAAGATTTACTTATTTTCACTAAATGCCTAAGAACAGCACACAACGTCTCTCAGTGGCTGTCCCAGACTCCACCAATATACTCCCTTGGAATCTAGAACTCCAGCATGAGGGAGCATAAATATTCCACACACATAGTATGCATACAATTAAAACATTGGAATGTGGAGCACTCCATTGAAGACAATGGAGTGCTCCGTGTTTCTACGGGCCGGTAAAGGCCCGCAAAGCAACATTCCAATGTTGTTTTCACAAAGGCCTCTCGGATCCCGAGGGGATGTAAACCCCCTCGAACTCCGAGAGGCCTTTGTTTTATTTGTTAGAACATTCTGCCCTCTAGTGGCAGAATGTTCTAATAGCCTTATAGCCCTTCGTAGCTGGGCTATACCGGCTATTAAAGTCCCGCTCCCTTGTTAAAGGCCCTCGCCTTCGGTTCGGGCCTTTAACGCTGGAGCGGGCCTTTAAAAGCCGGTATAACCCGCTACAGCGGGCTATAAGGCTATATTAAAGTGAAACACCCTCTGTGTTGGAACAGCCTGTAACACTAGGTTCATTATTCTCTTGAAATCCTGCTTCCATTTGCCAGGTTGGAAAGCAAGGTTGCGCTGCTAAGAAATGTGCAAAGGTACAACCCAGAGCCTCATGGGTTTTGGGCCTACTAGAGCCATTAAATTAGCAATCATGCTCAGCGCTACAGGAAGCTTCACTATAAAACCACATCCATATTTGATTACAATTATTGATACATTCTGGGTTTTGTGTGTGATTACTAACATTGTATTACATACGAGTACATGAACTCAATGCAGATAAGATTTAAGTTTTCACCAAACTTTCAGTCCAAACTCACCTGTTGCATACGTCCAGGCACCAGTGTCAGCCAGGCTGCACTGCACACTGAATGGGGGGACATGAGAGCAAAGGATTTGGCCTCTTCGTAGGTTAAAACAGGGACAGAAAGGAAATTTAAATTGTCGTTTTGGGACATGGGAATGTTCTCTGTTTTTAGATGTGTGATTGATCAGACAGAACTGTTGCTGCCTCTCTAGCTAATTATCAACTTCTTGCACACATAGCAAAAAGGACATGAAGTTCAAATTGTTGTTTCAGTCACACCAAACAATAAAATGTGTATTAATCACATTCCAAGATGCCATGGGTGATGTTCCTGTAATCAACCCCCTCTGCCTTTCTGCTGGCTATCTGCCAGTGGGTCATCAGCTCTCAAAGGCCCTTTTTGATGGGAGCCATTCACACCTTTCTGCTGTGTTGAGAAAATCTAATGACACCAATTCAGGAGGGGGAAGGGGATTGGGCAGCACCTGTCTGGGGAATGTCCAGGCTTCAGAGAATATCCTTTATAAAAATGTATTTGGAGTCTAGGCACCAAACCTTTAGGCTCACCCATGAATAATATTTTTGATAAACATGACAATGATGCAAAAATTACTTTTGTTCACCATTTTTATGCCAACTTAGAAAATATTATTTATGAGCTGAAACCAGTTTAGACAAAATGCAACATGTTTTAGCCTAATGTAATATATAACACTTTTGAGTCCTGTCACTGCAGAGACATGCCAATTCCATGTCTTGCATGCCTCACATTTGCATGATTAGTACCATAGCTGTGTGTGCTCCAAGGCACAACACAGGTGTTTTAGAGGTGAATTGTCTAATGTGAAAGTTACTACGTCAAACGTGTTTACTTTGGTATGTGCCTGCTGCAGCATCTTCTTAGAACAGGAGAGTTACAAGGAAAGCCTTGAAGCCATGTTTTCAGAGTCACTCATGTGGGTGGTGAAAATCCGCACTGCAGCTCATGCATGCCTTGGTACTCCCTCTACTCAAGAAGAATGACCTTGACCCTCATTGTTGGTCAAATGTTAGGCCAATTTCCCTCCTTTCTGTTTTTTCCAAAGTTCTGGTAAAGCGTGTTAACACTCAACTCTCTTCCTTCGTCACTGCTTGTAATCTGCTTCATCCGTCCCAGTCTGGGTTTAGGGCAGGCCACAGTACCGAATCCACCCTACTAGGAGTCACAGAACTCCTTAGGCAAGAACTCAATTCTGGTGGGACCGCCGCCCTTGTCCTTCTGGATCTAAGTGTGGCTTTCGATGCGGTCTCACACTCCATTCTTCTGGACAGACCGGAGGCATCAGGCATTGTTGACATTGCCTTGAGGTGGCTATCATCCTCTCTGAAAGATCGAACGTTTCAGGTCTCATCCGCAAACAATACATCTATGACCCTAACACTGACCTCGGGAGTTTCGCAGGGATCTATTTTGAGCCCCTGCTTTATAACTTTTACCTTCGCCCCTTGATGGAAGTGATTGAAGAGTCTGGCCTCACCGTATTTTCGTACGCGGATGATTCCCACATTATTTTCTCTGTATCTTATATTTATAATTAAGATCCTTCCCCACTCAGGCAAGGCCTGTCTAATGTCGCCCTTTGGATGAACAGAAACACCCTAAAACTAATGGCAATAAAACCAAAGTCCTGATTCTGGGAAACAATCCCGAACTTTGGGGAGTTAACCACTGGCCCGTCATACTGAGGCTTTTACCCATGCCAGTTAATAAGGTTAAGAATCTCTGCTTCATCATCGATAAGAATCTTTCCCTCAAGCTGCAGGTCTCCAAGCTCACAGCCTCTTTCTTTTCCATTCTCAAATGGCTCAAGAAAATCCTCTGGCTGATTCCTCTAAGTGCCCAGAGGACAGTGCTACAGGCCCTGGTAATGTCCAGATTGGACTATGGGAATGTACTGTATCTGGGCGCTGATAAATCCTTGATTCATCGCTTGCAGATCATCTAATACGCGGCCGCCCGCATTCTTTTCCAGCTGCCTAGATATGCTTCCGTCTCTCCCTTGCTCCACAAATTACATTGGCTGAAGGTTGACAAACGTATTAAATTCAAGGCCTTATGTTACATGTTCCGAGCTAGACACGGACTTGCCCCATCTTACATCCAAGATCTGGTGTCCCCCGTATGTCCCTACCCGATCGCTGAGATCGGCCAACCTCGCACTGTTTACCATGCCTAGCTTTCGCCGGGCTCGTATTAAGGGGCGCTCCTTCTCCTTTTTAGGCCCTAAACTTTGGAACTCTCTTCCGGTAGCTCTCAGGAACCGTAACTTGTTGCTTACTTTCCATAAGCACCTGAAAACCATGCTCTTCAATTGCCCTGACTGAGTTCTTGTCACCTGGTATGTTGCTATGTCTCCTGCTTGCTTTAGCATCTCTGCTTACTGTCTGCCTCTAGCGCCGGGAAACCCTATTGGGTAGCTGCGCGCTCTATAAGCTTCTTAAATAAATAAATAAATAAATGTGACACCTTATTTTCGTGCCGCTCGTGCGCTTTCTGCACCTGCTGCATATTATTGTGGACTTAATTAAGAGTTTGGGGACTCCATTGGCATTATCCTTTTATTACCAGGTTTAAGAGGCAGAGAACATGTTCTGTGAGGGGTTAGGCAGCCACCTATAGTCCAAATGTGCTAGTAAATAAAGTCCCATAAAAGAAAAACATTTGCAGACCACTCAGAAAGATACATTTCCTTACAGTGAATAACATTTGGGCAGTGGCATAGGCAACACTGTGAGCTAGCGGACCTGGGATGTAGTGGCAACGTGCTAGGTTTGCACGTCACAAAGCTGGCGAAGTTTTAAAAAAATGGATTCACATCAGAACTTCACACACCTGTACCATGTGTCAAACAATTCTATAAGGAAAACATTCTCAAACATCGTACTGGGGTGAGTCGCCTCTCTGCACAGGCCAGGAATGTCTTCTGTGCTGTTGATGGACTAATGAACTATGCATCTTTACGTTTATACTGAACAACGCACACATTTAGTTGTACCAGATGTATGCGCAGGCGCTTCTCTGGACCGGTCTGGGGTAGGGGTTCGATGATTGAAAAGCACTTGGGAGAGATTCATAGATGAGAGGAGATCAACCCTACTCCTCATCCACACCAGCACCTTACTATGCATGTGACCATCCTGAAGCAAAGACATTAAGTACTCTTGTACATGGGGGCAGCATGCATTGATGATGCCTATGTGGTCCATGTCCTGTGTGTATATTATAAGACTGAACTGCTGTCTAACAAGTGGAACTTATTTCGTGTGTGAACAAAGCCTGCACTGCTTGTGCCCATGCAGTGCCTGTTTTGTGAGTGATGGAAGTGGTACAGCCCAGTTTTCTATATCTCAGGGCTCTGCATCAAACAGATTGCACCACTGGCCATGTCGATCTATAGGTATCAGCTGAAAGTGTACTTTGGAAGTTAACATCAGTATAACACGTCAAATTACAGTGACACCCATTTGGCTTCACAAGAATGACAGAGAGGATGGTTCCCAAACCATGAAGGTTTAGTAACAAATTAATAAAAGATACAGGCTTTATTCTTTTAGCAAAATTATTTGTCTGTTAAGCGTAAAATTCAGTAAATGTTAATCAATCCAACAACATATATCAGATACTAGTATCATAAATCCTTAAAGAATGTAAAATGAAAAGCAGAGAAAGTATCGGTTCTGTGAAGCCCTAAACCGAATAAGGTATCTACAATGGCAGAGGTAACTTCTAAGCAGAAGGTGCCAGTCTGAAGTGAACCAGACGAAGGTTCAGGGCAAGGAAGGCATAAGCATTCGAGAGTCAAACTCAAGAACTAGGAATAGTCTCAGGTAGCAGAGCTAGGGAAGGTCTTCCCTCAGTAAGGTCGGGGCAAGATAACCTAAACACTATTCTGAGACACAGTTAATACATTTAATTTCGTCCAGAGCTTCTTCCCGCCAACTCCTCTGAACTTCAACCAATCATGTTGTGCCATCTCCTTGGAACACTAAACTCCCCTCGTACCATCGAACAAAGGCTCACACAGCTGCACAACCTTGGATGTATCATCGACACTACAGTGCAGACTGCATGGTACAGGAGGCGCTTTCTCATCCCCAAACACGGTGTAAATCACAACAGATTTCCAATTAAAATTATTGATTCTAACATTTTTAAAAGCAAATAATAAGTTACTCTTCTACTAAGCTTGATATCTTGCACCTGCAACAAGAAGGGGAACGTGAGAGCACATTCTGGAATCAACATTCTGTTACCAGTGAAAGGCTTTGAGCAGCTGAGGCCTACTCCTAGTTAGGTCAACGTTAAGAACGTACATGTGGCTATTCTGAATGTACTATAGGTTAAATGATTATACTTCGATTAAAGAAAGTGTGGCTTCTTTGTGCGTATTATTCACACATTAACACACCGATTAACATATGAATAATCAAGATTCTAAAGTAATAAAATGCCTTCTGCTTCAGATGCTTACAACCCTGTTTTATATGCGATATATGCTCTCCATGTGAGGAAACATATACCACGGAGCCCTGTGCTGTGCCTCTTCTGTGTGTTGAAGTGATGCTTGCACCTCCGTGCACTCTGTGCTCCTCTCTTGAACACTGCACCCCTTTCCCATGAGTAAAACAATCTGTCATCTAGACGTAGGAGCAGCCTTCCCCAACGCAAAGAACATTTAAAAATGCATGCACACTCACACTAGGTGCACTACATTATTCAAAAATACAAAATAATTTTCGGTGAGCAAAATCCAAAACGACTGGTATTCAGGTGCGGCTTCTCCTTTGGAGCGTAAGGGGCATTGCTTTCCTCCTGCCACAGGGATGTGTTGATCTGTGGCATAGCCGGACAGCAGTGTGGGCGGAGCCAATACTGTTGACTGACATTAGCAGGCAGCAGGGATGAAGTGCGCATGTCGGGTTGGACAGGACTCTTACTGTGACCAGCCTGACATGCACACCTCAGTCCTCTTAAACCCACACTGTGTTAAGTGTAATGGTCTCATGCTGGGCCCTAGGCCCACATGCAGATCATAATGATGGACACAGACACCAAGGGTTACTGGATAGCAATGGCCACGAGCACGTGCGCTCGGCCCCTTTTATTGTCAGGGTCACCTGACTGGTGACGCCTGTGAGGGGTGGGTGTACAGTGTGGTTGAGGCACAATGCAAACACTAGACCGGTGATCAGGCGATCACTACATCCCTCCTAAACTTTCTTTAAAGTCAAAACAGAGTCCAAACCTGTGGGGAGGAAATAGGATTGAAACACAATATAATACAATAACAAAACTTCCACGAAGCCTCTTTAACTGCTTGCCATCCGCCGACAATGGAATCCTTGCAGGCGGGATCACTAGTTCTCTTTTTGCACGATGTCAGGGTGCCCTGTGGACCTAATCTTTCTTGGACTCAATAATGTGGACGGGTACTCCTCAGTCTCTCTCTTTCTGTTCCACGTGCAGCGAAGGTACATGTGGAGTGATGGTGGACGAGGTATGTTCTGTGTTCCACCACACAGTCCTGGTTAAGGTATTCGCTCCATATGAGTAGTCGCAATTCTCTCTGCAGTTAGGTATGCAGTTGCAGGACGTCCCTCTCACGGATGCCCCTCTCTTGTGGGTCTCCCCTCTCACCGGATGACCCTTAGGCCCTCTTTTGCCAGGCTTCCACTGGACTGGGTGGACTTCCGCCGTGTCACTCCAACCACGTTGGAGGAATCGCTACGGGCCACCTCTCGTGTCCCACGCTCCGCCTGAAAGGGTTGTTGTTGGCTCCTGCCCTTTCTCACGAGACCGTCGTCCCCCTGGAACTTGCAAACAAGCAGTTGTGGATCCATCTCTCTTGTCGGGACCCGCTGCCACCGGTGTCCCTGAGGCCCTTGCCCCTTGGATATCCACGGTCTCCCGTTCTATCCCAAAGGTAGGTGTTACCAATGGACCCTCCTGCTCGCCTCTGCCGTTACCAGGAGATCTGGAGACTCGTAGGTAGATGTCGTAGATAGGCGTTGACTCTCAGTATCCCTGATATTCTCCAGGCCCGGTGTTCCGATGGTCATGCACTTTTCACCTTCCCTTCAGGTGTTTTCCTTCTGGTGTGTGATTTGACCTGTCACACCTCTTTCCTCTTCTCCTCTTATTTTCTTCTCCTTCAAGGCGTCTTGCCACTTAACTTCTGTCTTCTCTTTCCTTCCTTCGCGACGCGGTCTGGTCCCCTCTTATACTTGTCTGCCCTAACCAGGCTTCTCCGTGTAGCGTGCACTCCACACGTATCTTCCCGGTCTTGTCCTAACACTCTAGGACACTGTCTTTACTTCGCTCTGTGACTGGACCTGTCGTCGCGACCTTCTTCCATTCCGTTACTTCCGATCAATATTGTCAGACTTCTCTTCTGATCTCTTCTTGGTCCTCGTCCCGGACCTCTCCTTGGTCCTCTTCGTGACCCTCTCTTCGGTCATTCTCTTCCCGGACCACTCCTTCATTTTCCTTGTCGGACTTCTTGTCCGGTCTCATCTCACCGACTACTTCACTTGGTCACGGCTCTTTAACCTCTTCTGCGGTCACTGCTCTCTGACCTCTTCTGCGGTCACTGCTCTCGGACCTCTGCGTCGGTCACTGCACCCTGACCTCTTTGTCGGGCACTGTTCTGACCTCTTTGTCGGTCACTGCTCTCTGACCTCTGCGTCGGTCACTGCTCCCTGACCTCTTCGTCGGGCACTGTTCGCTGACCTCTTCTGCGGTCACTGCTCCTCGCGCCGGCCTCCGCCCCGGTCGCTTCTCGAGCTTCTTCCGGTACCGTCCACGTCCGGGGTACCTCTTCTGCGCAAGGTCGCTTCTTGCGCTCTTCTTCTGTTCGCGGTGGCGTCCTTTCGCCACTTGGTGTGCACACTGCGCACTTACTCCAGTCACTCAGAAACTGGCTGCCTGGATCTGCTTCTTCAAACTTTGCCATCCAAGTGCGTTGCTCACTGCTGTCATCACTCCTGCGGTGACTACCCCTGGCCAGTAGGCGTCACCGCACCGCAGGTAATCTTGGCAGCTTGTCCTTTTGTGGATTCCCTGTAGGCTCACTTGTAAAGGTTTGCCCTTTTTGAAATCTCCTTACAGGCTCAATGGGCTCGCAGCCACTGTTGCTGCGCTGCCGCACCCTTGCTTGGTGCTATTTGTTCTCCTCTTCAACTACAGGCATGGAGCTGCCTCTCCTTCTGCTGTGTCCGCATATCCTGGCAGTCTTCCTTGTGAGGTGACATTGGGTTGCAGTACTTTCTCTTTCACTGTGCTTATTCTGACTGCTGCGATGTATATAGCCATCTTTGTTTTCTTTTCTTTTTTCAGGAAGAACAGTGACTTAGCTGCCTCTCCCCTGGCCTCTCTGATCGTGGGCCAACACAGTCAACCACTATGCTGCAACTCTGTCTTTAATGCACCTATTGTACTGTCACAAGCGCGGTGCTGCCACATGGCCACTAGGTGGCGCTGCCGCTTTAGTTTTCAGCCGTTTCTTTTCCTCGGCGTGCCGCTCTTCCACACGCTGCATTTATCCTGGGGTGTGGAGCACTTCCAACCTCACCGCCCTTCCGGACCATGGATGTCATCCCGGCTCCCGGTAAGTCTTTTCATTTTATTAATTAATTGCAAACAGGGCCCTCGTTGCCTCGCTGCACAGCGGCCCTCTCACGGGCTCACAGGCAAAACGCCCTGGTTCCACTGCGGCGCCTGCCTCACCACACTGCTTCTCCCGCACTGGTACTCATGTCCGCTCAGACGGTATTCGACCGCCTGTTGCCCACTTTACAACACGCCTGGTACGTCCTCCGAATGGTATGCCATTCACCTTGGGGGCTGTGTAGGGGGACGACGTGTCTCTTTACTGTCTAGGGGAGGGGGTCCCTTCTCATCTCCCACCTCCTTCAGGCCCGGGGCTCATCATCTGCCCCGCGGGCCGTCGTGGCACTCTTCAGCCTCACCCTCGCTGACGGGCCTCACTTTATTAGCGGCCGATGGCCACACATTGTCTCTTTCCTCTGTCTACCTCACCCCCGCCGCAGCAGCCTCTCCCACTTCACACGCTGCAGGGGGGGGGGTGTTTAGGAGCTGCTGCCGGACACTGCAGACTCACTTCGCTCCGGGGCAGTTTTACTCCGGGTTATTCTCCTTCTCTCCTCCACCCCTCCGCCGCAGCCTCACTCCTCACACGCTGCGCGGGGTGGGGGAGGTTCACGCTACTCCCGGGGGCTGCTTACTTCTTTAGGGGCATTGGACACAGTTCATTATCCCTGCGGAGACGGGGGAGTGGGTAGCTACTCCACTCTCTGTCCTCCCGCCTTAGGCTCACTTCCTTGCCCCCATGTCCCGCAGCCAGGGCTCACCTTCCGCCCGACGTCTCCTCAGGCATCTCTCCCCTCTTGGCAATTTGCGGCGGCGGCCGGCAGCTACGGAGTCCTGCCTCGCTCGCCTTGCGTTTCCTTCGTCAAAGGGCTTACTTCGTGCCGGAGGGCACCACGGCAGCTTCTTCCATGCGGGGAGGGCTCCCGCTCAACTCTTACACCCCTGGGGCTCTTCTCACGCCCGCGGACTGTCGGGCACAGCCATCGCTTCGGCGCAGGGGACACAGTACAGTCTATGCAGGCACTGCAGGATCGGGGTGGGCTCCCGACCTCCTCACCTTCACCCCGGGGCACTTCACACTCCCCCGCGGGTCTTCACTTCGGTGCGGGGTGGGCTCCCGAACACCGTCTTCATGCCTGGGGCTCTTCACATGCCCCGCAGGCGATCAGGCGCTTCTCACGCCTGCTCCAGGGGGTGCCCTCGACACGGGCCACACTCTCCCCCTCACCACCTTCAAGAAGGCGGCTGCACACGTGGGATTAGCCCGCTCGTCGCCAATGTAATGGTCTCATGCTGGGCCCTAGGCCCACATGCAGATCATAATGATGGACACAGACACCAAGGGTTACTGGGTAGCAATGGCCACGAGCACGTGCGCTCGACCCTTTTATTGTCAGGGTCACCTGACTGGTGACGCCTGTGAGGGGTGGGTGTACAGTGTGGTTGAGGCACAATGCAAACACTAGACCGGTGATCAGGCGATCACTACATTAAGGAGCCAAGGGGGCACAGCACCGCTCGCTCCCTGTTCTCCTTTGGAGTGCTGGGCTCTCCAGCTCCATACAATGCTTGTGTTGCTGTCATGCTGTTTACCACAATAAACAGCATGAGAGCAATACAAGGATTGGTTCTGCTCACGTTAGGTTGGCCTGCCCCCGCGGGTCTGCACTCACAAAGCAGCACGGGGAGGGGGGGTTACAGAGAGTGGCCGATGACTGTGTGGCTTCAGAATAAAGTGATTGGGTCACGTTCCTTTCCCATGCAGGTGGCATAGTGCTCGCATGACCAGTCCAGTGCAAGATGGCATTGCGCACAAGGAGAAAAGAGAAGGATCGATTTGCCATTTCGGACTCCCAGCCGCAGAGCAAGTGCTCGCAAGTCCTGCCGGAGAGACAGCCCAGGCCTGTTCTCCGGTCAGAGCAGTCGCAGAGACTTACTTTGGTTCTGTGCCTCATACTGGTAAACAAAATACACATAATCGGACTATCTGTACATGACCTTGCTTTTTACAACTCCAAGTTCAATTCAGAGTAGAATATGTGCGCGTACATTTGCAGTTGCGATACTTTTTGTATTGCACTTGCTTCTCCATACTGACTACACCGCAGGACCTGGAAAAACATCTTGCGTACTACAATGATAAGATGCTGTAATCCGATTTATACTCTAGTCTAGCTGCCTGCTAACAGTCTGCTCCTCTCCCCAGCATGGTTACATCCGGCAGACCCATAATGTGCTGCAGCACTTGCCTCAGGAGAGTTGCTGGTGAGCGCTCTGAATAACGTGTTATTATTATATAGCACTGTTCTTTAACCCCTGAAATTAAAAATGCCTGATATTTGGTTCTGTGGTCTGCAGGTTACACATATGTCTACAGCTAGCGCATTAACCACTGTGCTGTCTCGATGGTGCTACTTTCCCTGATCTGCTGGTCGGGATTCCGATTATTTATCGATGATACAAAAATATCAGTTCTCCTCCTCCTCCTCCTGGTGCCTTTTTGATGTACTGAAAACTCTTTGATGCCCAAAAGCTAAGGGGCATATTTACTAGGAAATGTCGGAGAGCGAGGCTGCATCAAATTTGGCAGAGCCGCACTCCAAAAATTTCGAAACGCATGGATACACCGTTTTTACTACTACAATACTGCGCACCTCTGAGTTTTCATAGCGCTGGCGCTAAAATTAGCTGCCTAGTGCCAATGCAGGCACCCTTGCACCATAGTGCAAGGGTGTCGGCATTGCAGGAAATGATTGTTTATGTATCCCTTCCTGCACATAAATAATCTATAATGGTGATTTGTTACTTCTACGTGTGCGGCGTAGCAAATCGTCATTATTTAATAAATGTTTCTGTGCAAGAAGGGAAGACATCTTCCTGCACGTAAACAATTATTAAGGGCTTTTTGCTCTTTCTATGTGTGCTGCAGAATGCAGCACACATAGAAAACGCAAAAACAAGGAGAAATAAAAGCATTTCTCCTTGTCCACCATTCTAACGCCTGCTTTTGCATGGCGGTAGTTTTTGGCGCTGCCTCAGATTTACACCTCCTTGTAAATCTGGGGCAGTGTAAAAATGTAATGGATGTTGCGGTGGAACGCCCACAGCAGCAGCCATGGCATGCCCCTTTCTCACAGATACCTGCGTGAAAGGGTACCATATTTAGTGGCTTAACACTGCTTTGTAAATATGGTGCAGGGCATACCGCCAGCGGAGCGTCAAAACAAGTTACGCTTGGGTAGCGCTAGGGGCTTGAACATATGCCCCATAATAGCAATCGTAGGCGCTGGCAGTAGCCATGGGACAGGCATTATACACACCGCGATATGCACTCTTTTTCATTTAAGGCTTTCCTTTAAATGTCATATTACAAAACAGTGCGTCCTTTTGTGTGTGAAGTAGGGAAGTATGGGGTGGGGGGTAAAGCCACAAATGTGACACAAAAAAGGAACAGGTGAATGAATAGGCTGTAACTGGTATAGTCAGAGTTGCTTGTGAGTGGGATTATGGAGAAAATGATAGTGATCGGTTGACACGCAGGCAGTGGGCAGAGCTAGCGGCAAAGTGTTCTTTTTAGTGGGTGCTAGCACTTAATTTATTTAGGAAGGAGTAGAAAAGATGAGCTAGAGAGGAGAGAATAGAGAAGGAAATGAGACATTGGGAGGAACAAGGAAAACAAAATGGATAGAGAAGAGGGGGAAGGCAGAAGAAACAGTAAGACTCAGAGGTGAAGAATGAGGGAGCAATATAAAGGAGGGATGGAGAAGAAATTGGAATTGCTATGGTTAGGAAAAAAGGAGTGGGAGCCAAAAGAAAGATTAGAGAGCAAAAAGCAGATGAGAGAGGTTAAAGAAGATGGGGGAGATGAGAAAAAGGCATCAAGGTTCAAAAAAATTGTATTTATTACTCATTAGGGAATAGAACTCTTCCAAGCTCACCTTGAAGTTGTTGTGCTTGGTGCTTGCTCGCTGCACTCACTCACTTCTTGCAGTATAGGGGGTTGTACAGTCAGGGCCGGCTCTAGGGCGGTGCGACCGCACCGGGCGTTGACTTGGGGTGGGGGTGTCATTTTTGTAAATGTGTATTAACATTTTAAAAGCACCTGCTGGCTCGTTCCTGGCCTCCAGCAACTTTCAGACATCAATTAGAGTGTCAAGAGAAGTCCGGTGATTAATGGTCTTCCTGGAAAGAGACCCGAGATTTGTCTAGTGGAAGTTTTGACTCATCTTAAGGTAGCGCAGAGGGTTAAAATGCCTGCTGCTAAAAACGTGTACCATGTAGATAACAAAGTGCATATAATGTAAATAGGTCAGTGGGTTACTGGGTTACTACTTCTGTAAGACAGCTCCTTTTGTTACTTGTTGTTTATAAGTCAAAATCCTAATATAGAACATTGAGCTATTAACTGTCACCCTAGAGTTGCATGCAAAGGTGTATGTTAGAGCTATATGTTTTACCCAGTCTTTCATCATCCTAATCTTGTGAAAAGGGTTCATTTGGGTAGAAAACAATTCTTATTATGAAAGAGAACCCCTAACAATGATGTTACATTTTAAATTCTGAATTTGTGCCTTTCCTGAATAAGAACTTTAACTATATTGCCTACCAGTATCGATGACGTCACTCCTACACTACACCTTGTAGTAATGTCTGATGTAACATTTCCTGTTCAATGATTTACACACATATGATTGTCTCTGTGCAATGCGTGTGTGTTGTAAAGTGCTCTGACACCTTACACTGGTATGAGTGGTGCTAAAAAACTAAATGAATCAGAGAGACAGTGGTTATGGAGACTTGAGAGGCGCTGTTAAGGGGTGCTAGTGACGGAATCTGTGGCAGAGGTGGTCTTTGGGGGGCGCCAACAGACACTGTCGCACAGGGCGCCACCAGCGCTAAAGCCGGCCCTGTGTACAGCAAACTGTGCCAGAGCTGCCTTTGGTTCCCAGTCCGGCCTTGATCCCCATCACCAAGTGAAGTGCAGGACTGGCTGCACTGTGTGTGCAAGCATAGTTAGCTTCAGTGTTTGTGCTGTGGATCACACACGTGCCCCAGTATGGGAGAAACAGGCCTGCTTCACATCATGGAGTTTGGGTGATGTGCTGTCTGGGACTTTGTGCTCCACATATTGTTGTTCTAAGAATGTTGACATGCTGCTGATTTCCAAGGCGGCTGTGAATGGCACTGACATTAGAAAACTAAGCTTGTTCTTCTAAGTTCATTACATTTGGGGCGCTTGGAGAGCTCGGGTTTCTAATGACGCTAATCCAAACCTGCACTGCACTTCTTTAAATCACTGTTACCTTTCATTGATCTGTGCAGGAAATCCAGATTTATAATTAAAGTGTGCGTGCTGGATGTTTAATTATATGCATGACTGGCACATGTCAAAGTTGCTTGCATGCACTTATATCCATTTTATTGCCCCATGGAGAGTATTAAAAATGCAGTGCTGTTAAAATCTCTAGGTGAGGACAGCTGATGGCACATAGGAGGTTGGGCCAGAATGTATCAGTATGTGTAAGTATCAGCAAAGTTTTACTTTTTGGGGGAAATTGGTCCCCAGTTTAATGATGTGATGGTGGTAGCCAAACACATTTGTGACTTCATTTGTTTGGGATCCCTGGTGCTACTTGTAGTATCTTCCCCAGCCTGGGGACTCGCAAATGACTACGCCACACACAAAGCTTAGTATTACACATCTTTATTCTTTTGAGTGTAACTGCAAAGTCAACATTCTAAATCAGCCTTCAGTGCAATCCACTCTAACCCCCAACGTCGTAGCTCTATGGAGTCCATCAGGAGCCAAAAGGGTTCCATCATTTCTAACTCGCAAGACACTACACTACTTAAGTACAGTGTGGTCCCTTAAGGCAAAAGGAGAGCATCCCAAGCTATTGCACATTGAGTCCATATTATTGATTTATAAACCTTATTTTTACAAAATTCTTTAGCAAAATGAGCTTTAAAATAAATTATTTGTCCTTCTTTTTTCTAAATTTCCTTTGGGGGAGAACCTCTTCCAACTACCCGGTTATGTCAGTCCGGCTCGCATAGTATCATACAGTTCGACAGAGTTGATTATTAATCCCCCCCCCCCCCCACCTCACACACAACAGCAGCATGAGGACCACTGCACTGATTTTCAAATGATGGCGTTTGTACAAATTACCATGTTGTATTTGGAACTTACGCTAAAATATAACGCTATAAAATAAAATCATTGGGAAAAATGCTATTAATAAAATGTGACTCCATATCGACCTGAGTGGTGTCTGACAGTAAACGCCTTGGCCCCTTGCCAAAGTACTCTTTTCACTTATATTTCCCTTTCTGCTTTAAATAAAAGCACGTTTTCATTTCCTACATGTACTCTACTGTAACTGCCGTCACGAGGGTGACCCGCCCTGAGAGGTGTTCCGTAAATACTGTCTTTAAAGGGAATGTTCATGTAATGGACACTGAAACGGCTCCTGTTTGTAATGGCGGAATCCCGCCGGCCTGGTGCGGAAAGAGCGTCTATTTTCAGCGCCATGTTAGAAGGTCCTGCTGTGGTGTAATAGGTGTTCCCCTCTGGGAAGCTTTCCAACCATTACCACTGCACTTCCTACAGCTGGGTGGAAACAAGTGAGCCGAGGAGCGACCCTCTTGGGCACCTTGGTTTCTTCGGAGCATGAAATAGGGTTTGCATTTTCTTGCTCCCCACCAATGAGTCTCCACGAAAACTGTAAAGTTTCAAGTGTAATGCGCACTGAAATGTTCTCATTTACGTGGTAGTATAAATATTTGCGAATTCTGCGCGCCTGGTTTTGAAAGGGTTTCTATTTTTAGCACTATGTTGACCATGTGCTGCTATGTTCCAGGTGTTCCTTTCCAGGAAGCTTTCCAAGAATGGCTAATGTACTTCCTGCAGCTGGGTGGAATCCAGGGAACAAGCTTTCCCCCTTAGTCATAGCTCTGTCGCTACATTGGACAAACTGCGGTCATCCAGGGAGCAGCCACGGATTACCTCTGTTGGTTCACGAAAAAAAACATGGATTTGTGCCTTCTTGCTCCTCAGCGACGAGCGTGGATAATGCCCAAATGTTGTGGATAACAAAGCCATTTTAGTGACAGTGGAGGTGTAAGTGTGAGTGACTTCCGCCAGCTTGATGTGGAAAAAACTTCTATTTTCAGAAAAATGTTGACTTCTCTGTTCTGGGATGTCCCCCTACAGGAAGGTTTCCACGTATTACTTATGTAGTTCCAACAGTTTGAAGTAAATCAACGAGGAAGTGAACGCTCCTCTATGTCACACAAAAGTACTCTCGCTAAACTGGGAACACCACAGTCACCCATCATTCACCATACAAAAACAAGAAACAGGGATTATATGACTCACGGTTATTTAAGAAGAACCTGTTGGATTAGGTTGGCCCACAACGGTGACCAAAGACAGCCTATGTTGAACAACAACATGGAGCATAGAATCACATTCTGTCTACAGAAGATCCTCCCAGGCACAAATGGTCGAATCTAGAATGATGTGTAATCAATGTTTACAGAATTTTAAAAATAAACGTCTCAAAAATATCGGATAAACTTGAAAATATAATGCGGATTATAACAACTTTCATAGAATCTACCGGGAACCATTCTTGATGCAGAGTAAGTGATTTACAAGAGGCCCTCGCTTTGAGTCACCCCTGAAGCAGGCAGGGGAAAATACAAAGTAAAGAGAACAAGCATTGGCATAGCCAATAGGTCTCGCCTTTGGGACCTTATAAGTGTTTAGCCATGCAACAATTGTGCTGCATAACTGACACCTGGTTAAACACATATACGGTCCCAAAGGCGAGACCTATTAGCCAATAGGTCTCGCCTTTGGGGCCTTATAAGTGTTTAGGCAGAGCTATTGGTTTTGCCAATGTTTTTAAGAGCATTGTGGCTGCTGTGCAGCATGTTGAAAAGTTATAATAAAAAAGACTTATAAGCATTTTTGTTACTTTATATATAACTAAGACGACATTATGTAGAACTGAATGACCCAATTAAAAAGAATAAACATAAGAAAGGTCTTGTCGTTTATTTTGTCATTGCAATGTTGGCAACTTCTTCCTGCCTATTCTAATGTTGAGGTGGTGCTTAGTGATGCTGAGGTGGTGTTGAGTGATGTTGAGGTGGTGCTTAGTGATGCTGTGGTGGTGATAAGTGGTGTTGAGGTGGTGCTGAGTGATGCTGAGGTGGTGCTGTGGTAGTGCTGAGTGATGCTGTGGTGGTGCTGAGTGATGCTGTGGTGGTGCTGAGTGATGCTGTGGTGGTGCTGAGTGATGCTGGGGTGGTGCTGTGGTGGTGCTGAGTGGTGGTGTGGTGGTGATGCTGAGTGATGCTGTGGTGGTGCTGAGTGATGCTGAGTGGTGCTTTGGTGGTGCTGTGATGCTGTGGTGGTGCTGTGATGCTGTGGTCGTGCTGAGTGATGCTGTGGTGGTGCCGAGTGGTGTTGTGGTGGTGCTTAGTGATGCTGTTGTGGTGCTTAGTGGTGCTGAGTGGTGGTGTGGTGGTGCTGAGTGGGGCTGTGGTGGTGCTGAGTGGTGCTGTGGTGGTGCTGAGTGGTGCTGAGTGATTCTGTGGTGGTGCTGTGCTGGTGCTGAGTGATGCTGTGGTGGTGCTGAGTGGTGGTGTGGTGGTGGTGAGTGATGCTGTGATGATGCTGAGTGATGCTGTGGTAGTGCTGAGTGATGCTGTGGTGGTGCTGAGTGATGCTGTGGTGGTGCTGAATGATGCTGTGGTGGTGCTTAGTGATGCTGTTGTGGTACTTAGTGAAGCTGTGGTGGTGCTGAGTGATGCTGTGGTGATGCTGAGTGGTGCTGTGGTGATGCTGAGTGGTGCTGTGGTGGTGCTGAGTGGTGCTGTGGTGGTGCTGAGTGATGATGTGGTGATGCTGAGTGATGCTGTGGTGGTGCTGAGTGGTGCTGTGGTGGTGCTGTGGTGGTGCTGGGTGGTGCTGAGTGATGCTGTGGTGGTGCTGAGTGATGCTGTGGTAGTGCTGAGTGATGCTGTGGTGGTGCTGAGTGATGCTGTGGTGGTGCTGAGTGATGCTGTGGTTGTGCAGAGTGATGCTGTGGTGGTGCTGAGTGATGCTGTGGTGGTGCTGAGTGGTGGTGTGGTGGTGCTGAGTGATGCTGTGGTGATGCTGAGTGATGCTGTGGTGGTGCTGAGTGGTGCTGTGGTGGTGCTGAGTGGTGCTGTGGTGGTGCTGAGTGGTGCTGTGGTGGTGCTGAGTCGTGCTGTTGTGGTGCTGTTGTGGTGTTGTGGTGGTGCCGAGTGATGCTGTGGTGGTGCTGAGTGGTGCTGTGGTGGTGCTGAGTGATGCTGTGGTGGTGCTGAGTGATGCTGTGGTGGTGCTGAGTGATGCTGTGGTGGTGCTGAGTGATGCTGTGGTGGTGCTGAGTGATGCTGTGGTGATGCTGAGTGATGCTGTTGTGGTGTTGAGTGGTGGTGTGGTGGTGCTGAGTGGTGCTGTGGTGGTGCTGAGAGATGCTGTGGTGGTGTTGAGTGGTGGTGCTGAGTGATGCTGTGGTGGTGCTGAGTGATGCTGTGGTGGTGCTGAGTGGTGTTGTGTTGGTGCTGAGTGATGCTGTGCTGGCTCTGATTGATGCTGTGGTTGCGCTGAGTGATGCTGTGGTGTTGCCGAGTGAGAGATAGAGTGAAGATATAATGCCCAATTAGAGAGGGTGGTGAGAGAGAAAGAGAGAGAGAGAAAGGGTGTACATAGAATAAAGAGTGGAGCGGGATAGAGAGAGAAAGAAGGGGAGAGAGAGTGAATGAAGAAGTTTGAAAGAGAAACAGATAAAGGGGTGAGAGAATGAAAGGCTAAAAAAGATAGAGAGGGGAGAGTTAATTAAGTAGAGAGAGAATTAGAGAGGGGAGAGAGAGAGAAGGAGAGAGACAATAAGAGTGGGGGTGTGGAGTTTAAATAGAGTGAAGAAGTGACGCGGAAAAAGTAACCTTAAATATAGCATTGTGCTTTGCGCGAATAAATATTTTTTAAAAAACACAGTGAGAGACAAAAATACTGGTAATTAGGCTGTGACTCCCAATATAAAACAAATAGCGATATAAGGTGAAATCAACCCACCGAAGCAATATTGCTAACTAGACAAAAAAAAGCTTGCATTTCAATGCTAATCGCTATTGTTTTTCATGTGACTGTAGTCCAGGGCCCTCAGTTGGTAATGTGAGCTGCTGCTGCGATTGAAACATCAGAGTCCAGAGAGTTAATGAGCCATGACGAGGAAATGAGGAAGAGATAGGAAACAACAGATGGCAGCTGCGCGTGCACGCCATCGTGAACTCAAGCTGGTCGCCAGCCGAAAGCCAGTGTTTGCACTTCCAAAACCCGCTTACTAAAACTCTCGGCCAGACCAGCGCAAGCGCTGGTGCAGGCCGAGACCTAAAAATAGAATTAAAAGTTAGGTGCATAAAAATAGCTTACAGGAGGAAATTAAGTAACACATTTAAATACACATGCAGGGACTCCAGAGATCAGGGAATTCGACTAATAAAAGTACAAAGCTGAATCAGCACAGATAAACTGAGAAAACCTTGACAAAATATTGTTGCAGCTGCATTTCATACTTGAAAATACAGGGCAACAGGAAATCCTGTTTTTTGGCAAGTAGGGATGTGGAGAAAGGAATAAAGAATCAGAACTACCATCTATCAGGAGGGCAGAGGGAAGTGCATATAACTTCTGCCTATAACACACATAATGACAACAAATTCAACAGCCTGCTTTGGGAACCCAAGAAGGGCATTCCATCAGTCAAAGACATCTCAACCGCAATAGCCTGCAGCAATACCTCAATTGCCCCTGGCCCACACGGAATATCAATAGATATCCGACAGGGAAGCTCAACTGAATGGGCAACCATGCGCCTACCGTTGTACAGCGACCATTTCACTCCACGGTACCTACCTCCTTCTTGGATGTGTTCAATTATATAGCCAACCTATAAAAAAAGCAAATAAATGGGCCCCAGGCAACTACAGGTTAATCGAATTGTGGGCTCAGAAGACAATATTTTTGCCCATCTTCTCTTAGCCAAACTAGCAGAATGGTGTAAGGAAAATAAAGCATGGGATTTCATGCAAACAAGATTTCAATCTGGTTGCACTTGATAACTTATTACCTTAACCTCATTAGCTAGCAAAGGCTTGTCCAACAATATACACCGTTTTTGTGGACCTAAGAGCAGTATTTGCCTGGGTTAAACAAGTGCAACTGTGGAATAAATTACAGAATTCGGGCAGAGACAGTGCACTATTGAATTTAATAATACAATTGCACACTGAAACATAGGTTTGCGTGGAATTATCTAAGAGGCTCTCAATGTATAATAGACTAAAGCAGGGATGTAGTCTTGTTCAAACATACCTGACCTACCATTGTTTTTGTGTAAAAAATCCTGCTTTCCCACTAAAATAAGGCTCACAACCCATGCCAGGTCTGACTTACGCAGATGGCCTGGCGTACTCTTAAGAATTATGCCTATTATCACTGCAGAGAAAACTACAGCACACAGAATCACCTCTAGATAAATCTCTCAAAAACTAAAATTATGGGCTTCTTGAATTCCAAGGTCACTTGCACATGGAACACCAAAGTTGAGCCAGTATTACAGACAGTGTATCTATCTAGGCCTGGTGATAGATCATAGGATAAAAGGACTGGCTTGTCTTAAAACACTATCAACTTGGTGCCAGAACTCGACCACAGCATTGAAAAGCTTCTCTTTAAAATATGGTGGTCTTGCTATCTCTGAGACACTGACAGTCGTGGCAACCAAAACAGACTCAACAATGGCACAGGGAATGGCAGTTCTTGGTGAACGCCTAAGCCCTAGCTCATATATGCTCCGTATGAACTATGCACACCCACTGCTAAGCCTTCAGCAAGTAACTCCACACCATAGGATGCATTCAGAATTAAAACTCACACTCATATGTGTAACTACTTTAGATCATGTGCTAGATCTGCACCAGACACTCTTAAGACGCACCTGGTCAAATGCTGAGAACAGCGAAGAACCAATCCTTCTTTTGGCCTCCATAAAGACTAGGGGGCTTATTTACAAGCCCCTTGCGCCACTTTTGCATCATTTTTAACATGGGAAAAGTGGCGTATGGGTGGCGCAAGTCGCTTGTAAATAAGCCCCTAAGTTGTGCTAATGCTGTAAAAATATAACTTAGGTACATGGGTATCACTGCTAAGAGTGTCCAGCGTTGACTAGAAACAAGAGCCGAAGCAAGCTACTAGGCAAAGATCGTTTGAGTCTTGAGATCTTCAAAAAGCTACACTGAATCAGGCATCAAAATACTTAGGGGCAGATTTACAATCCCCTTGCGCTGCCAGTACGTCACTTTTTGTGACGCACTGGCAGCGCATTTCTCTGCCCCATATTTACAAGGACAGGAAAAGCCAACCTGCATAGCTTTTCCTGTCCTTGTAAATATGGCCCATTTACACGCAGCACTTTGCGGTGAAGGGGCGTTCCATGGGTGTTGCTGTGGGTGTTCCCACGCAACACCCATGGAACCAGACACATTTCCAGATTCACGAGAAATCGTAAATCTGGAAATGCGTCAGTTTGCTACGCCTCCACAGGGGAGGCGTAGCGAGGTGCAACGAGGAGAAATGTTTTCATTTCTCCTAATTTTTTCCTCTTTCAATGCGTGCTGCATTCTACAGCACGCATTGAAAAAGGAAAATGCCTGTAGTGATTGTTTTTCTGCAGGAAGGTTTCCCTTCCTGCACAAAAACAATCTCCCCATGACGCAGGCATCCTTGCACCATGGTGCAAGGGTGCCTGCGCCGGCGCATGACAGCTGTTTGTGCGCCAGCGCAGGGGAGAGCACAGGAATGCGACATATCAATGTAAATATGTCGCATTCCTGTGCTCTGAAAGTGCCGAAGCGTGGCGCAGCAAAAGGGCTTTTGGTGACGCACTGCGGCACTTTTCTTGTAGATCTCCCCCTAAATTCCAACAAACACATTGAACAGATTACCTTACTTCTAGTTTAGAATGCTTTATTGGAGTACTAAACAATGTAAAACATCATTACAAAGTCATTTAGTGAGAGGAAAAGCATAAAACAGAACATAATATGAAGATTAATATCAAAACAGTATCCTCGTAGACAAAAACTGTACTAAGAGTAAATGCATTTTTTAAGAGGTTTTAAGGAAAAGAGCGAAGAGAGAAAGGGGGAAAAAGAGAAGAAGGAAAGAAGAGTCCTAGAAATATTGCAAACTAAGGTCAAATTTAAAAGACAGGATTAAAAACAAGATGAAAACAGTTAAGATGCAACAAGCAGAGTCATTCTGGTACTCTGGAAAGAAAGGTAGTTAGTGGCAACCACAACAAATCCCTTTTAATCAACAGAGCAGTAGAGGTAGCAAAAGCTCGGTCCATTCTGTGATGATGACATAACAAATTCCACCAGGCTTGGTAAGAAATTTTTGAGGTATCCTTCCAATTAGTGGTAATGATCTGAAGCGAAATGGCTAAAAATAAATTAATAAAGTTGCTAGCATTACTGTGGTTATCCCAGGCGGGGGAGAGGCTACCCAGAAAAACATGTGTAATGTGGAAGGGGACATTAGATAATAAAATTTCATTTAATTTCAACCAAATACGTGACCAAAAAGTTTTAACAAATGGACAATGAAAAACATGTGAAGAAAATCCCCCTTTCATTGGGACAGGACCAGCATTTAGGAGAATCCAAAAATTTAAATCTGTAGAGATCATAAGGAGTAAAAATAATCTATTATAAAAATAGTATAGGGTCTGTGTGGTACTGGCGGAACGTGAAGTGGTGTGAATTTTTGACCAGAAGGAGTCCCAGGTTTGCAGAGAGAGGTCAAGGTCTAGGTCTTTTTCCCATAAGAGTTCCACAGTAGATTTGGCTCTAATCTTGGGAGAATGAGATAGTAACTTATAAATATTGGCAGCTTTAACTTGGGTGGAAAAGTCGACAGAATCAATAGGAAGAGGGGACGATTGTTTAAGTGCCAAATTAGGGTTTCCCTGAAAGTGGAAACTAGTAAGGGCGTCATTAAGTACAATATAGTGAGGCGCGTGTTGAGAGGAAATACCATATCGAGCTTGGAGTTCAGAAAAAGACATAAAAGTCCCGTCCTTCATCAAATGTTCAGGGGTCATAATGCCTTTGTCAATCCATTCCTTCCAAAATAAGGCACGATTGTTGATCTTAAAATGTTTATTGTACCAAAGCGGGATGCATAAGGAACGATCAGCCAGGGGAAGGTTAAAACCACGCAAAGAGATAGTGAGAGCCCTAGAATGAGTGATAGTGGGAGAGGAAAAGCGTTTCGGAGGTAAAGTAATACGGGTAGCGGAGAGAAAGGAAAAAGGAAAATACTGCGCTTGTTCTAGAGA
The DNA here is from genome assembly GCA_963921515.1 of Calotriton arnoldi. Taxonomy (NCBI): domain Eukaryota; kingdom Metazoa; phylum Chordata; class Amphibia; order Caudata; family Salamandridae; genus Calotriton; species Calotriton arnoldi. Next base: position 226,753 of record CAWUFW010007787.1, read on the forward strand.
ACTCCAAGCTGTACACGGCGGAACAGTGGAATCAGCCAAGAAAGTCCATATTTGTTTCAGGGTAAAAGCCGAATGATATTGTCTGAGATTAGGAAAATTAACCCCACCCAGTCTTTTAGAAAGTTGAAGACGAGCCAGTGAGATTCTAGGTTTGCGATTATTCCAAAGAAACTTGGTCAAGGAACTATTGATGGTACGGAAAAAGGTATTAGGGAGAGAAACAGGAAGCATAGAGAGATAAAAGTTAATGATTGGAAGGAGCATCATTTTAATTGTGGCCAGCCTACCCCACCAGGAAAGGAAAAGTGGAGACCAACCATCAGTGAGGGCCGAGAGTTTCTACAGAATAGCGGAGTGATTGATTCTAACAATCTCTTTGACATTGTTAGAATAAAGGACACCTAAACATTTAATGTGCGAGGAATTCCAATCAAAACCGGAATCAAGGAACATAGAGGGGAGACAAAATTTGTTCAAAGGCAGGATTTCGGATTTATCAATGTTCAGTTTATAACCGGAAACATTGGAATAATCCTGTAGAAGGGAAAAGAAAGCCGGCAAGGAAACAGATGGATTAGAAATAAATAACAGAATATCATCTGCATATGCAGTAAATTTGATATCAAGATTGTGAAATTGAAACCCCGTATAATGTGATGAACGTCTAATAGTTTCTAAGAAAGGTTCAAGGACAAGAATGAAGAGAAGGGGGAAGAGGACAGCCCTGTCTAGTTCCCCTATGAAGGGGAAAATAACGAGATTGACAACCATTTACCCAGACAGAGGTGGTAGGTGCAGAGTATAAAAGTTGTATAAATTTAATGATTGGAGGACTGAACCCATGCCATCTTAAAGCACCAAAAATAAAATCCCAGTTAACCCTGTCGAATGCTTTTTCAGCGTCCAGGGTGATAGCAGCCACAGGAGAATCATACTTCGAAGCTAAGTGAATGATGTTAAGAAAAGTATGTGAGTTATCTGTGATGGAACGTCCCTTGACAAAGCCGGATTGATATATGTTAACAAGATTGGGAATAACTTTATTGATGCGAAGGGCGAGGAGTTTAGCATAAATTTTACAGTCAGCGTTTATTAGGGAAATGGGCCTATAATTCTTGCACAGTGAAGGGTCCTTGTCTTTCTTGGGTATTAAACAAAGCATCGCTTGCGTGAAGGAACCCTGTGCCTCTCCGGCACGTAGAAAAGAGTTGATGAGTGACTTGAGATGGGGAACCAGAAAAGCTTTGAAATGTAAAAAGAAACTAACGGTGAAGCCGTCTGGTCCTGGTGTTTTATCTTTGGGCAAGAGAGCTAAGGCCTCTGTAAGTTCTAGCTCGGATATAGGGACATCAAGAGATGAGAGATCAAGGGAACTATCAGGGGTTTGGGAATATTTAGAAAAAGGAATCAATAAGATCTGAAGAAGGATGGGTTTCGGGAGTATAAAGAGAGGAATAATAGTCAGTGAAGCAATCGAGTATCTTGGCGTCTGTAAGATGAGAAGTCCCTGAAACATCCTTTATAGCGACAATTTTGGATTTTTGTTTCTTAATTTTAAGATAATTTGCTAGGGATCTTCCAGCTTTGTTACGACCACCATACATTTTTGCATTGAATTTGAGAAGGAAATTGCAGGCCGAATTCCAAGATAGTTTATTATATTGCATTTTTGCTTTGATAAGAAGGGGTAGTGTATCAGAGCAATTAGTAGTAAAATACTTATGTTCTAAGGTTTTGATTTGTTTTAGAAGTAATGTGGAGTGTGAGAGGGCTTTCTTTTTTTTCGGGATATAAAATCTATAATGAAACCCCTAGCAGATGCCTTGAAGGCATCCCAAACGAAATGAAATTGAGAGACAGAGGGGAGATTATGAAGAAAAAACTCTTGAGCAAATAAGTTGAACTGTTCAGAAAATTGAGAGTCTAAAAGAAGGGAATTGTTAAAGCGCCACCGTCGAGATGTGGGAGAAGAGGAGGGATAGTCCATATCCAGAATAACAGGGGCATGATCTGAGATGAGGATAGAGCCAATTTCAACCTTATTCATGAATTGTAAGGTAGGCTGTGTGAGAAAGATGTAGTCAATGCGTGAATGGGATTTATGAACAGGAGAAAAAAAGGAAAATTCTAGAACATCAGGGTGAGAGGTACGCCAAGCATCTGTCAATCCCCTTGTGGTAATGGCTTTAAGGAATCCCTTCTGCATCTTATTTGGAATGTATCTGGTTTGGGATTTCCGGTCAAGGAAAGGATCCATAAGTTGATTACAATCCCCGCCCACAATCAAATTCTCGGCAGGGTGTGAGGAAAGGAAGGTAGAAAATTCGCTCCAAAAAGATAGATCAATACCATTTGGACCATAAACATTACAAAAGAGAGTTGGTTGTTATTAACTTTAACATCTAAAAATAACCATCTACCATTTGAATCAGAAAACTCATTTTGTAAGAGAACATTCAAAGATTTATGGAATAAAATTATAACACCATTCTTATTATTAACAGCTGGTGAACAGAAAATATCACCCACCCAATGCTTACGTAACATAGGTAAGTCCTGTAATTTAAGGTGTGATTCTTGCAACATTGCTACTTGACAGTTCAATTTGGCTAGGTGGGATAATACCCGTTGTTTCTTGACAGGGTTACGCATACCCTTAACATTCCATGTAATGATACGAAGACCTTTCATGAAAAAAAGGTATATAAAGATAGGTAACAGGGGAGTACACTAGATTGAGAGAAGACTGTAAGAATAAGCGAGTTAAAAATCAGTAGGGAGGTAAAAGAGGAGTGCACATAACAAATAAGGTATACGCCAAGAAAGGTAGGAGTGAACCGGTAGAATGTAAGAGAAAAAATAATGCAAAAAGGAAAAGAAGTATAAAGTTTGATTGAAAGGAACCAAAGTACAGAGCAGAGAGAAGAGCAAAGAAAAATAATTAAATAAGAATACATAGGTCTAAAGAGGAGAGTAACTTGTGTGGACCCATAAGTGAAAAAGAAGACAGAGAAAGAAAGATGAGAAGGAGAAAAAGGGACAGAAAGAGGAGAGCAAAACTCCTCCAGAAGAGATATCAAAAAGAAGATGACGAAAAGCACACAGGCTTTAGCCATAGAACACAACAAAGAACATGGCATTAAAGTGTGAGGGGGGGCGGCGAAGAGCAGAACAGCCACGCAAAAGAAGAACACCGAGAGGATAAAAATACCAAACAAGACTAAATATGAATATGGAATAAAAATCCAAAAGACTAGAAGGTATACAAGTGAGACAAAATGAAGGGAGCTTACCAAACAATATGGGAAAAGGCAGCAGGATGAGTTACACGTTACGTACACGGGGGCAACAAGGGTAGAGAGTTTCAACAGCAACACTGGAGAAGATAAACCTAGAAAACATGAGAAGAGTAAAACAGAAAATATTGAACTTTTGTATTAAACAGAATAAACACCCAACAAACAATTCAGAGAAACAATGACAAAACAATTAAGGTTTGCTCAGTTCCATAAGTTCTCCTTTGTGAGTGTGAATAAACTTTCGGAGGTCGGCTGGATCTTCAAAACTCAAAGTTCTGTCTTTATAGGTAACTTTAAAGTAGCAGGGATGGATCAACCCATAACGGGCATTCATGGATCTCAAGGCGGGTCTAAGGTCGAGGAATTCCTTCCGCCGGTCAGCAGTTGACTTGGAGACATCTTGACTGAAAAAGATTCTGTGACCGGACCATAGCATTTGCTTATGTTGTTTTGCAGCGTTGAGAATTGCGATGAGATCTGAATATAAAAGGAAGTAAGCAATTATACCTCTTGGTTTTGAAGAGGAAGAAGCACTCTGTGGCCCCAATCTGTGAGCTCTTTGAATATTGAAATCCATGGATTTGGGGAGGCCAGCGATCTGAAGGACTTGGGTTTTCAAGAAAGTAATCATATCCGAGCCTTCGGAACCTTCCGGAATACCATAAATGCGCAGATTATTGCGGCGATTTCGATTTTCCAAGTCCTCTGTGAGCTTTTTGAGTTGGTTAACTTCCTTATTGAGACCATCAACTCTAGCTATAACATCTTGAGCATCACTGACTTTTTGTTCAACATCTGTAAGCCTCAGATCAAGACCGGACCATTTATCCTCAATCCTTTGGAGGGTAGCAGCAGTATCAGTCATAAATGGCCGAATGAGGCGCAATTCCTCCATAATATCATCCAGCGTAAGGGGAAGCGGTGATTTGGAAGGGGAGGGTGGGTCTTTTAACGCGTTTACCAGCATTTGGATCCTTGCGCCCTCCAGAAGATGTCCCCTGTGATTTGTGTGAATGATCCATAGTGGCGTGAAAGCTGAGGCACTTAAAGTGAAGCCGTGAGAGAAAAACAGCAGGAGCACAAGCTGCGCAGATGTAAGGGCGGAACTCCCAAAAATTAAAGTCCCAGCAGATTGTGAACAAACGGGGGATCCGCAAAAAGAACAGCTATTTAAGAATTGTCAATAAAGGCAAGCAGTACAGAGACGTTTACATAGCACCAGCAATAAAGCAGGACTGCTAGCCTCAAATTCTCCACAGCATGGCATGAGGCAATTTACTGATAGGGAAGAGAGACAAAAACATCTCTTCCGTGACCAGAAGTAGTAAGAAGCAGGCTGCATTGAGGAAAAAAAAAGGCCATTATATGGTTAGCAGCATCATGCCAATACGAATTGCTAGCCAGAGGGAAAAATGCCCAAAATGGCGGCCGCAATATGAGAGAAGCGTCAGAGCAAATAAACAGTTAACCAGACCGTGTCATGGTCTTAAAACTTGCCCAAACAGCTTCCATATAATCCGACGCCCAAATCCGTCGTCGGGACGAAGAAACGCTGCACCGAAATGGTCCCTTCATATTCGAGCGCAGCTCGATGTTGCGGAGCTCCTCAGGTGGCGGCCATCTTGCTTCGCCGCTGCCGCGCGCCTTCCAGATTACCTTACTTAACATCTTCCCTTGAAGCTCCGATGGCGCATGGCTTCCTCAGTTCTCGTCTGCTATATATTTCAATTCTAGAATTCATGGACACTTGGGGGCAGATTTACAAGCCCCTTGGGCCACTTTTGCGTCACTTTTAACATGGGAAAGGTGACCCAAAAGTGGCGCAAGGGGCTTGTAAATCTGCCCCTTGGACTTGAATTCCTAATGTCACTTTTGTGGCTTAAGCCAAGAAATTTTGGATCCTGAATCTTATTCTGAACTGTTAGACTTGTAAAAATATGCTTGACTTACAGCAAGGTCTGGTGCTTTGAGTTGGGAACACCAAAAGTGGGAACACAAAAACGTTTTGAGCATTAGTCCAATGTTTTAATGATCGAGTGCTATTTCTTTTGGGTTTGAGCCTGCGGCCAGAGAGAAGTAAGTAGTGTATTTAACTTGATCCAGCACACCACACCACTGGTGTACCAAAATACAGCAGATGGATTTTTTTTAGTTTCTTGTGCAAATCTTATAGATTCTTTTGCTTTAGGGATGGATTAGCCATCCAATGAGATGTATAGTTATATTGATCAATGTTTTATTCATTTAATGGCATATTCAGTCGTTTTGAGCAATATTTAATCCTTGTAATTATCCTGTAGCGTGATATGTTCAATTATGAAATGCTCGGACGACACATGTTTCGCTCAGGACGATATTCACAAGAGCTTCCTCAAGGCTTAAAAATGAAAGTCTCTCAGTCAGGGCAAGACATATACGTTGTTCACATACATCAGTTATGCATGTGGTGCCGCTATATTCATGTATCGCTGATTAAAGTTTTAAAGAAAAGATGTAACAGCATTACATTCTCATTAACGTATCACTCGTATTCTGTGTTTGGCCTCCACTACTGCCTTCAAACGCCGTGGCCGAATGACTGGTGCGCATTTGTGTGAGTTGAAAATAAAGAGTGAGTAAAGGTCTGAGTGAGGTGAGTGAATTCTGGCACTCCAGTGGGGCATATGCCACAATCAAAATTGCTACAAATGTCAAAGATCTCAGATTAGGTGAATGCAATTCAAAACCAGATCAAAATAATCAGGTTTTACGAATTTACAGCATCACCTGTTACATATTTCTTTCTCATAGTTAAAAAGAGAATGTTGGTCTTTCGTTTTCTTCTAAGGTAAATATTTTATGGGCATGCTGTTGCATTTACTGCCCTGATGTACACGAAAATAGTTTTAGTTGCACACAAGGATTGCTTATACATAAATACTCGATTGATTACCTTCTCCTTCGTTCTCATCCGTGAAAGCTTTTGCCTCATGACCAAGACATTGCCAGAGTGAAAAAGTCAGCACTCCTGCTGTCCCTAGCAGGGCACTATTTCAGGTATGCATTAATCCATAGTTCTGATACCCAGGGCAGGTAACCAGCACCTTTGTGTGTTGACACCGAGTACTGCTGCCCGAGTCAGCACCTTTTCAGGTTCTGATAACCCTAGTATTTACCTGCTCCCAATACTGAGATAACAATGGGGCTCAAGTGGAGTCTTTCATTTACTGGTTGCCCAATGCCGCTTGCAGGCGCTTATCAGTCAAACAAGCTTGAAGTGTTAATACTGGGCTTCAGTCAGCCCACTTCAAGCCAGTGAATGTTTGTTTTCTTCCTCTTGCAGTCATTGGATTGAGACATTGTCAATCACAGCTTAAATCAGCCTGCAAGTGGGTTGTCCTCTCACCTCATTCTATCGGCTGATTCTGTGTCCTCAAAAGCGGGCCGTGCAGATAAGAGCGGTGAGCCTGGCCCATGCAGATGAGAGTGGTGGGCCGGATTAGGGGGAATTGGACAGACGACCACGAGAGAAAATTAAATAAATAATTAATTTTCCCTCGTCGTCATCGGTCGAAATTCCATCCCCCTCCCACCCGGCCTCACCGCTCTTACCTGCATGGGCCGCTCCTGTGTGACCTTCCACCCCCTACGTAATCCCTGCATTTCAGTGCAGCGGCCCTCAAACACGCTCTGCTGCTCTTGGAAGCAGTCCCAGTCCAACAGCCATTGCCGCCTATGTGGATACACCCAAGAAAGCATGCTCCATCTAACTTGCATGTGCCAGGGCCTTCTATCTTTTAGGCGAAAATTGTTACAGCCGGCATTAAGGGCCCTCTAAATCAGGACCTGTCACCCTATAGTGCTTGAACTCTTAAATGGGCATTCAATTCAACTGTCTTGTAAGACAACCAGGTTCTTGATCCCTGCAACCAAGCAGCTGGCACCGTAAAAACTCCCAGACCCTAATGCGTCCCAAGACTGTCTACCGACCTGGCCACCGTGAAGCTCAAAGCAGCATGGGTCTCTACCAGCAAGGATGCAAAGCTTGAAGGCTTGGTCTCCTCCCTGGGAGAGGACTTATCGGGCCACTAATCCTCCATCCAGGCACTAGCACTTTAACAAGCCATAATGAACAGATTGTAGTAGTCGTAACGGCACTTTATGCCTCACCCAATCAGGAGCACCCTCATAACCACTCCATTTAAGGGACAATTAGCTAGAGAATCTGCCCCATCCACTTGTAATGTTGTGTTTGCACATGTTATAACAAGTTGGTCCAAATACATGCACTTTACTTCATTGGAAAACAAAAAAAAGGCTGTTTAAGATCCTCAATGCAGTTTACTTTATATGCACTGGCACTTTATGTTGCGGACTGGATTGTCCATCGCCCACCACTCGGCTCGAAAGGACCATCTTTGGGAACCCCCAACCATAGAGGGTGTTTGTTTATTTGTATGAGTTGACCCAGTTTTATTGATTGATTTTAACATTGCATTGATGTATATTGTACTGATTTTAATTAATCTGGCAATAAAGAATTTTCACTTTTTCACAGTATCAGTGCACAACAGACTATAGTCTGTCCTACCCTTTCTCTCCCTCCCTCCTTACCAGTGCTCTACCACCTCTCTGTATCCCTGCTCTCTCTCTCCCGTTGCCCTCCTCCAAGTCACCTAGGGTTTTTCTGCCAATCTCCTTCCCACCTCCAACACCACCCCCCACTCTCTCTGATTTTTATTTTTTTTCCCAAGAGCCCATTAGCTGCATACCACTATGTGGCTGCTCTCTTAAATTTATGCACACTTTCTTATTCATTTACCACTGATAATTGCACCATATTACAAAAAAGATGGCTACGTGTGTTTGTAAACACACTATGGTGAACTTTCAAAATGGTTTGTCATGTGCACGCGTATGTATGCATGAAAGAGATCTTGGAGTGGTGGTTGAGATAAAGCAGGGTGGTTGCAGGGGGAAGAGCAGCCAGGGCTCTTTGCTCAGGCCCTTATTCTTTCAGGCCCCGGATCTGCTAGAGCTAAAAATATTTATACATCAAAAAAGCAGGCTTTTGTGATATGTGTGTGTAACGTCTATCACCAATAAATGGTGCAAATACTTTTAAGTTACCCGAGCCCTGCAAAAGCTTCTGACAGCCTGTGATAAAGTATAACAAAAACAACTTAAAGATGGCCACGAATGCACACGCACGCATATGCATATATATGGGCGGCCATCGTTTAGTGTTTTTTTGCCATAAACAATGCAAAAACAAATGAGCAATGGCAAAGCCAATAGCTCTACACACCAGGGTCACAGGCAAGACCTAATGGCTTTGCTAATATTTATTTCTGTTAATTTCCTTTTCTGGATGATACCTTTCTACAAGGTCAAGTGTTTTGACTGATATATTGCTGTAATCCTTGAAAGTGTGATAAAGAACAAAGCTTCTTTATGCAAATGACAGTGCGTTTCATTTGCTCACTGTAGTCCCTACAATAACCAGCCCCATATCTACTTTCAGATCTCCATCAGTTAGATACTATTTCTGTAGGACTCTATCAAACGTACTGCTCTTTGATAAATTGATGTTGCAATATGGGCACCAATGAATTAAGCTTCTGGTGAATTAGATCATTGAAAATAAAATTTCCTAATTTTTGTGAAGGAAAGTTTCAATTCTATTAAGGACGGGGAGGCCAGGATTATGTTTATATCTTCCATTTATTCCACTCAGCAGCGTTAAACAACATATTTTTTATTGAAAGACTACATATCCCATGAGTCTTTGTAACAATAACATAACAACCGTAGAGTGAGTCCCATATAAACCACATAAAGGAACAGCAGTTCCTCTTTCTTCGAGTGAAACATCGTGCATCCCGCTTTTCTGTCAATAATCTTGCTTCTGATCTGATCCTGTAGAAAAACCAAAGATAACCACCATAAATTCTAAAATGACATAACATTAGGTCATACACCAAATCAGTAATACTGGTAACAAACAAGACTCTTACTGACGAATTGATCCCTCCATTTGCAAACCATAGGAACAGTTAGAATCAACATTACGTAACAGGGTTGAAAGCAACTTTAAAATTGTCCTTGAACCCCATCTTACTTATCCAACGTCGAAGACTTCAGTGAATAACGAGAATAGATGATAATCACAACTGGGAGAGATAATCCTTGCTTCCGCGTCCTTAATAGAATTGAAACTTTCCTTCAGAAAAGTTAGGAAATGTTATATTCTATGTCAGTACCGGAGGCTCCGATTATGCTACTTTAAAGCTGGTTGACAACCAGTGAAGCTATGCCAGTGATTGGCTTGAAATAAAGTGCCTTAAATGTGGAGTCCGAAGACCAGTTTGCAGCTCTGAGGATGTCCTCTAGGCGGCTCCCCAGGGAGAGGGATTTCGAGCCCAAAGCTCCCCTGGTAAAGTGTGCTCCAAAGGCAGAGGTATTGATGCCTGCTTCTTGCAGTACCCATCACACCCAACGGGCAATAGTTGTTGCCGATACTGGCTTGAAAGGGTTCTTGGGGGAAATAAATAGTTGTATCGCTCCAGGCGGTCTATATTCCTCAGTCATAGATTTGTACACCCTGAGGCAGCATATCACACACAATTTTGGATGACCTGGAAAAGCCCGGTAATGAACCACCCTTGTGTTGGACTTGGTGTGTCGCGCAGTCGTGAAAGACAGCCCCTCCAGAGTGAACATGCGTACTGTGACCTCTAGGACACGGACGTCCAAAACCCGTTTACAAGAGATGAGGCATAACGGAACCGCCAACTTACCTGTTAAATCCTTACAGGAAAGATATGCATTATCCTGCCATGATTGCAGTAATTGCAGTACCACATTAACATCCAATAGGGAAGAGTACTTAGTTTGTGGGGGAAAGAACAACCGAATACTCCTTAGGAGTCTACAGACTAACGGGTGTTCCCCTACCGGAACATCATGTATGGGGACATGACCTGCCGAAATTGCTGATCTGCTCACATTAATCGTGCAGTAAGCCAAACCCTTGTCCACCAGGTCAGACAAGAAGTTGACGACATGCACTATATCTGCCTCACCGGGGTTTCCAAACCCCATCGCAAACACCATCGTAACCTGCTTCTCCATGTGGAACTGTATCTCTTGACCATGGAGTCTGCACAGGCTCTTCTGATAAGGGAGGAAGCCATTTGACAAAAGGCCCAGGATCTCCCAACGTCCCCTGTAATCCTCCAACCCATGAGCCGGAGAGTCCCTTCCTGAAATGTCAGCCTAACTATAACGTCCCTGTAACCTTTGGTTTTTCAGTAAATTTCTAAGGTTTTTTAAATATTTCCTAACTATAACAGCCCTGTAACCTTTGGTCTTTTCAGTATACGATTAAATTGACTTACTTGAGCAAACTGGAGTGGCTCGTCTTTCCCAGCCGAAGCGCAATTGTGGGGAATTTTTGGTGCGATATTTATATTTATATATATATATTTATATATATATATATATATATATATATAGTGTTTGATTTTTCTCATCCATTTTTAATATATTTTGGACCTTAGAGTTAAAAAGATAAACACAGAGCTTTTAATTTCTGCATTTTCCACGTGTTTGCGCAAAGCCAAATATTGTCATCAAGCAACTACACATGATAGCAATGGTGACCAAAGTTTTAAAGTCTGCTAAAGTCAATCTTATGTGTTCAATACACTGAGTGGGTTTTGGGTTAGTCACCTTCCAAACATTACTTGCCTGGGTGAGCCAACCCAATTATACTTGCTTGAGACATTTTCATCTCGTTTTATTGCGTGATTAATTAAAACCAATTGCAATTTTAAACCACACATATGAATGATCTGAACTGCCTGAAATACTACGTGATCAAAGCCATCCCAAAAATACGCAGAGGAGGTAACAGGGAACGCATGCTTAGACAGCTAGAGTCACACACTATATTGGAACTAGACAGCAAGACTCCCACGGGTCTAAACAATAATGAAGAACTTCACAACTTTTTATAAAACATAAATTCTTATTTATATAGTTTTTTATACATATATAAAAACATATTTTTAGAATAATGTTTTAGGACAATGATTTTAGGGATATGAACTTTTATTAATTATTTATACAAAGAACTTTTTATGAAAAGCTTTTTTATGAAGGATTCCATGAATGCTTTATTTAACTTTTTATGACGATGTCAATTGTATAAATGTTTGAAATACAATCCCACAAGATTCCCACTCCAATCTGTTATGGTATAATGTACAAGTTAGTATCTCTAACCAGTGAATATAATGTTGGTGACCACTATCAAACCTAAAAGAACCTATGTATATATTATATAGATATGAGATCAGTAAGACACCTGGAGTTATTTTAATGCATTAATATAACCGCTAAAGTAACACCTCTCTCTTAGTGTTAGATAAAAACAACAAGATAAATTAAGTGACAGATTTGTATATTTGCACAGCGAAGCACCAAGCACTTTTTTTGCACTCAGGCACTTATGGTTAAGTAAATAGATATGTAAGCACACTTTGCATATTGGAGACAATGAATTAGGCAGTATTTGGCATATCCAGTATGTAATGAAATACGTTATAGGAGAGCTTTCTAGTTATTATATGATACCCTGATAAAGTTGACATCATATGGGGCCCACATCACAAGTATCATAACGCATTTAAGCCGTTAGACAATACTGTTAAATGATGAGGACCCAATTCAAGTTGTCATTATTGTGAATATTTCACCATGATTATTATTGAACTCAATATGGACAACCTACTAATTTTGCACATGTATATATTTATTTATTTATTATAATGATATATTTATTGTGCTTTTACTCATGTATATAAGGATTTTCAAAAAAATATGATTGTCTTTCTATAAACTTGAGCACTCTCCGAACGAAATGAAATCAATACACTGCTGGAGAATAGTCTGTTTACTGTGCCTATGCTCCATTACGTCACATGATTAGATCACATGTTGTGTTTAAAAATCACGAATGTATAGCGTTTCCTTATGTGAGCAAGGTCACAGGGTAACCGAAACGTTATGGCATTAAGGAAAGGGTAAATAAATCACTATTGCAAGACAAGAGGAGTTTGTGCTCTGTTTTCAGAACCGTCAAGCATAAAGACGGCGAGAGAAATTAGGAAATCAATATATATAGATATATATATATAGTGTTTGATTTTTCTTATCCATTTTTAATATATTTTGGACCTTAGAGTTAAAAAGATAAACACAGAGCTTTTAATTTCTGCATTTTACACGTGTTTGCGCAAAGCCAAATATTGTCATCAAGCAACTACACATGGTAGCAATGGTGACCAAAGTTTTAAAGTTTGCTAAAGTCAATCTTATGTGTTCAATACACTGAGTGGGTTTTGGGTTAGTCACCTTCCAAACATTACTTGCCTGGGTGAGCCAACCCAATTATACTTGCTTGAGACATTTTCATCTTGTTTTATTGCGTGATTAATTAAAACCAATTGCAAAACAAGAATTATGTCTGCTAAAGCAAATCTTTTCTGTTCAATTCACAGAGTCCCCTTCCAACCATTGACTTGCCGGGGTGAGGCCCTCTTCAGCTCCGTGCTTGGGACATTGTCATTTAATTTTATTGCCTGATTAATCTAAACCAATTGCAATACAAGTTCAAGGGTGAAATACAAAACATTATTTTTATAGCCGAATACAGTGGATCTAACGTAGAGCATCTAACATAAAATGTTAATCACACGTGAACTTCTGATTCTGTTACACCATTTAAAATATTGATACAAAATTATGAAAAATTGAAATTTAGAAAGGACCCTCATAGTAATGATCAGGAAAAGCCTGCATATGGCACTCCAATGTCCAATGCACTTTTCCAGGCTAGATTCCCTTAACGGGTAAGGACTCCAATATGAGTTGGGGAGGACTCAGCTAGATCCAAAACAACGACCACTCAGCTAAGCGTCCAAGCGATTTTACCTGCAGTTACAGCATCTGCACAGATTCTGATGCCCACACGAAGCCACACTGGTTTCAATAGAAGCTTTCAGATATTATTCAGACTGGCAATTGCATAATATTGCCATGTGTGGCAGGGATTTCGTATGCTAATGATACATGTTAAATGCAAGAGAGGCGTGATTGGAGAGGTGTGGTGCAGCGGCCAGGGCAGCTGACTTCGGAGCACAGGGTTCACGGTTCGATCCCCGGCTCCGGCGGCAGCTCAGCTCAGCACCATGTGACTCTGGGCGATAGCTCACTTAATTTCCACGACGGCCCCCAGCGCCTTGAGACCCGTAAGGGTGAGTAGCTGCGCTATATAAAAACGGACTTACATTTTTTACAAATATGGCATGAGTGAGTTGAACATTAGAAAGGGCCATAAAGACAGAGTGCCAAGAAAAAAAAATGCGTTAACTGTTTGAATGGTAAAGCTAACAAATATGTGCTCAATCTCCAATTTTTCTGTCAGCATTCAAAGAGGTAGAGAAGGACTTGTAGTCGTAGCTGCAGGGGAAGATGACCTTGCAGAGATCAGTCTTGGACGGACTTTGCAGAGATTTGTCTTGGAAGGACCTTGCAGAGATCAGTCTTGGAAGGACTTTGCAGAGATCCGTCTTGGAAGGACCTTGCAGAGATCTGTCTTGGAAGGACCTTGCAGAGATCCGTCTTGGAAGAACCTTGCAGAGATCCGTCTTGGAAGGATCTTGCAGAGATCAGTCTTGAAAGGACCTTGCAGAGATCCATCTTGGAAGGACCTTGCAGAGATCTGTCTTGGAAGGACCTTGCAGAGATCCGTCTTGGAAGGACCTTGCAGAGATCTGTCTTGGAAGGACCTTGCAGAGATCAGTCTTGGAAGGACCTTGCAGAGATCCGTCTTGGAAGGACCTTGCAGAGATCTGTCTTGGAAGGACCTTGCAGAGATCTGTCTTGGAAGGACCTTGCAGGATGTTGCAATTTCTTAGGTGCAAAGTGCCGTACAGCCAGCACCTGTCCATGGGAGGTTCAGACTGCTGGCCTGGTACACAAACTACAGCGTTTATCCCTTTTCCAGCTAATTGTTAAATGTGGATAATTATCTTCCCTAATTGTGTCAAGCTCCATGGAGGGTACTACCTCTTGGATTGGCATAATCAATTATTCTGTCACGCTTTCGAAGTGCAAAGTTTGGGTGCACAGAGCTCATCGGGTGATATAGTGATCCTAATTCTCCAGTATGCAACACTGGCTCTGTTTTTGTCAAGGAAATTGTGCTGTTGCTGAGCTGACAAAAGTCTCCTCAGTTGTTTCCCTTGCCTCACTGCATGTCAATAATTTAAAAGCCATAGAGGGTATATACTTACAATTTATGTGACTGAAACTGGATTGAGTCTTTAAAAGTTGGGTAAAGTTACCCCCTATTTAAGACGCAATAGAGTCCTTTACAGATGAATTAGGAATAGAACAATAATTTGTTCTCCAAATCTCCAGCTGGATCGAACCACCCTGTTTCTAAATTGGCAATGGTACTGGATTGTGATGAGTAATTGTTCTATCTCATTGCTCATACGAGTCAGCAATGGCATTGACATTCGTCATATGTGGGCGACTATTAGGTGACTATCCGCTACAATGGTGGAAAGAAGAACGGTTTGCTTTTAGCTTCTGACCCTTTCGATGAGTTGTGAGGGCCTAATGTTACTGCCTTTCCTTGATCGTTACTCGAACTCAGGGGTATGAAGGGCTCTCCCAGGGCCAATACGAGCTAAGCCTGCAACAACTCTGGGTTCCTAAGTCAATTTGGCCTGCTGATTTTAATGTAGAATTTTCAGGCATGATTTTCCTACCCCAGCAGTTACCCTAAGCTTTGCAGGTTTTTTTTTATTTTTTAAGATGGTGCACCAGTGCTCTTATCTGGACAGGGCAGTACGTCGGACATTGACAAAGGATCCCCAAAGCCGATGGTTTGCTTTTGGAACGTCAATGATGGAAGAGTCTTATTACTCAAATCAATGTGCAGATTCATCAAAAGCAGCTGCAGCTGTCGGCACGGATTCAGATTATAGAAAAACAAGCATTGGTTGAGTCTTGTAGTCATACGTTCTTCCTGTCAGGGCATGAGGTGAAAACTGAGATGTGATATTTATTGCACTTGATAAAATCTGACTCAGTTGAGTCTGAATTTATCACTGCAATAAATACTATCCAATTATGAGTTTTTGGGGAACAGTATGCAGATTTTGGTGGTTACTGCTCCAAAATCTCCATGTTCTGGTAAATACTGGACATTTTCCCCCGATAAATATCAGCAGGTTTGACCTGTTAATATGTCTCAAAAACTAAATTGTGATACGTGCGGTAACAGCAGTTGCCGCACAAATCTCAATTAACCAGATCACTTGTACTGGTCGCCATAGTGTGCAGGGGCGGCTGGTATTAATGGACTTGAGCGGCGTTGCCCTACCAGTCAACAGGGAGGAGAAGGAACACACCCATGAACAGCTCGACACATGGCTGGGTGCTTGCTTGGTATGGGTTCTGACTGGTTTATTTTTTAGTCATGGGGTTCAAGTATGCATGTGTCAGGCCAGGTCTTGCTCACCCTCAAGGCCCAAGCCAGCCATATCACAGTGGACAAGGCTTTTTCTAGTGTCGCTGGAAGGGTTTTCCTCCGAAGGGCCAGGGCGGAGTTAGAGCATCAGCAGCTTGTAAATGGCAAGGCACAGGCCAGTACTCCAAAACTGAAGTAAGTAGCAACAAGGTGGAGCTAAGTCGAGTATGTGTTGCATCACCTTACATTTCAGATGCTGAAACCATAGGGCGGAGGAGATATTCAGCAGCTGATTCCAGGAAGCTTCAACTCAAGGCATGCAATGTAGGTGTGACATGCTCAGCTACAAAGAGCTGTCCCTCCTTGAGTCGTTTGTCTGTGCTGGAGCACTCCAGTCTGCCTGCTTGGACCTTCTGCATTTTGTCTGAGGTGGACTTTCGGCCTAGATCTCAGGATTGGTGTGCACCATTGTTGGAAAGTTGCTCTTTCTGCAGGGCCACCCCAGATTTTTGCCGCCTTTTACTGGACCCATTTTTGTTTTCCAAATCTTTTTTAACTTTTTCATATGGCAACAAGATAAAGAATCAGAGCACCGTGAATAGAAATTACGAGGCTTACAGTTCCGGCCAAAATGTCATTCAAGTTATGTACCAATGCAGCTAGAGAATAGTTCCATCATTCACATGTACCTGCATCCACCAGCATTTGATCACACCAACGCTTTACGCATGTCAGTCTCACCAACACAACTGTACCTCATTACTTAACCCACATCAGCCTCTGCACATCGTCAGGGACTCCATATTTTTTCAAATTTGTATGGGCCACCCCAGGTCCTATAAACTAATTCTTCAGAACGCATACACCAGTCAATGGATTCCCATTCCACCACAGTCGGGACAAAGGTTCCACCCCAGTATCTGACTGTATCATGCCTAACCACCATCAGTGCCACATTACAAAAGTGGAAGAGGTGTGGCGCAGCGGCCAGGGTGCCTGACTCCGGACCACGGGGTTCACGGTTCGATCCCCGGCGGCAGGTTAGCCCAGCACCATGTGACTCTGGGCAATAGCTCGCTTAATCTTCCCGACGGCCCCCAGCGCCGGTACACCGCTCCGGAGGTAGCTGTGCGCTTTACAAATAAAAAAACAAACAAACAAACAAAGAGGAGTGTGTATCTATCTAAAGTTTATTCACCCCAGAAGCCCAACGCCACCAATTATCAACAACTTAGTGTATCTTTCAGCACACACTCCCCCAGTAATTCTGGGCCCTAGCGCACCCCTGAATGGTATGCAATCATGTACTCATCTGTTTGCATCCCCACAGGCTTAAGTTGGCAGCAATACATCCCATTCGGAACAAAAGACTCAGTCATTGACGACCAACAGCTGGGCCGCCCAGTAATAGAGCCGTAGATTTGGTAGAGCAACACCACCATCCAAGGGCTTCCTAGTCACTGTGGAGTTGGCAATCCTGGATGTCCCCACGTTCCAGCGCAGTAATCTGCTCACTTCCTCCACTGTGTGAAAAAAAATCTATCAGGGACCCCAAAGTGGGTATTTTGAAAAATACAGACATTTGGGCAGGTAGATCATTTTTTAGAGGCCTGCCCAACAAAGACAGGGGCAGTTGTCACCAGTGTCCCAAATCTCTCCCATACTCGTTGAGTATCCTATTGAGGTTTTTACGCATTATCATTGCCTGGTTGGTGGCAACATAGATCCCCAGGGATGTAAAACCCATGGCCTTCTGCTTTACAGGACAGTTTCACTCAACCTTGGGCTGCAAGTAGGTCAGCAGAAATGCCACCAGTTTGTTCCAATTGATAAGGAGAACGTCGTCCCAGTCCGGATCCCATTTCAGGCTAAAACCTATTTTACTCTGGACTGCCATCAAATAGGGCCACTCTAATCAGTCGAATGCTTCTAAGGCCAGCAGTGTCACTGGCTCCCTATGTAATCTCTATGTTCTACGCAACCGAATAGGCACATAAGATTTTACCTTGTTAATGAACCCATTTTTTGTAGGCCACAGGACTCTGCACACTTTACTCCTGCTAACCAGTGGTGAAGTGTTTGTGCTTTCCCTTTAAACATGGTAAAATTAGCATACATCCAATTGATACATTTAATTTACTTATAAGTTACTACTATATGGTACTACATGTACCTATGGCTTGTAAATTAAATGCTACTCGTGGGGAGAAGCACTCATTGTGCAAACCACTAGAATAGCACCGTAAAACATGTCTCCGGGCATGCACTTGCAGCCTGTGTGTGTAGTTCTAAACTGCCACTTCAACCTGGCAACAAAAACCTTTCATCAGGCATAAACCTTACTTTTTAGTACTTATAAGTCACCCCTAAGGTAGACCTAAATGTCCATGGGTGAATGGTACTTAAAATGTAGGACATGCATATTTCAAGTTTTACATTTCCTGGCAGTGAAAAACGAACAAAGGCGTTTTTTACTATGGCAAGGCTGGCCATCCCATAGGAAAACACTGGGTTACATTATAACAAAATATAATGCTTAACTTCAGTTTGGGAGAAGCTAGAACCATGATTCAAGGACTCATTATAATTGTAATTTAAAATCCAACCTAATGTTGAGTCAGACTTTATATTACTTTTTCAGATATGCCACTTTTAGAAAGTGTAATTTCTCTGCCTAAGCCAAATGTGCCTTTCTGCCAGTGTCCGTTGTCACCTGAGTGTTAATGGCTCTCCTGTGGTGTTATGTTTATTGCTCCCAGACAGTGGACAAAAGGATTCAGTGTGGAGAAGTGTTTGTCTGCCTTGGGTAGGATAGCCTGGGGGATGTGCAAGGACCCTTAATAAGCTTCAAATGTGCCTGCTCTGTCACTGGCAGATGTAGCTCACACCTAGGCCTTCCTCCCTTTGTCTTCCTAGTCAGCTTTGCTCCAAACCCAGTAGGAAGAGGGGGTGCCCCCGAACTGGTTTTGAGTGACCACAAGGGAGGGTTTGCTCATTGTCAAGCCACACCTCTAGGTGGGCACAGGAAGCTCTGCCTGTGGAAGAAGGGCTCTGGCATCTTGGATTTAGGGAGAGAAGGGCACTGTGGTATGGCTTACAATAAAACACACAAGAAGTGCTGCAGAAATGAGTAGCATTACCCCTGGGAACTTTTACACCATTGGTTAAGGAGTGGCCAGGAGTTTTCCCCCACCCACAGGTTGGCACTGGGACTAAACATGGAATCACCACTACCCCTCTCAGATCACCCCTGGTTCTGTAAAGAGGGAGGGAGGAGGGAGAGTAGGTGAATCAGCCTGGTTGAGGGCCTGTTGTTGGCACCTCAGCTCATGGGTCTTTCAGGCTTTGGTGGAGGGGGTGTATGTTTGCATAGGCCTCGCTGTGAGGCACCTTTCCCAGAGAGGAAAATTGAGAGGATGTAATGATCGGGTCAGAGCTTCCGATTTTGGAACTATGGAAATACTTTGAGTTCCCGCCTCAACTCAACATCCTGTGATTCTGGCCAAATGACTTAATTGCCTGAGGCAGAAAATAAAAATGGATTAGATCTTCTGTAATGTGACTGGTGTTCAAATAATTGCTGACCTTGGGCAGAGTTCAAGCTACATAAAACTACAATAAAAAAAAACACCCTTCTGTTTGCTCCTGTTTTAAGAGTCTGCAAAGGCTGGAACATAAGAAAGAAGGAGGATTCTTAATGCAATAGTAAAAATGTCCGTATTCCTTCTTAACATGGCTTTTCTGCCTTTTTTTAGTTTTGACTTTCAGTCATGGATCATTAAAGCAGCTTTGCTCCACATTTTAAACTGCTTTCAGCTTACATTTACTGTTTAAACTTTAAAGTACATATTGATCAGAGGAGAAAATGCCCGCTTTAGGTGATTTCCTTCATGTTCGTCCCGGTAAGGACATTAAAATACTGGGAATGCCTGTTAAAAAAATGGTCAGTAGGCAAACATAGTCAGGTCAGGAGTTGTGGCCTTTGGGCCACTTTATTACACCTCGTCCAGCCAAAAAGTAGTGCTTCTAGTTTTCACCTATGTTTCTGGCTCTATGAGCTTTAAAATACATAATTGATCAAACATTGCTCAAAATGAGCCCAGTGAGACTAGCCAAATTCTGTTTCATGAATGGGCGTGATCCGGGATTGTGGGTCACTTTTTGGGGGTGCCCGGGCTAAATTGTGACCCCAATGCGACCCTGCCTCTGTCTGGTATTTTACCGCTAGCTATGTAGTTCTGAAGCATGCGACTGTGGTGAATAAATGTATGTAATACATTTCTCAGTATTTTGTTTTTTTTTTTGCTGGTGGGATTTCTTTCTGTGCCACTGTGGTACTCAGATCAGCACTTGCCTGCAGACTGGGCTGATGAGCTGCGTCTTTCTGCATAATACTTTAATAATGCAGCACTTTGGTATGTATTCACATGTATATTTTCATACTCCCCCTTTGTCACACGTGCAGACTGCTCACCACTGTCCATTGCAGGAGCCCCATCAGTCTCATCCAGGCCTACCGTGTCAAAATCACGTCTATACATGCAATTGGTGGCACCTTAGAAAGGCGTTTCAAGTCCTTGTGTTTGGACCAATGACAATGAACCCGGCCCATTGAGGCTCAGAATTCACTATCTCAGCCCTGCCAAGTACCACGCATCAGGCGTTAGACTAACGCATTTCAGTGTGGTGATCCGCATCACCGTACTGAAATGCAAAGTCACGCATTATAGCGCCTCAGCTGTCAAGCTGGTAGAGCTGCTATAATTATAAAGCACCATACAAGCTGTAGTGGTGGCGCTCAGTGTGCGCTGCTGCAGGCAGGCTTAAGGGCTCTCTAGCTCAGCTATAGCTCAGCTGCACAGAGAGCGGGGCTACAATGTAGCAAAGTTACAAGTACACCTGACAGCGCTGCGATATACCTGGCGTCAGAGGAGATCGGGTCAAAGTCGAATTGCTACCTAGTGTCTTGACTAACAAGTGACTTTAGGCGGGTCTGGCTCCTGCTTCCTGCAGCAAAGGGGTGGGCCGCCGCGCAGTTCAAAGTTGGCTGCTGGGGCAATCACAGACCCAATCCCATTTTGGCTGCGACACACTAATGGCTTTCTTTTGGGAGAGCTTGCATGCCTGCTGTATCCGGCGGCTGCTACCGGACCCGACCCCACCGGCGCCATCATGGCTACATGTGTGCAATCAAGGTTGAGCAGCAGAATCATTGCCGCAGGACTGAGCCAGTCAGTCCGCTACGGTACTCTGCACAGTCGTTGCTTGCGTCCACAGCCAGCTGGGCCTGCCAATTGCCGCTGTTCGTGTTCTGAGTCAGGTCAGTGTTTATTTTAGATTGCTATCATGGCCTGTGTTCTGGTGTGTCTCGGGTGTCTCTCCTCTGTGCAGCCTTGGGAGAGCGGGTATCTGCCCTTGCTCTTCACATTCAGCACCCGACCATGTCCTGAAAAATACTAATAAAGCAAATGTTTCTAAAAGACAAATATTTGACACTCGCTCACAAAATGTGAACCTCGAAATAACACATTGTACATGAGCGGGAAAGTGGGCCCAACAAGCACTCCTGACACTGCCCCTAAGTGGGCCCGACAAGCACTCTTGACACTGCCCCCAAGTGGACTCGACAAGCACTCTTGACACTGCCCCTAAGTGGGCCCGACAAGCACTCTTGACACTGCCCCTAAGTGGGCCCGACAAGCACTCCTGGCACTGCCCCTAAGTGGACCCGACAAGCACTCTTGACACTGCCCCTAAGCGGGCCTGACAAGCACTCCTGACACTGCCCCTAAGCGGACTCGACAAGCACTCTTGACACTGCCCCTAAGCGGGCCCGACAAGCACTCCTGACACTGCCCCTAAGCGGACTCGACAAGCACTCCTGACACTGCCCATAAGCGGGCCAGACAAGCACTCTTGACACTGCCCCTAAGTGGACTCGACAAGCACTCCTGACACTGCCCCTAAGCGGGCCCGACAAGCACTCTTGACACTGCCCCTAAGTGGACTCGACAAGCACTCCTGACACTGCCCCTAAGTGGACTCGACAAGCACTCGACACTGCCCCTAAGTGGACTCGACAAGCACTCTTGACACTGCCCCTAAGTGGGCCCGACAAGCACTCTTGACACTGCCCCTAAGCGGGCCCGACAAGCACTCTTGACACTGCCCCTAAGTGGGCCCGACAAGCACTCTTGACACTGCCCCTAAGCGGGCCCGACAAGCACTCTTGACACTGCGCCTAAGTGGGCCCGACAAGCACTCTTGACACTGCCCCTAAGCGGGCCCGACAAGCACTCTTGACACTGCCCCTAAGCGGACTCGACAGGAACAAGCACTCTTGACACTGCCCCTAAGTGGGCCCGACAAGCACTCTTGACACTGCCCCTAAGTGGGCCCGACAAGCACTCTTGACACTGCCCCTAAGTGGACCCGACAAGCACTCTTGACACTGCCCCTAAGTGAGCCCGACAAGCACTCTTGACACTGCCCCTAAGTGGACCCGACTAGCACTCCTGACACTGCCCATAAGTGGGCCCGACAAGCACTCTTGACACTGCCCCTAAGTGGACTCGACAAGCACTCTTGACACTGCCCCTAAGTGGACTCAACAAGCACTCTTGACACTGCCCCTAAGTGGGCCCGACAAGCACTCTTGAAACTGCCCGACAAGCACTCCTGACACTGCCCCTAAGTGGACTCAACAAGCACTCTTGACACTGCCCCTAAGTGGACCCGACAAGCAGGGCCGGCGCTAGGCATGGGCAGCGTCGGCAACTGCCCAGGGCCCCGCGCCTGCCTGCAGCCATGAGGCCTCGCACTTTTAAAGATTCCAAAGTTTCGAGGCCCAGGGGGCCCCCTAAGAGTTTCTATTTTTTCAATTGTTGTCAATTTCCCTAGCTGGCCCCTCTCGCAGGGCCTAATCGCTGCATCTGCATTCGGATAGCAGTGATTAGACAGTTACTTAAAGAGCCCTTACTGTGAAGTGCACCCCGCCCTTGTATGAATGAAAAGCAGGATAACCTGCAGGGCGCCCAACAAAAGATAGAATGGCGGCGCCTCACAAGGCAAACTGCTCACCTAGGATGAGGGGGAAAGGGGGCAGAGCGGTGAATCAAAGGGGTAAGACAAACGGAATAGAGTGAGAGGAGGGGGAGAGCAGATAGGTGTGAGTACGGCGGGGAGACGAGAGGTGCACGCAGAGGAGCAGAATCAGCGTAAAAGTGGCTGGAGCAGGGCTTTAAGTGTGCTGGGCCCCTCGAGTCTTAGACCAGGTGGTAAATAAAAACGGACATTGAAATTGGCTCCTATCGGGCCCTATATTCATGTCCTTAACTTTAGCTGCAAAAACAATGATCCAGTGACTGCACAATAAATGTATAACACGTTAGCCAGGTTGGACTGGCCTAAAGGGCAATCAGGCAGTGTGTGATGGTCTAATCTGTCAGGTAAGTATGTGGGCCGTTTTTTTGGCTGTTTGTTGGCCTGCTTTATGGTCAGGTGAGCCAATTTTTACTGCTGATTTTCATGATATTAAAACAAACATTGCCTGCAGCAACATCAAATCTATGCAGTCTTCCATACCTTACAAAAAACGTATACAGCATGTCTTTAAAGTTAAAAACTGCCCTAATTTGCAAACATGGAACACTTTTCTACCTAACTAATTCACTAATGGGGGCCACTTTTATTTTGGTGCTAGGGCCTATTTTCTGTCCCAGTCTCACGCTGCCTGTTAGGGTAATCCATGGCAGCAATTTAGCTCCTGTTTAAATTTCATGTGCTTTATTTACTTAATATTGCACTCCCCAAGAGTGTTAGCTATTTCCAGGATGTGTGTTTCTGTATTTCATTTCACAGCATATTACTCTTGTATGGTGCACACTTTGTACTGAGTCGCCTCCAGGTGTTTATAACAGGCTACAGTTGAGCGCTTTGGAGTTGAGGCTGCAGGCAGTACAACTTTCTCACTGTGCCTGTCTGTGGGTCAAAAAGGTGTCCAGAATACATGATCATTCAATATGTGGCCTCTCTGCCGTGCACACAGAGCAACGGTCCTGTATTGCAGTTGCGATTCTGTGCAAATGTGTGTGAAGGAGGTGCTCATTGGTCAAAACAGTGACAGGGTGAACATAAAATAATTTATTGTTGTTACTCATTTATCTTAAACAGCTAACAACCATTGACAAAACCAATACTCCTGGCTGTTTTTAGGGGTAAGTCAGTTGTGTTATATTTCTGGATTCAATCACAGAAAACTGAGGGAAAGATGAGAAAAAGAGTAGAGCATTGAGGGGGAGGTGGTATTAAAAGGGTCAGCATCAACAAGGAAAGATAAGATGCTCCAGGAGGATGGAAGGGGAGAGGTGGATGTAAATGAAACAATACAAGGAAAGAAGTTATGAGGCTGGGGGAGGGATGAGAGTTGAAGGGGAGTGTATGGATACGATGTGTGGGCTTAAGAGAGACAGACCCAGCAAGGGAACATAAGCAGAGTAGAGAGAGAAGTATTGGTGAGAAATGGATGGAAGAAAGCAGGATCACTTTTTTTTATTTTATTTTTTTACTAAAAGATGTAAGAGGTTGGGCGGAGTGAGACAAGTGGGAGAGGTGGAAGTTAGATGGGCAGAAAGAGAAAGTTGAATCCTAGAAAAAAGAAGTCCACTTCCAAATCTCTTTCATAAAACGTAATTTACTCATTGACAATGTGCCGGTTGGCTTCTGACTACTCTAGGAGTTTGAAGTAGCATTTGTGCTGTGTCAGATGATTTGTGGCTGACTCTTAATCATGGAGTTAGAGCAGCCTTAATATTACTAAACCTTAGTGCCACACTTGACACTGTTTCCCAGCCAGTGCTTATAAATCAACTAGTACAACCTGCAATTTAAGGTATTCCTCTAGTTGGGTTACCTCTGTCCGATTTGGGAAATCTGCAACAATCCACTCGCCACCTATTTCTATTATGTACTAAAACTCTGACTTGTGAAATTTATTGGATCACCGTTGTTCAATCTATATCATTCCTAGTTAGCCTTACTCATACAGTCCTTTGGTTTCTTGCTGATATCTTGCGCATATTGATACCCAAACATCATTTCCCACAGTGGCAATCTGGTCTTTGCCCAAGAATATGTTTGGACATGTATGCTAGCAGTTGATTTCTGCATGAAGACAAATTCAAGGGTTCTCATTTTTAAAGGATTGCATACCATATGGTGTGGCTGGTGGAGCTGGGTCAATTGCCTACATTGGCGGAGTCAGCAAAAAAAATCTTGGATTCATTTTCCAGCATCTTCTCTTTTTTTCGGAACAGATTAACCACGTTTCATCCACTTGCTTTCACTACATTCGTAAGCAACACAAAATCATCCCTTTTCTCCCTGTTGTGCAGTCAATTATCTTCTCACTAGATTATGCAAATGCTCTCTCTCTTGGGGTTCCCGCCTTTTAGTATTCGATACCCTTCAATTCATTCAGAACAGTGCTAGGATTCTCATCTGAGATGGCTGCATCGCCATGCCATTTCTTCTCACCTTTCTGCCGTCTGCTGGGTTTTTGGTCCGACATCCTGTATCTGCAAGGCACTATCCATTTGTCATTGTGCACTGCATTAAAAAGGTTCTCTCTTTTTACAGCACTCCGTACTGTTCATTCCAGAATCCTATACTTTGCGCCATCCAAAATTTTGATAGCCCTGATTGGAGGCAAATCCTTCTCCTTTCTAGTTTTGCAGGACTGGAACTCTCTCCCTCTTGAGCTAGGGTGTGACTCCAATCTTTGGAAAAACACTTAAAACTGTTCCTTCTCCACTTTGGTACGGTTTGCACCTCTCCATTGGACATCTCTTAGTGCCAGGATGCCCGGTTTGCATATCATTTTCATTCATCCCATTCAAGAGAACAATAACTAAGTTCAATTAATTTAATATATTTCCACTCATTAGAGATTTAAAATATATTTACGTATTTTATTAGGATTATTGATGCTATTTTTAACCATTTTACTGATATCCAAACTAGGTAAGTAGCTTCTTGCAAAGCGGCTTCAAACAATGCCATATAATTAATGGCCAATTGATATTACCTCCTATGATGTCACTTCCTGTCAGGTTAATATTTATGCAAATTATAGGGGCCTCACATGTTCCTATTCCGCCCGGGGCCCCACAAATCCTTGGACCGGCCCTGCCGACAAGCACTCCTGACACTGCCCCTAAATGGGCCCGACAAGCACTCTTGACACTGCCCCTAAGAGCTGCCCCTGCAGACCCTGAAGAAGGCCCTCTCCTCCTTCACCCGCTCGTTAGAAGCGGAAGCAGACGGTACAGCGTCCAACTCATTTAACTTTTCAGATGAAGCAACATTGTAATCCATAATGAAACATCACGGAATAAAACATTTCTGATTTTAAAAAGTAACAGCATATGTATGTATATTGCTCATAAGACATCTGTGTTGAAGCTAAATCTTCAAAACGCCTATTTTGTTCACAGGTATTACATTGAGACAATGTAAAGCAGTCACTCTGGACGCGACCAGAAAGTAGGTGTCGCTTGGCCCCTGAAAGCATCATGAGAGCTCATTTCCGAGGGATGCATGGGAGCCAAAAACCCGTGCAACAGCCCTATTTGCGCATGCGTGCATTCTGAGGTGCTTGTTTGTGCAACCCACATCACACACCAAACCTGACGTCATCGTAGAATGATTTGGGGTCGCCTGGTTCGCTTCCTCTGACGTCAGGTACACAAGACGGAAGAAGAGCGCTCGCTCAGACAACACAGCTAACCAGACGCCGCGACACACCACATACACTGAAACGGATTTCCTCAGCTATTAATTGGCGGTGTGTAAAAAGATCCTGCAAACTTTACAGATAGAAACACATATTTAGTGCACAGACCATAATTCATTTTTAAGTATGTAGTTTGTAGAGATTGTGCAAGTAGCCACAACTTTCCCTTAAATATACCAAATGACGCAAGTCGGAATCCTCGTAGAACTGAACAAATAGCCCTGCTCCCGCCTGAAGCTGAGGACAAACACTCTTCAGACAAAACAACACTGCTAAACATGTCTGCAGCTACCCACCCATCGACCTGACGAAAAAAGTTAAAGAGGTCAAAGCAGCCCTCACTACAAACCCACAGCCGCCTCTGCCATGTGTTGTATTTGTCTGGCAGAATCCGAACCATCCACACACCACACACCACAGACACCACAACAGGAAAATGAAAATACGTCCATTAACTGACTGCCAATGATCATGCCCAGTAAATCCACCTCATTGTCCCTGGATCCTTCAAAAACCCAGGCTCCAACACTAGTACGACCCCTGCACATCATCATCATCAATATGGAGGTAGGTACACCCCGGGTAGATAAGCATTGGCAAAGCCAATTGCTTTAAAGTTTTAACACGGCATGTTTGCCAATGTGTTGTGTGTACTTGGAAGCAAGCGAAGACTAAAACATCTGAAAAATCTATCCTTCCGAAAATGTAAATAAACGTTTTCCTTTAGCTTTTTCCATGGTTCACTCTGCAGGGCACCTGGGCCGCTCGTTGTCTTGCATGCCAATGGAGGAGGAAGAACACACCCAAGCAGCCAAAAGAAAAACGTTGAGACTGAAATACTCCTGTGGGCTGATTCAAGATGTGATTGACAATGTCTCAAGCCACTGGTGAAGGTTATGGAAAAAACATAAGGCAATGGTCGAAGGAGGCCGACCAGATGCCTTGGAAAGAAAGTGTAGAATAGGATATGCTTGCAATGCACGGCACAAGTGCCATACATGTCAAACCTAAAAAGTACTTTTCTTGAAGAAAAAATCCCTAGGCAACTGTTGGTCTATTAAATTTACAAGACCATTATTCACACATAATGTGTAAAGAGTCAGTGTACAACAATTATCAGTAAAATAATCTTGTTATTCATACAAAAAATTTTAAAAGACCATTGTAAGTTCTGTATTATTCCTTGAGAAAACATATTTGGGACAATAACATCTCAGCATCAACACCAATAATGACAATGATAAATGTTTTCCAAATATCGCATACAACAAACAGAGCTGAATGTCCTATACAATTGGTCCATACAGGAAAAGTTATACAATCAATCATAAAGTAAACTGTATACAATGATGTAAAGATAATAGACAAATGAAAAATCAAAGATACAATAAATTGGAAAATGCAATTAAGTGGTTTTAGATTTAATGATGGTTCTTCATAGTATCAATAAACCTAAAAGTACCCCTTTGGCAACAACTGGCAATCTGGTCCCATCCCACGAAGGAAACCTAAACAACTCTGATCAATACAGCGACTCCCACACTAAAGAAGACATATGTCGTCTAAACAGACTTTTCTCAGAGTAAGGCATTGAAAGCTTTACCATGAATTGGGGATCTGCCCATTGAATATCCTGTTAGATTTTCCAGATAATCTTAATGAATATGTATAAGAAAAATACAAATTGGATTGATTTCAAAGGGTATACA
Organism: Calotriton arnoldi; assembly: GCA_963921515.1. Lineage (NCBI taxonomy): Eukaryota > Metazoa > Chordata > Amphibia > Caudata > Salamandridae > Calotriton > Calotriton arnoldi. The sequence goes on from CAWUFW010007787.1 coordinate 255,082, forward strand.
TGTCTGTAAATAATTTGGGCTTTACTATTCAGCGGGTCGATGAGCTCAGACCTGATGAGAATACTCAGGGACTTATTTACAAGTCCCTTGCTCCGTTGGTGCTTCACTTTTTTTTGACGCACCGGCGTCGCATTTTGCTGCCCCATATTTACAAGGACACATGAAGCCACCCTGCGTGGCTTTTGTGTCCTTGTAAATATGGCCCCTTTTCACGCAGCACTTTGCGTGAAAGGGGCGTGCCATGGGTGTTGCTGTGGGCGTTCCCACGCAACACCCATTGCTTCTGCCACATTCCCAGATTTACAACCTTTCGTAAACCTGGGGATGCGTCAGAATGCTACGCCTCGGGAGGCGCAACGAGGAGAAATGTTTTCCTTTCTCCTAATTTTTTCCTCTTTCTATGCGTTCCGTATATTGCAGCATGCATAGAAAGAGCAAATCACCTCTTGTGATTGTTTTTGTGCAGGGCAGGGGATAGCACAGGGATGCGGCATATCATTGTAAATATGAGGCATCCCTGTGCTTTGAAAGTGACTCTGTGCGGGGAAGCCAAATGGCTTGTGGTGCCGCGCTGAGTCACGTTCTTGCAGATAAGGCCCTCAATTTCTTTCCTCAGTAACCATAAGTAGCTACTAAAATATATTTACACTTTGACATCTGCAGGGCTCAGAACCACACCTTCTCAAATAACAGACATTTGTACTTGTAGAACCTTTTACTTAAACTATCAGAGGCATGTAAAAGACATCAAACTGTACTTATAATTGAATAAAGAGGCAGTGAACATTCTGATTTCCACATCCCTACAAGCCCTATTGGCTCTGACACTCCTTGTGCTCCACTAGGAAACCAAAGAGAGAAGCTGACTATTCGCTAGCAGAATAACCCTTCAACCAGCATCTACATCTATGAAACCAAGCCAGAATACCAAGAGTCCAATGTGACTCAAATATACTAATAATATTCTCAATAAACTAGGCTCGGGCCAGGATATGGGCCCCACTGCAGGTGAAAAACTACTATATTGTAAATTCATAAGTCACTGGCATCCAGTTGCACTGCTCAAAACTAACAACCTGCCTGGCTTCCAAGTAGATCTTTATGAAAGGTACAAGTCAACCCAAATACCATAATAAGAATTCCCAATTCTCAAACAGAAAGAGTTAAGCAGTACTGTAAAATCATCTTTGGCCGCATGCAGCTGTTTCAAGAGGTGAACTTTCTACAGAAGCTGGCCACGGCCTTCAGCGTTGTTCATTTGCCAGTGATTGTTTTCAATAAACCCAAAGCATCAACTCAACACAGCCTACAGCATGGCTTTGCCAAAGGCCCACCTCCTGTACCTACCAAACCAGCTTTGCCCGTCCTTCTGCTCTGTGCAGCCGATTTGGGAAGTTAACACTCTGGGGCAGCGGTGCACAACCGACTTACCTGCCAAAGCAGCTGGTTTAGAAGGTAATAAACAGGGGCAACTGAAGGCTGTGACAGGTGCTCAATTTTTGTTTTTACTATCCCCAAAAATGTCAGTTTGCAAAGCCCAGTAAGCAAGGCCTGGGTCTGTGTCTTTCAGTCACATCCTGCACCCAGGCCGTGGACTTCCTATCCAGGTATGCAGGTATGTGCAGAGTAGATCCTACAGCCACACCCTGTCCTTAACGTGAATAAAGTACCTTTTATCCACTTTTTAACTTTTTTTCTAACTCTTGGAGGATCTGCACAAAACGTTACTAAAAATATCTAACCAAAATGCAATAATTGTGTGTCATTAAGAACCACCAATTTGCATCAAAGATATAAACCACTGACAGCTTTGTGACCCTGTCCTCTTTAACTATGACCCGGTGCCCTTTAACGTTGACCTCCCATTTCCCACAACTAATTTCATGGGGTGCGGGTTGGCCCTTCTGATTTCTTACAGGGATGGTGAGCTCTAACCCGTTATTTGTGCTGCTCTTCAAACAGACATGGACTCAGTTCGGTGGTCATCGTTGGGGGGCGTGTGGGGGGCTGATTAATAGATAAACCTTTTTGTTCCTCTCCTTCCTTGAGCTGGATATATCATTGTGATTTCAAATATTTCGTATTGCCTGTTATATGATATACGTCCAATATGTTTATTCATATATATATATATATATATATATATACGAAAATCCAGTGAGCTCTTCCCCACCAAGAATAAGTTTCGCACACCAGGGTCCGTGTAAGCAAAACAAATGTTATTGGCTTCCAGCAATACTTCTGGCACAGTCGTAGGATAGAAGCCCCTTTAACCCCTTCGCTGCGTTCGTCGGCCAACGGCCGTCGAGAGCACTACCTTGGTAGTGCTGCGCACGTCCGTTGGCCGATGCGGCCCCGCCCACTCCTTTGAAGTGCCGCACCGTGGTGGAATGTTCGCCACGGTAAAGGGGTTAATGATCCTCAGGGAAGAGCTACTTGCTGCCCAAGATAAACAGCAAACACTGTAATACCACTGGAAGCACTGATGCCATGGACAATAAAGTGCTCATCAACAGCCTAATAAAATTAATTGTAATAATTAGTGCAGCCTTTACTCGGTTCACATCTTTCCTGACCAGACTGGCACACTGCAGTCACCAAGTTAAACTGAGGTTTACCCTATACCATACGCGAGCATCACTGTTTTAGTCCCTCTTGCGGGACTCTTCAATGACTATATGGTTCTCGTGGACACTCATATCATCGGCTGCCACAGGCTGATCCCTCCATTTTCTTATGACTGATTCATTGACACATTTGGAGCAATTATGGAGACTGCTAAGTGCCTCACAGAGGATGTTTCTTACCCCTCAAATGGGTTACCTCTAATTGGCATACTTGAGTTCAGATAAGGCCAGAGTAAATTTGAGCAGAAGCCGCCCTAGTAGCATAAAAGTCATACAAGAAGATCATAGTGTGGCTATGCACCACGTACAGGAGAGACTTCTCAAGGTGCCAAGCTGCACTGAATGACAGCATGCCAAGTTGGATCCTTCACGTCAGATCAGACCATTCTGAACTGATAAGCACTATTTCTAATATTAAATAAGTTTCCCGTAAATTATGCACTGAAGCCCACTAGGATTGGGTGCATAATATTTAGAAGTGGGACATGCCGGATATGTAAGCATGTAAGCCTTTGCTGTAACAGAATATCAAAAGTGGTAATGGGTACACAGACCAAAAAGGATAATTTCCACTACAAAGCATGCGTTATGTTTAAAACCCCTAAATGCTTAACTTGGCCGACGGACAACTCAGGAAATCTTTGCTGCATTTTCCCTAGTGCTAAGAGTCTAATGCATTTGCAAACTTAGATATTAGGTTAAAACTGCACTACCGGCTGCAGTGGCAGGCCAGAGACAGGTTTTAAAAGGCTTCTTCAGTGGGTGGCACAATGGGTGCTGCAGATCCACGAGCAGCATTTATCTTACAGGATCTGGGTACATGTAGTACCATTTACTAGGGATTTACACGTAAATTAAATGTGCCAATTGTACCATGTTTTAGGAAGAGAGAACAAGCACTTGAGCACTGGAAGAGCACACAGAGTCCTAAAGCCAACAAAAACACGCTCAGCAAAATAGGAGGAGTCAAGGCAAAGCGTTTGAGGGACTACCACCCAAGGGAGTCAGGTCGAACAATACCATCCCGCCATTTGAGATGTGCTGGGCCTTGAAGGGTATCAACTTTTCAGCACTTCTGGCACAACACTATTATTCATGTTTTTCTAGATCAGGGTTCTCCAAAGTCGGTCCTGGAGGGCCGGCTCGATGCCAAATGTTTAGCATATCTCCATTTAGATAAATTTAGTTATCATTAAAAACTGGCATGGATCCTGCGCTCCAGGACAGACTTTGGAGAACCCTGTTCTAGACGATGAAAGGCTATCTCACCTGCTCGAACCCCTCATACCCACCACTGGGCTTACCTAGTAAAATGAGAAAAATATAAACTCAATTTATGATTCCCGTGTTATTGTACCGATAACATTGAAATAACATTGCTACTGCTACAGTTTCGGCAATGCCGTTGCAACAGGTATCCGCCAACATGACTCACACAGGGATCCCAAGAAGAGACTTGGCAAACCATGCCATTGCCCCATACTTAGTGTAGGAGATACTAGCCACATCATGCCTGCCCCTGAGACATGTCACCGAGTCCCAATGAAATATCCCACTTCAAGGCTTTGCACAGCCCCAAACCCCTCCAGGTTTGTGACCTGGATGAGCAATTCACACTTTTATGATTTATGACTTTTACATTTCTGCCTGTGATCACTCCTGCTGGCCCAGTGGCTTGATGCATAGGGGTGTTGGGGCCTTAACAGCTGTATGAATGTATGTCTTAAATCGTGCAATAACTAAGGCATCTGAGATCTGTCGCCCTGAACCTTCTGACCATGCACTCACCCAGGTTGAAAGGATCTGTAGACAGAGACAATCTTCCATCCAAAGCCTTCCCTTATAGTAGAAGACTACCCTTCTGCCAATGAGTTTCAGCGGCTCATCAGGGGTATTAAGTGCTAAATAAACACAAACACAGTACTGAAACACCTAACACCTCCCACCCAACAGCCAGTCCCACATCCAGCACCAGTGCCTGGCCCTTTGGGTTTCTGAATAGAATGGCTCTTTCTTCAAACCTGCAACTCTCAGGAGGCACAGAAGAGTCCTGAAGCAATCCAGCACTGAGTGCAGCAGAGTGGATCTGCTCTGCGCCTCCATACTGTGCAATGTTATTTATCTGAATGTATTTATTTCTATGTACATGAAGAATTCCGACAAGAAGGGGCGCACCAAATATATTGCCACATGTCATTAAGAGTTTTTGGGGAGCACATATATTAATTGAGTAAGGGTTGAATTGGTGTTTTTTGGTTATGCAATAATACAAGAACTTAACAAAGATTCATGAAAATGCACAGACCCCCAGCGAGGAGAGTGCGGTAACGGAGTGGGGTGGGGTGCATGTTTATACTGGCTCTTGTGAGGGGAGAGGCTCCTGCAGGGCACCCTTGAATGGGTTTAGCAACGAGATTGAGCTCAGCTCACTGGGAGGAAGTTCTGGTCCAGATCTAGAAGATAGAGGTGGAATCGAAATGTCCCCACATCCCCAAGCGCATTGAAGGCACATGAGCACAACATAAAGCGCTTCAGAAGAAGCCTTAAATACATAAAATAGACCAAATGGAAAGAACTAGGATGCCCTGGGAATGGGGGAACAACATAATATTAGCTACAGTTTAACAAGACTCCCAAAAGTGAATTTCAATCAAGCACGTATCGAAAAAGGGAGGCGCTGCTTTATATACTGGGTGCACTCCTTTTAGCAGCATTAGAGAAGATGCGTGCCAGTCGTCTGATATTCATGCCAACACAGTGGTGTGTGTGTGAACGTTACATAAACGCAACGAGTGGAAACACATTTCCAGGTGAACCAGGGTGTGTCCTGTAGATAACTATTAAGCACACCTTTGCAATCCCGTCGGTACACGGTAAAAGCTTCATTTTCAAGAGAAGCCCATGGCACAACTTATGTAAGAGCAGCTCCAAAACAGATCAAATCATTCAATAAATGATTATTGCATTATTTGGAGCAATATCCTCGTTGATCAGATAACCATTACATATATTAGGATTATTTCCAGTTCCATGCAATTTTCAGTACATTCACAAACACTTACACACAATGAAGCTAAATGGAAGGACTCCAGACTTGAATACCTGGCATGGATCCGAACTTTATAGAACTAAGAAAATATGGAACGACCCCCACTCCTGAAGCAGTGAAATTAACCCCACCCTTCTCCTTCCTTTTCATGTTCAGGGGGTATGAAGCAATATACAATAGATCTTGACTTACTCATGACAAGAAGGTTTAATGGGATAGGTAGGGTCATGACCTGGTTCCATTCGTTAACTAAAACATTACGTACCATCTGTCCCCGGCCCCTAAACAGTCACACCCAGTTGGTCCTTACCGCAGGCCCCCAGACATCATTTGACCTACTGGTTTCTCCCACAGGTCTCCTGGCCCAACCCTGAATTGTGTCTCCTGTGTGGTGTAAGGTATCTGTGTGTTACATCTGACTGGTCCTGATCTGTACATCCAGCACATTGGGATCGCCAAGGGCCCCTATCCAGCACATACATTGAGCCATTGTAAACCTCTATTTGGAGTTTGGGCCATTCCCGTGAAAGGCAAAACTGTCTACACCAAACCCATTCTTAAAGAAACTGGAAAGCTACCTACAAAGCTTCATTTACAGCCTGGCTAAACTGGGTAACACACATCAGAGGTGCTAATAACATCACTCTGCAACACTCCCCCTGGACAACCCAACACAAGCCCATATGGAAATACTAATATGACTTTTTCACAGCCACTAAACCTTCTTGAGATGGATGACCCTGGTTTACACTCTAAAACCCCTTATGGATGGCTTCCTATCCGCATATTTGGACTGGACAAATCTGACGTTAGCGAGGTACACACCCTTCCTGCTCTCTTATTTCTAATATTTCTTGCTGATGTTTCTCCTCTCCTATTTTCATTTATGAGTACCCCTTGTAATGTTTTATTTCTACGGATGTTACTTATGGAATGACCTTTGTACTTGTTTGTACGAACGCATTTTCTCCAGCAGATACAGTGACCCCTGAACAATTATAGTGGTCACTCAACTTTATCTGTATTCTCCTCATTGTATCATTCACACCTTGTATGTTCCTTTTTCCTTCGCCTCAGTGTTAATTTATTTCTTTTTTTTTTTTTAAATGAAAATTAATACAGATTATTTTGAAATGTAAAAAAAATAACAAAAAAAACAGATATCGACCCAGTGCTCCCGTTTACAATAGCGCTTTCCCAGGCAAACTGATAAAAATACCGCCTATCTACATTTACCAACTTACAGAGAGGAGAATACCCTTGTCTTTGGCATCCAAGGTGGATCCTGCCGAGGTGGCTGGAGGTTGAATCAACACTGCGGCAATTGGGTTCAACATCGAGCTACAGTCGACACTGATGGAGAAGCTGCACTGCTACTTCTGGACCTTCCTGCTGTCTTTGACACGGTCTATCATCCCACTCTGCTCCATCAGCTCTAATCTAGAGGGATAAAAGGCCCTCTCCTTCACTGGAATTCTTCTTACCCAACAGATTCTTCATTTGATCTGAGCCCTTAATGTGGCACAGCAGGTCTGAGCTGCATCTCCATGCTGTGCAATGCTTCCCTTCACAAAAACATGCAAGTAATTGTATAAAATAAATACAAATATCATAAAAGATCCATGAAACGTTGGGAATGGAGAAAAGAGTCCCGACAGAGTATTAGCTACAACTTCACAAACCTTCCTAAAAATAAATTCAATCTAAAGCATAAAAAAATAAGCAGTCAAGGGTTTAGATCACCTTTGCCAACATTACAAAGAAGCCTGCCAGCCTCATGCCACCACAGTAGTTCTTGTGTAGGTTACATAAACCTGGCAAGCGGAAGCACGCTTGCAAGGGACTTAGGGTGTGTGCTGCAGACAACCACTAAGAGCACTTTTACAATGCCACTGGGTACCTGGCAAGAGATTTGCTTTAAAAAAAAAATGCGCGCTGCACAATTTATGTAAAAGCTTTGAAGGACTATCAATCATAAAACACATCATTTAATGAGCATTGCATTTAATTGAACGACATTTCCAGTGATGGAACAAGTGTTGCATAAATTCGGTCCAGGACGGCAAGATCCATTGCTAATTTATTGATTATTAATTCATTACGCAGTATCCATTCAAACGGAGCTCCAGGTCCCAATGGCCTCCCCAACGCCGTTTTTAAAGTCAATCCTGAGCAGTGGGCCCTGATACGGACTCCATTATACAATGAGATCCTATTTACAAGCCTTATCCCAGAATCATGGCAAGGGAGTATTTGCAACCTATTTATGAACGTGGACTCCCAGAAAACCCTGCAAATTACCGAATGATTGCCCTAACCGATGTGGAGGCAAAGGTTTTCGCATCATGTTTACTCAAGGACCTAGAAGCGCGGGCTGCATTGACCAATATAATCCCAATCTATCAAACTGATTTCCAAAAGGGCCAATCAACTTCTACAAATCTACTATCTCTTACTTTAATAAGGGAGAGAGGAGTTTATAAAAGACAAATATTATTCACCAGCTTTGTTGACTTGAAAGCCACCTTTGATACCGTTCCTCACAAGTTGCTATGGTCCAAGCTGGCGGCATGGGGTGCCGCACAAACTCCTTGATATGACTATCCTCTTATATACCAACACATGGGTCCAGGTGAAGATGGGAGATGGCAACAGCGTGACTCGGTGATTTGACACCTCCAGCGGCCTGAAGCAAGGCAGCATGCGCGCACCATGTCCTTTTAATCTCTTCATGGCCGACCTACCTCTCCGTTTGCATAAAGTAAATTCACACTCGCCTAACCTTGCAGGATGTAATATAAAATACTTACTATACGCCGACAAAACCATCCTACTTAGCCATACTCCAATAGGCCGTTAATGGAGTCCTTTGATAAACATACAACAAACCAACTAAAGATGAATAAACTAAACTAAGATAATGATAATAGAGTATTCTAGATCAAAACCCCAAATATGGAGAGTAGGTGGAATGGAAATTGACACAGTCAGGACCTACAAATACCTAGGAATGACATTTGATGACAGAGTATCGTTCAGAGGCCATTTAGAGCAAAAACTGCCTCCCTAATTTATGCTTTTATAAACTTGTGTGACAAGCTGCCCTGCCCCAGCCACGATCATTCGCAAAAATCATGAAGCCCAAGTTATTACCTGCATTAGACAATGGATCAGTCATTTTCAGAGGTGCTGATGCCAAATTACTGGACCAACTACAAACCAAAGCCTTTAAACCCGCCTTCAGGATTCCGACAAACAGTGGCCTGCTAAATTCGGATGGAATTCGGCCTACAAAGCCAAAAGTTAAGACAGTCTGCCTTCTGAAAAAGCTTACACATTCTGTTGTATATGATCCTGGTTCCTTATCCAATCTGTGTTGGCAAGAACTTATAAATCATGATTTTGGGAGGGTCTGGAGATCATACTTATCCGAGTGCCTTACCACCTTTAATTGACAGTCACTTGGGCTCACGACAATAAACAGAGGCACCTTTAAGATCATCTTAAATCGAGTGACAAATGTTTTATCTTTTACAAAAGACAAAGAGGCCTGACTGTCATAAAGGCATGCCTGACTGTTATTAATTAATTTGATCAATTTGAGCTTCAGTCATACTTATTTCGCACGAGGGATGCACTTCTCAAGCTAAGACTTGGTAGCTATTTACCCAAGGATGGCACGCCCAGGTGGGTGCAACAATGGCACACAAACTATTGCATCCTATGCGGATACTCAAAAGAATCTTTATGCACATAGTTTGTGCCTGCCCTCGTCTACTGCAAGCATGACGTACATTGTTGAAACATTGTTTATTTCCCTTGGTGTGAGAACATGCCGACAGGCCCGTATTGATGTTTATCTGCAAAAACCAACCCCTCTGACTCGCCGCCTTATCAAGTATTTATGTCTGGTGGAGAACATGTTGAGGTCCACTTAGCAATCTTCTCCGAGTAGAATTAGCTTGGCCAACCCAATGTTTGCTGTTTTAATTGTGTCGTGGCCATTGATGCCCTTTAGCGAAACCCGGCACTTCGTGAACAATTTCAGTTTTAATGCCAGATCCCTGGGCTTTGATGCATCTTGACAGTTCAATGTTTTCGTAGCAATGTCATTATTGATGTACTTTAGCAATATCCTACTCTACTTGAACAATGGCCGTTTTAACAGGAAAGGTATTATTGACGCATTTTTAGCGATACTTTGTGCTGCTTGAAATATCGATGCACTAACTGATCTTGACTGTTCACTGTTTTAGCAGCGATGTGATCCTGATGCACTTTAGTGATACTTTACACCAATGGAGCAATGATAGTTTTGTTTTTTGGATATTAATTCTTTTAAATATCTTGATCGACCGAAATCAACGTATCAATTTTAAATGTCCACCACAGAATGTTTTATGTTTAATGCATATTGTAATGATTTTTATTAATCAGACAATTAATACATTTGACTTACTTACATTGCTAATTTTCAACTTTGGATATAGATTTAGATTAAATAAGTTTACACGTAACAAATTTAGGGGCTCCTTGTGTATTCTGAGTACCTGGATCCGGTACTTTTAGAACCACTTTGGACACATGGTGTCTTATGTATTGCTTATGTGTGAAGTACAGAAGTAGGATATCCCACAAACAAACACTCTGCGGAGCCCTGCCTTTCGTGTTCACCTTTAGGATGTACTGTGTAATGGGTATTTATTTAGTAAGGAGTCTTTTATGGCGCTGTTGGCCAACTGGTGGCAACGTCGGATTGTTATCTTATGTGTTAAAAGTCTGAAAAGCTGTATTGCTCTTACCTAAGCCATTTTTGATATTGGCCATATATGTGAGCCTTTCAGGTCTTATTGTACTACCAATAAAATCTCAAAAACATCTATAAAAAAAAAAAAGTCTGGAAAGCTTACCCATTGCTTCAAGACCTTCTCCTGCATAAAATCACTAAAACAAAACATCATTCATTAAAAAAAATCTATAGGGGCGTGTCCCAGTAAGATGGCTGACAACACAGAATAACTCGGAGCTTCAGGCCTCCTCCTGTAATCTGATGACATCCTGGGCCCACTGCAGCCAAAATAGCCAACAAACAATGGGGGAAAGGAATAGCAGCCCAGCAGGCAACTGGCATTCCCATTCTGAGTGCAAAGCTGGTGAGAGAAAATAGCTTCCTCCCAAAGGTGGGAGTAGTTGGAAAGCTATTTGGGCTTGTTGACTGAGAGGGACCCGCGCCACCAAGCTTTCATGGGTGGGGTGCTGACACACAAATGCAGGGTCACACGGGGCAGCGTCTTGCAACTGGTGATTGACTTGGGGCCAGAGCAAGGTTTGGCCCAAGCCCCTAAAAGTGCATCTAAGTGCCTCATTGAAGAGTAGGAGGGGCTCAATGAATGTTTTCCCTGGCTGGAGCACTTCCAACAAGACATTGATTTTGGCCTGTAAGGTAGGAAGCTAGAGGTCAAGAACTTCAGCTGCCCTATATACGACCATTGCATAAGATGCACTCTGTTCAGTGCAGGGCCTGGTGGTGAGAGGAGTCCTGACTTGTAGGTCATCACATCAATTTGTCTTCATTGTGTGGTTGCCATATCTCATCCCCTGCATCGTAATTGTTGAATCAGTACAAAATAAGGAATGCAATATACGTGTGTAGGAGAGTAGGATCTGCTTCACATGGGTACCCCCACTTTTTGCTGATGCTTCACTGTTTTTCGACATTAGTCTGGCTGGGGCCCTGCTAATCAGAACCCCAACCTAGCTGCTTCCTCTCTAAAATGGTTTCCATGTGCCTTAGGCACATCACTGATTGGGATCTGGAGTGCCCTTATAAGTCCCTAGTATATGGTATACTATGTACCAAGGGCATAGGTACCTCAGAGGCCTGCCAGGGGCTGCAGCATGTATTATGCCACCCCTGGAAGGCCATCCAAACTGGCACCACAGGTCTGCTACTGCAGCCTGGGTAAGGTGGTGCATGCACCCCTTACTGTGATATAGGTTACCTATACCACGAAATACATACACACATATAAACCTATAAGTCACTCCTAAGGCAGGCCTTATCAATCCTAAAGGCAGAGTGCGTGGTTCCTATGTGAGAGGGTGCCCCTGCACCCCTCTGCAGCGTTCGGAGACCATCTCTGATGCTGTTTGTAGTGCAGCCTGACCATATACTCTTAAGCGCATTATATCCCCGCGGTAAAATGCTAACTTTGGAATGGCTGCACCTAAACATGTCGTGTTTGGTGTCAAACATCTTGGAATACTACCCCCCCCCGCCAATTCTGGCGGCGGGGGTAGCATTCCACCCTTCTAGAGGGAAAGACATGTTAACTCTGACGAGTCCGGTAACTTCTTTCCAGAGCCCTGGCATCACAAAATGGATGCTGCTGCCACAGACACGAGTCTGGCCTCCTGCTGCTGGACGAAACTCCGGCAGGGGAGGCCTGGACAATAGGTTTCCTGTCCCAGGGAGGTGTGACCACCTCCCCAGACAGGATAATGTGTATTGGGGCTGGGCGGGAGCACTTTCGGGTGCTTTGAAGTCCTGCACTGGGGGCACATTTGGTGTCCCTGTGCATACCCCAGTTCAAACCGGATCAGGGGCTTGCAGCCCCTGCTTTGGCGCGAACTGGACAAAGGGAAAGGGGTGTAGCCACCCCTCTGCCCTGACCCACCCATAGGTGGGGCCACAGAGTAGTCCAACCCCTATTTTTAGAATAAAGGTAGGAACCCAGTCCTTAGGACTTTAGATTATCCCTGGACGAAACTCTGAAACTGAATCCTGGACCGTCGACGCTCTACTCACGATTAGAGGACAGAAGAATCTCCCTTGGGGTCAAGGAGTGACTCCCCTGCTTGGCAGGCACCAAAGAAGCATCTGTCCGGTTCGCATTTCTGAAGCTCCCGTCGGACGCCGAAGTCATCTCATCACCAGAGGTGGATTCTCAGACTTCCCGAGGCTACCCTGAGTTCCCAGCAAAGCTGAGGCCCGTGGCTATCGTGGGTGACTTGAGACCGTGACCCCTGGACACCGAGCACATTTGCAAGTGCATCATCTTCTGGGTCTCCCAAGAAGTCGTGCTTTGGGCTCCGAGTAGCCCTAGCCTCCAGCACCACCTGCACCGAAGATCACTGGCCCCCACTCCACGAGTGTCCTGTAAGCCAGCTCCACGTGCGGCGTCACGAGGCTCCTTCGCGGTCGCTAGCCCGTTGGCTAGTAGCCCTTAACGAAGGCCAATCCTTTTCTAACTTGGCATCCTGGTTGCTCCAGGCCTGCCCTCACTTACCCTCGCTGGGTGAGTTCCACAGACCTTGCTGGTCTGCACCATCGACGATCTACATCTTCACCAAGACTTGCCGTTGCCAAGGCTTGTTGGGTCCAATCCGGTCGCCGACACCTCAGCACTCGACAGACATCGTGTATCAGCCCGAATCCTGCTCCTGGTCGCCGACAACGCCTCCTGGACCTCGTGGCTGAAGAGTCAAGACGACCGTCAACGCACCTGAAGCACTCGACATCGGTGGGCATCTGTCCATCGCCTTCCTGGTCACTGGCTAGTGACCCAGACTCTGTCCCCTCTGCTTTCAGGTTCTTCAGAACTCCGATCCACTCTTGGATCCACCCGGACACTTTTCTCTTGGCCGCCAGCAGCACTTTGCAGCAGATCGCCATTCGAATCGACGACGAAACCCGACCCCGAAAGGCACCTATGCACCCGGCTTCCCTGGGTGAGGTAACACGAGTACTCCGGTGCTCCCGTGGGTAGAGACTCTTCAAAGTCCTAGATCTCAAAGGGTTTTGTCCTAGTCCTCTTTTAAGTGTCCCTTTTCTCTAATTTCCCGATCCCGACTTTCTCCATAGAAGTCAACGGCGTATCGCGGTTGTGTATTTACACTGCACGCGTCTCCCGTGGGTCCCCTGTGTCACTACCTTGGGTGGTTCCTTGTGGTCCAAGCACTTCTAGAGGCTCTGGGCCTAGTGTCTAGTTCAGTCGTGGTTCGCATACCACTTTATTGGTATATGGTTTGGTACGCCCCTAGGGCCCAAACGTGTATTTGTGCTATTACTGTGATTTAAGAACTTCTAACTTATGTACTTCGAACTCTAGCCTCATAAAGAGACTAGAGGGGTGTGTTTAGCAATAAATACATATATTTTGAATATATACCTGGTGTGGTGCTCTTTCATTTGGTCACTCAAGAGATTATAGACTGGTAAAACAAGCTGCTTTACATTCCTTCAAGACTTAGCCTGAAGGCTGCTCTCCATAGCTACCACTAGGATAGCTTTCAATAAGGTTGTCTTTAACCTATCTCCAATAAGGGGTTGTTTGGACTGGTGCAAGGTGCCCACTATAATTAGTGGACAGCATATGCCAGGCCAACTTCTCACATTGGTGTGCAGCGTGTGGGATTCCAGCTTGCTATTGTTTTACCAGATAATCTCAATTGAATTGATCAACTGAAAACCACTAAAGGTACCTAAGGTACATATAATTTAAGCTTAGAATAACAATAAGTTCTACTGAACTTAGAGTTGTGTGTTACGGGATAGCACAACCCTTTCTACAACTCAAGAGAGTTTAGTAGGCCACACTAGAGTAGGTAGTGCATACACCACACCACACTAGTAATGTCTTTAAGGGCAGGATCCAAAGAATCCTTGCAGGAAGCCATTGAGCTTCCACCCTCCAAGTATGATACACTCCCATTCTTGGAATTGAGAGCTTTATGTAACTTGAGAAAAATAAGGACAGGCCAAAGCCCCACCACCCAACACCTCAAGGAGTTGTTGGTGGCTTATGACCTTAGTAAGCCTGTAGGGACTGAAGGGGTAGGAGCTGAGGGTGGGGCAGAAGAAGAGGAGGAGGAGGCCAGGGGTACCAATACCCCCAGCCCCCCTCTGAAACTGGCCAGGAGGGTGACAATGACCCTGACCTGGAAAACCCAATCCCTCCTGTGGATGATGATGAGGATGATCAAGATGATGCCCTCTTTGTCCCCCAGGAAGGATTAAGAGTGTGCCCAGGAAGTCTAGATCTCCTTCTCAGGAGTCTAACCACTCTGGCACCTCTATAGGGAGCTCTGTCTCTTCTCACAGGAGGGAATCCTCTCATGAGAGGAGAGCCAGACTGGTCCAGTATGAGGAAACTCAGCTGGAAATCAGAAAAAAGCAACTGGCTTTAGATAGGGAATCCCTAGATCTCCTTAGAGAGAGAAGAAAGTTGGGACTAGAGTCCCATGGTGGCAGCCATGTCCCTAGAGATAGGGAAAGGTCCTATGACCATAGGAACCTGAGCAAGATTGTCCCTCCCTACCAGAGTGGGGATGATATCCACAAATGGATAACTGCATTAGAGAGGGCCTGTAAAGTGCAGAAGGTCCCTCAGGAGCAGTGGGCAGCAATCTTGTGGCTCTCCTTTGCTGACAAAGGTAGAGATAAGCTCCTCACTGTTAGAGAGGAGGATGCTGACAATTACAAGGTCTTGAAGAGTGCTCTTATTGATGGGTTTGGCCTAACCACTGAACAGTACAGGTTGAACTTCAGAGATACCCAAAAGCACAGACTCAAGACTGGGTAGACTATGTGGATTGTTCTGCCAAGGCTCTGGAAGGCTGGTTGATGGGCAGTAAGGTGTGTGACTTCTCAGGATTGTACAATCTGATAATGAGGGAGCAGATTCTTAATAACTGTCAAAATCAGCTGTTGCATCAATACCTGGTAGACTCTGATCTGACCTCTCCCCAAGAATTGGGAAAGAAGGCAGACAAATGGGTCAGAACCAGGGTGAAGCAGAAAGTACAGAACCAAGGTGGGGAAACCAAGAAGCAAGATGCTAAGAACTCTGAAAAGGGTGGGGAGAAGGGTAAAGATCAAAAGTCTTCATCAGGCCCCCAAAAATCTTCTTCTGGTGGGGATTCACAGTCTACCAAAGGGAAAGGCCAAAGAAAACCATGGTGCAAGGTCTGTAAGCAAAAGACCCACTGGACCAGTGATTGCACCAAGTCCAAAGACTCCAGTCCAGCACCCACCAATGCCCCTAAGGCACCTGTTCCCCCTAGTACAGTTGGTGGGAGTGCTCCAGCCAAGGGTTTAGTAGGGTTCACCCTGGGTACTGAGTTGGGCTCTGACCTAGTCAGAGAACTGACTCAGGCTGTGTTAGTCTGTGATGGAGGCATGGATGTGCCCTCCTCTATGAGTCCCAGTAATCTGGGCAAGTACAGACAACAGCCTTTAATCAATGGACGGGAGGCTTTGGCATTTAGGGACACAGGGGCAAGTGTCACAATGGTGACACAAGACCTTGTGCTTCCTGGGCAAGTTATGCTTGGTGAGATGTACCAAGTGACCAATGCTAGCAATGTCAGAACAGACCATACTCTGGCAGTTGTTAACTTCTCCTGGGGAGGGGTAACTGGCCTTAAGAAGGTTGTGGTAAGTGCAAACCTACCAGTCGAATGCTTGCTTGGCAATGACTTAGAGACTTCTGCTTGGGCAGAAGTGGAGCTCAGGACCCATGCAGAAATGCTGGGGATCCCTGCAGATGTGTTTGCTGTGACCAGGTCACAAGCCAAAATGTCTAGCACTGAACAGGCCTTGGATTCTGGAAGAATGGACCAAGTGCCTTCCAAGAGGAGGAGTAGTAGGGTTAAGGCAGTGCCTTCCCCTTGGCTCAGGAGGAAGATCAGTCCCTTGAGGGGGATGATCTCAGCCCTGAAGAAGGAACTGTCCCAGAGGAACTTGAACCTGACCAGGTTGAGTTCTTGGGGACAGGGGGACCTTCTAGGGCAGATCTGAGCCAGGAGCAGCAGAGCTGCCCCTCCCTTGAACCCCTCAGACAGCAAGCTGCTGCTGAGGCTGCTGGGAAAGCTAGTGGTCCCCATACAGTGTATTGGGATGATGGACTCCTGTACTCAGAGAGTAGAGACCCCAAGCCTGGTGCTACCAGGAGGTTGGTAATACCTTTGAAGTTCAGGGGCTTCCTATTGACCCTAGCACATGATATTCCCTTAGCAGGTCACCTGGGCCAGAACAAGACTTGGGACAGAATTGTCCCTCACTTTCACTGGCCCCACATGTCTGAAGACAGCAAGGAGTTTTGTCGCTCCTGTGTAACCTGCCAAGCCAGTGGCAAAGCAGGTGGCACTACAAAGGCCCCCTGATACCACTACCTGTGGTGGGGGTGCCCTTTCAAAGGGTAGGGATTGACATTGTTGGTCCCATGGATCCCCAAACAGCCTCTGGGCACAGGTTTATCCTGGTGGTAGTGGATCATGCCACCAGGTACCCAGAAGCTATTCCCCTCAGGACCACTACAGCACCTGTGGTGGCAAGGGCCCTCCTGGGAATCTTCTCAAGAGTGGGCTTTCCTAAGGAGGTAGTCTCAGACAGGGGTGCTAACTTCATGTCTGGGTACTTAAAAGCAATGTGGAAGGAGTGTGGAGTGACTTATAAGTTCACCACACCCTATCACCCACAATGCAATGGTTTAGTTGAGAGATTCAACAAAACCTTGAAGGGCATGATTAAAGGGCTCCCAGAAAAGCTTAGGCGTAGATGGGACATACTCTTGCCCTGCCTTTTATTCGCATATAGGGAGGTGCCTCAGAAGGGGGTTGGTTACAGCCCTGTGAGGGGTCCACTGTGCTTGGTGAAGGAAGGATGGGAGTTACCTCTCAAGCCCCTAAAGCAAGATATAGTGGACTATGTACTTGGTCTCCGCTCCAGGATGGCTGAGTACATGAAAAAGGCAACCAAAAACCTTGAGGCTAGCCAGGAACTTCAAAAGGCCTGGCATGACCAAAGGCTGTCCTGACTGTTTACCAGCCAGGACAGAAGGTGTGGGTGTTGGAGCCAGTGGCCCCAGCAGCTCTCCAAGATAAATGGAGTGGACCCCACACTATTGTTGAGCAGAAGGGTGAGGTCACTTACTTAGTGGACCTAGGAACACCCAGGAGTCCCCACAGGGTTCTCCATGTCAACAGGTTAAAACCATATGTGGACAGGGCAGACATGGGCTTGCTCATGGCTACTGATGAAGGGCAGGAGGAAGAGAGTGACCCACTCCCTGACCTGCTCTCACAGAACCCCGACGATGGGTCAGTTGACGGTGCAGCCTTGGCAGGCAGCCTCACTACCCAGCAACAAACTGATTGCAGGCAAGTCCTCAATCAGTTTAGACATATGTTTTCACTGACACCCAGTCAGACCACCTAGTGCACTCATGAAGTGGACACTGGGGACAGTCTGCCTATTAAAAACAAGATTTATAGGCAACCTGACCATGTCAGGGACTGTATCAGGACTGAAGTCCAGAAAATGTTGGAGTTGGGAGTTATTGAACCCTCAGATAGCCCTTGGGCTAGTCCAGTGGTCCTTGTACCAAAACCTCACACCAGTGGTGGAAAAAGAGAGATGAGGTTTTGTGTGGACTACAGGGGTCTCAATGCAGTCACTAGGACTGATGCCCATCCAATACCCAGGGCAGATGAGCTCATAGATACTTTGGCCTCTGCCAAATATCTCAGCACATTTGACCTAACAGCTGGCTACTGGCAGATCAGACTAGCTGATACTGCAAAGCCCAAAACAGCATTCTCAACCCCTAGTGGGCATTATCAATTTGTGGTAATGCCCTTTGGTCTGAAGAATGCACCTGCCACTTTCCAGAGGTTGGTGAATACAGTTCTCACAGGACTGGAGGCCTATAGTGCAGCTTATCTAGATGATATTGCTGTCTTTAGCTCCACCTGGGAGGATCACCTGGTCCACCTCAGGAATGTTTTACAGGCCCTGCAAAAAGCAGGCCTGACTATCAAGGCCACTAAGTGCCAGATAGGGCAGAGTCAGGTTGTGTACCTGGGCCACCTTGTGGGTGGAGGCCAGGTTCAACCTTTGCAGAGCAAGATCCAGACCATCATGGACTGGACTGCTCCCACTACCCAGACTCAGGTGAGAGCCTTCTTAGGCCTGACTGGGTACTATAGGAGATTTGTCAAGGGGTATGGATCAATAGTGACACCCCTGAATGACTTAACTTCTAAGAAAATGCCCAAAAAGGTTCAGTGGACAGCTAGCTGTCAAAAGGCATTTGATGACCTCAAGCAGGCCATGTGCACTGCTCCAATTCTGCAGAGTCCTGATTACTCCAAGAAGTTCATTGTTCAAACTGATGCATCTGAATTGGGGGTAGGGGCTGTACTGTCACAATTGAATGAAGAAGGTCAGGATCAGCCAGTAGCTTTCATTAGCAGAAGGCTGACCCCTAGAGAGAAACGTTGGTCAGCCATAGAGAGGGAGGCCTTTGCTGTGGTCTGGGCTCTGAAGAAGTTGAGGCCATACTTGTTTGGTACACACTTCCTGGTTCAGACAGACCATAAGCCCCTCTTATGGCTAAAACAAATGAAGGGTGAAAACCCCAAACTGCTTAGGTGGTCCATTTCCCTACAGGGGATGGACTTTACAGTGGAACATAGGCCTGGGAGTAACCATGCGAATGCAGATGGACTCTCTAGGTATTTCCACTTAGAACATGAAGACTTAACTGGGCAAGGTTAGTTTAATGTCCCTACGTTTCGGGGGTTGTGTAGGAGAGTAGGATCTGCTTCACATGGGTACCCCCACTTTTTGCTGATGCTTCACTGTTTTTCGACATTAGTCTGGCTGGGGCCCTGCTAATCAGAACCCCAGCCTAGCTGCTTCCTCTCTAAAATGGTTTCCATGTGCCTTAGGCACATCACTGATTGGGATCTGGAGTGCCCTTATAAGTCCCTAGTATATGGTATACTATGTACCAAGGGCATAGGTACCTCAGAGGCCTGCCAGGGGCTGCAGCATGTATTATGCCACCCCTGGAAGGCCATCCAAACTGGCACCACAGGTCTGCTACTGCAGCCTGGGTAAGGTGGTGCATGCACTCCTTACTGTGATATAGGTTACCTATACCACGAAATACATACACACATATAAACCTATAAGTCACTCCTAAGGCAGGCCTTATCAATCCTAAAGGCAGAGTGCGTGGTTCCTATGTGAGAGGGTGCCCCTGCATGAGCAGGGCCCCTCTGCAGCGTTCGGAGACCATCTCTGATGCTGTTTGTAGTGCAGCCTGACCATATACTCTTAAGCGCATTATATCCTCGCGGTAAAATGCTAACTTTGGAATGGCTGCACCTAAACATGTCGTGTTTGGTGTCAAACATCTTGGAATACTACCCCCCGCCAATTCTGGCGGCGGGGGTAGCATTCCACCCTTCTAGAGGGAAAGACATGTTAACTCTGACGAGTCCGGTAACTTCTTTCCAGAGCCCTGGCATCACAAAATGGATGCTGCTGCCACAGACACGAGTCTGGCCTCCTGCTGCTGGACGAAACTCCGGCAGGGGAGGCCTGGACAATAGGTTTCCTGTCCCAGGGAGGTGTGACCACCTCCCCAGACAGGATAATGTGTATTGGGGCTGGGCGGGAGCACTTTCGGGTGCTTTGAAGTCCTGCACTGGGGGCACATTTGGTGTCCCTGTGCATACCCCAGTTCAAACCGGATCAGGGGCTTGCAGCCCCTGCTTTGGCGCGAACTGGACAAAGGGAAAGGGGTGTAGCCACCCCTCTGCCCTGACCCACCCATAGGTGGGGCCACAGAGTAGTCCAACCCCTATTTTTAGAATAAAGGTAGGAACCCAGTCCTTAGGACTTTAGATTATCCCTGGACGAAACTCTGAAACTGAATCCTGGACCTTCGACGCTCTACTCACGATTAGAGGACAGAAGAATCTCCCTTGGGGTCAAGGAGTGACTCCCCTGCTTGGCAGGCACCAAAGAAGCATCTGTCCGGTTCGCATTTCTGAAGCTCCCGTCGGACGCCGAAGTCATCGCATCACCAGAGGTGGATTCTCAGACTTCCCGAGGCTACCCTGAGTCCCCAGCAAAGCTGAGGCCCGTGGCTATCGTGGGTGACTTGAGACCGTGACCCCTGGACACCGAGCACATTTGCAAGTGCATCATCTTCTGGGTCTCCCAAGAAGTCGTGCTTTGGGCTCCGAGTAGCCCTAGCCTCCAGCACCACCTGCACCGAAGATCACTGGCCCCCACTCCACGAGTGTCCTGTAAGCCAGCTCCACGTGCGGCGTCACGAGGCTCCTTCGCGGTCGCTAGCCCGTTGGCTAGTAGCCCTTAACGAAGGACAATCCTTTTCTAACTTGGCATCCTGGTTGCTCCAGGCCTGCCCTCACTTACCCTCGCTGGGTGAGTTCCACAGACCTTGCTGGTCTGCACCATCGACGATCTACATCTTCACCAAGACTTGCCGTTGCCAAGGCTTGTTGGGTCCAATCCGGTCGCCGACACCTCAGCACTCGACAGACATCGTGTATCAGCCCGAATCCTGCTCCTGGTCGCCGACAACGCCTCCTGGACCTCGTGGCTGAAGAGTCAAGACGACCGTCAACGCACCTGAAGCACTCGACATCGGTGGGCATCTGTCCATCGCCTTCCTGGTCACTGGCTAGTGACCCAGACTCTGTCCCCTCTGCTTTCAGGTTCTTCAGAACTCCGATCCACTCTTGGATCCACCCGGACACTTTTCTCTTGGCCGCCAGCAGCACTTTGCAGCAGATCGCCATTCGAATCGACGACGAAACCCGACCCCGAAAGGCACCTATGCACCCGGCTTCCCTGGGTGAGGTAACACGAGTACTCCGGTGCTCCCGTGGGTAGAGACTCTTCAAAGTCCTAGATCTCAAAGGGTTTTGTCCTAGTCCTCTTTTAAGTGTCCCTTTTCTCTAATTTCCCGATCCCGACTTTCTCCATAGAAGTCAACGGCGTATCGCGGTTGTGTATTTACACTGCACGCGTCTCCCGTGGGTCCCCTGTGTCACTACCTTGGGTGGTTCCTTGTGGTCCAAGCACTTCTAGAGGCTCTGGGCCTAGTGTCTAGTTCAGTCGTGGTTCGCATACCACTTTATTGGTATATGGTTTGGTACGCCCCTAGGGCCCAAACGTGTATTTGTGCTATTACTGTGATTTAAGAACTTCTAACTTATGTATTTCGAACTCTAGCCTCATAAAGAGACTAGAGGGGTGTGTTTAGCAATAAATACATATATTTTGAATATATACCTGGTGTGGTGCTCTTTCATTTGGTCACTCAAGAGATTATAGACTGGTAAAACAAGCTGCTTTACATTCCTTCAAGACTTAGCCTGAAGGCTGCTCTCCATAGCTACCACTAGAATAGCTTTCAATAAGGTTGTCTTTAACCTATCTCCAATAAGGGGTTGTTTGGACTGGTGCAAGGTGCCCACTATAATTAGTGGACAGCATATGCCAGGCCAACTTCTCACAACGTGTTCTTCCTTGTGGCGGTAAGTCAAGTGGGTTAGGGGGTTGCACTTCAATGGAAATCAAGCACTGCCTCGTCGGGGTCATAACAGTGCTGACTTTGAGTCAGAGAGCACAATAGGTACCTCGTCCCCCAGCGTCAATGGAGTTGGCATTGGGGTCGTGGGTCCAGGAGCCAATGTGGAGCATTGAGCTGGAAGCAGAGTTGGTGCAGTAGCCAGGAAGGCCCAATGGTGGATTCAGAGGGCACAACTGGCGCCAAGGGCGAACTCGCTAGCGATATCCCAAATGGAGGGCCTCTTGGCTTCTTGGGGCCCGTAGGCATGCCAGTGGGAAGTCGGTAAGGATCCTAAGAGTTGGAGAATGGCCTCATGGAAATCTTCCATCTACTTCAGTGCTGCATACAGACCGGGAAACTCAGGTTGTACTGGGATAAGTTGTGGGATGGGAACCGAGGTCCACCGACTTCGGGAGCGGGATCGAGATGCATAGCGATGCCCTTGCGCCTTCTCAGCAGAATATGAGTGGCAGGAAGGGGCAGAAGCCCCTTTGGATATTTTTATGGTTTTTCTTCGACTTATACAAAGACTTGGCACACAATAACTGACTTTAGGAACAAATCCTGTGACTTCTAGAATGGTAGTGGGACTGACCCTTCAACTTGGACCGGTCTTGCCGCTGAGTATTCCAGTGCTTGGTGACAGTTTCACCTTGCTGTCTTGTGTGGCCTTTAGGCTCATCGATATTGCAGGCCTTAGAGTCGTGACCCGGCCCCAAGCACCACATGCAAACTGGATGAGAATCTATCACAGAAATATGTTTGCAACAGTTCATACAGGGCTTAAAACCTGTCATTTTGCAAGGTGACATTTCTGTTGCACACACAAACATTTTGAGATAAATTGTCTCAAAGAGATGAGAGGTAGCTCCGAATCCCCATCTGGAGGCGTGGAAAGGAACTAACGCCAGCACGCAGAAGTGGGGTCTAAATTAGGGGTGGGCAGTAAACTCCGCTCCGCCGGTAAAGTTCACAGAGTTTTGCCATTCGCACCGATGTACTGCTCAAGCAGATGACACCCCCTGTATCAACTCCCTGAGCCATCCTAAAATGTCAGGTTCTGAATCCTTGTGTCGCCACTGAGCCATTCAATCCGAAAGGTAGATGGCTGTACATCCCTATGGCAAATTCCATGAACCATCCAGGAAGACTGGTCTAGGATGCTCGGGGAACATGCAGAATGGGAGAATGTGAGGTTTCGGTTTCAAGATCAGTGTATTCATAGTTTTTGAACAGAAAATGTGAGGTAAACATCTTCTGAATAAGAGTGCCCCCGGATATGCAAGGCTACGCAGATGTAGTGAGTGGATGCGTGACCAGTCAGGTACGCAGCTCGGCTGTGAATATATTAACTCACTAAAGACCCGACCCCTGCATCTCTTGCAGTGTACCAATCCTGTGGAGATATGCTGTCAATAAATAAACCAGCAATGTACATCACTCATGTTGGAAGGGCTGGTATTCTCTCCAGACTGAACACGAATCAAAACTCACTTCTCCATGCCTCATCATTACTGTTAATGCACACAGTAAAACCCGAAAAACTCTTTGGCTCTCATTTCCTTATTTTGTGCCAAAATATATTTAAAGAGCTAAAATGCAACAAGCAGTAACTCATCCAACTTTACAAGAGCTTGTAAAAATGCTATACTCTCCATGATGTGGTAACGCAGTGGTTTCCCTACAATTAACAGATATAAGAACAGATCCATGCATTACAAACAAGAGTGCATGCCGCAGAACATCTCACATAATGCGTAAGCTGGGTGAAGGTGGAAGAGTGTTCACGTACTCTTGAGAGAGCGCGAAATGGTGAATTCCTATTGCTGAGCTACACAGCATTTTCTAAGATGAAGCAGGCCTGTTTGTCCATGTCCGATAACTCGCCCCATTAAGGCCCGCTTATGATTCGCAGTTTGAGAATAGGGCAGGATTTACCAGCTGACACCCAAAATATACCTTGCCAGTGGCCGCTGTAGCCGCAATGTTTCCTTTCTTCAATGGGGGTAAGGGGGCAGGAGAAGGGGGCTCCTCACGTGCTCAGAATAGCCTAATCACCTTGGCCCGCACACTAACAAAGGGGGACACAACTGGGTGTATGCCAGGGGACACTCGTCATACCGTCCAGATTCCCCTCTTCAAGAGCACTAAAGCGATAAAACACTCCCTGGCCGTCAAATACAATTTTTAGAAACTACTGAATAGCAACAATGCAAGTGAAAGGCAGAACTTGTGCACGAACAGCAGAAAACACCTCCACGTACCATCAGACGCAACTGCATTCATGGGCGGCTTAAAGGGCATGTATCTGAAATGTCCAGAGGGGAAGGTGGCAACCCACTGGTCCACCAGCCACCGGGCAATGTAGACCGACAGTGCTCTTTTTGGGTCCAGAAAGTGAAGTCTCTCCTCTTCCTTAGAACTGATGAGGCGGGGGAAAAAAAGGTAGGCAGTGTGATGGTCTGGTCTACATGAAAAGGAATGACTACCTTTGGATGGAAGGAGGTACGTGTCCCGAGAACCAGGATAGAAAGTAGTATACGGAGGATGCACCAGGAGTGCCTTCAACTTGCTGATCCTCCGGGCCGATGTAATGGCAGACAAAAAAGCTGTCTTGATGGTCATTAACCGAAGAGGGCAGTTGTGCAACGGCTCAAAAGGCACGCACATCAGGAAAGTGAGGACCAGGTTCACATCCCACTGGTGCATGATGAATGGCCTGGTGGGAAACAAGTGTTGCAAACCTTTGAGAAATCTCATTAAAAAAGGTGACTTAAATAAGAAAGGTTGGTCTAGGAACTGCAACAATGAAAAAATTTCTGAAAGATAGCCCTTAACTGTGCCCAGAGCAGAACCGTGCTGGATCAAAGAAAGAACAAATAATAGGACCAAAGGAGGAAGAGCAGAAAGGGGATCAATGTTTCATACACCTTATGCCATAAATTTGTTCCAGCGGCAGGCTTATACCATCTTGGTGGAGGAACGTCTGGCTGGCAGAATAACATCACAGACTTCGGGAGGAAGGTCAAAAGTTGTCAACTACTGCTGCTTAATATCCACGCATGAAGGTGGAGGGTGCGCAGGTTTGGGTGCAGGACACTCTCCTGCTGCTGTGACAGAAGAGTCTCCCGAAGAGGCAGCTTGATCGGAGGACCGATGCTCATGCTCAACAGCTCAGGATACCGGACTCTCCGTGCCCAATCTGGAGCCACAAGAATAAGTTGGGCCCAGTCGTTCCTGATGTTCTTTAGAACTCTGGGCAGCATTGGAATTGGCGGAAAGGCGTCCAGAAGGCTGGAGCTCCACTTGAGATGAAAAGCGCCTCAGAGCGAGAGCCGCCTTGGAAACCTCAGAGTGCAGAACTGTTGACATTGCGCGTTATAAGTGATGAACAGATCTAACCAGGACTCTCCCCACTCTTGAAAGGGACCACGCACCACCTCAGGATGGAGACGCTAATCGTGATTGGTTAGCCATTGACAGCTAAGTTTGTCTGCCCTGGCATTGAGAGAGCTTGCCAGATGTTGAACCACCAGGAAGATGCCCTGGTGTTCCAGCCCTGTCCAGAGTTGTAGAGCCTCCTGGCAAAGAGTCCACAACCCCTCCCCACCCTGCCTGTCGCAGGACCACATAGCGATGGTGTTGTCAGTGAACACCTGAATAGCCTTCCCCTTGGTAGGCAGAAAGGCCTTCAATGTCAAGCGAAACGCCTGAAGCTCCAATAAGTTTATGTGGAGTACGAACGCCACTGGAGACCAGAGTCCTTTGACCGCTACCTCCCCCAGGTGATTGCCCAAACCCAGAAGTGACGCATCTGTGACTACAGTCAGTTATGGCTGGGGAAGGGAGAAGGGTCTGCCGCTGGTGCAAAGCCCAGTTCGTCATCCACCATTACAAATCTATTGTAGTTCCCTCTGAGATCTGGACCTTGTTGGAGAGATTGCCCTGATGCTGCGCCTATTGGAACTTCAAGTACCACTGCAGAGCCTGCATATGCCAGCAGACATGCTTCACTAGCAGAATGCAGGAGGCTATGGGCCCAGCAGCCTCAGAGTCTGTCTCTCTGAAACCCTAGATAGAGGCTGAAACATTAGTATCATAGCCTGAATATCCTGGATTCACAGTTTGCCCCCTCCGAACCCTTGGTCCCCTTCAATGAAGCCCTCACTGATGTCCTCCTCTGGGCTTGCCCAAGCCCTGCACAGGACGATTGCCCACTGTCGTGCTCCAGTGGACCCCAGTTTCCTTACCCCCACCCCACTCCAGAGAGCTTGGTGATCCAGGCCTCCACTTCCAGGATCAACCCTGGTGTGTTCCTTTCCACTCCACCAGATAGCGAATCCAAGTAGCTGTATACCTTTGGAAGGACAATGTTCTCTTCTGCCAGCCTAGCACTGCAGTCGGTGAACACTGCGCACCTCTTGGCCCATTACTTCCACAAGTTCTGGTCCTCGGTTGCACAAGGGCTGCCTACGGTCCCGGAGGAGGCCCAAGCCATACTCTCCTAGGCTACTGCAGACGGCAAGTGAGTAGCAAAGTTCACCATTCGTTGTGGTCTGGACAAGACCAACTAGCTGGGCAGAGTGATTTCTTTGTCGGTGGCCCTTCCGCTCCACGCTTAGCCCGAGGACTACAGGCTTTTCTGGGGATATCCAAACATTGCTTATGGACATTGCCTTTGATGGCTTGCGTCTCTTCGAAGAGAAAGCAGACTCAGTGCTGGAGCGCTTTAAGGACTCGAGAGGCACTCGATGGTCCCTCACCACCAATCCGCCCCTTTCGTGGCCACCGAAGGGGTTTCCAACGATGTGAAAACCCTCGCAGACACCACGCTCAGCAAGCTTCCATGCCTTTTTGTGGCTGAGGACGCAGTTCCCACAGACCACGTGGGACAGATAGCCAGATGTCGGGCCAGTCCACTACTCCCCCAGCAGCTGCAGCCTCCAAGCCCCTTTAGTTTGCCATTCTGCCATCATGGGCCTCCAGTGGTGGGCAGGATACGTCATCTCCTGCTCCACTGGAGGTCAATAACATCAGACCGATGGGTACTAAAAGTTGTACAAAGGGGCTACTCCTCCACTCATTTACGACCGGTTGACCGAGGACCATCTTTCCTTACTCCACCAGGAAGTGTTGACTCTCTTGGCCAAGAGAGGGTGTCAGCATCAGAAATTGGACATGGTTTCTAATTCTGATACTTCCTGGTGCCAAAAAAGGAAGGAGGTCTTCATCTTATACTAGACCTGCGCCTTCTCAATCTCATCTTCAAACAGGAGAAATTCAAAATGCTCACTCTCACTAAAGTTTTGTCTGCCCTGGATCTGGGAGGCTGGATGGTGGCCTTGGAATTGCAGGATGCATATTTTCACATCCCCGTCCTCTCCGCCCACAGATGTTACCTGCGGTTCCCGGTAGGCCAGGAGCACTCTTAATTAGCTGTGCTCCTTTTGCCCTCACCAGCGCCCTTCAGGTGTTCACCAGGTTGATGGGGGTGGTTGCAGCAAACCTGCGAAGGTTGAAGGTGGCCTTGCCCCAGGCAGTCGTCTTCCACCTCCAGACTATGGCGAACCTCCTGCACTCGCTGGGGTTCACTATCAACGTGCTGAAGTCCCACCTGCCTCCCTCTCAGATGCTCCATTTCATCTATGCTGTTTAGGACTCAAGAAATGAACAGCTTGGCTAATTAATCGGGATAGGACTGACGCTGGGCCTGACATGCCCAGGTTGTTTAGTAGTGGCGACACATGCCAAATTTAATGCAGTGTTCCAATAGTATTTAAGGCAGTTATTTAAGAACTGGATCTAGGACACTAATGACTTAGAGTTAACTTTTCCGAAAGTAGGAAGTCTTCAGCAGGGCCAAGCAGCTGAATGGATCCAAGCAAGAACTTGATGACAGCAGAGAACCACTGTGCGAGGTCTGAGTCGATCAGACACAGAGCAGTCTCCAGTCTGGTGACACTGTTGATTGGGGGTGCTTGTTATAGATTCTGGGACAGCGGTCGATTGGGTGCTACTCAGCATTGAATCCAGTGAAGTGGTTGGCACAGTCCTCTTCTGAATGTTCCTCCGATCCAGCAGTGTTCTGTGGGTGGTGCGGAGGATGCCAAATTTGTGCCCAGGGTCCTTCTGTGCGTGGGGGAAGCTTCTAGCTCCTCCCTAACCAATGAGGTTAAAGTCCAAGGGGTAACATACCCACTTTTGCAGCTCTTCCTGTGGGTTTTACTGCAAATATTTACACAGTGCTCTTCTTTGCCCAAAACCAACATGGCAGAAACTTTCTTCTCCTCTGGAGAGCTCTTGTGCCCACCCTAGAGGTGTGGTCAGGCAAATGAGCAACCCTTCCTCTTCTTCAGTGCCCACTCCAAACCGACAGTCGCGGCTGGCATGACTCGCGGACAGGGGGTTGGGCGGGGGAAATTTAATTAACAAAATAAAAATAAACTTACCTTCCCGGGTCCTGCGCCGTCTCATCTCCTCTCAGAGTCCCGTGGAACAGGAAGCAGGCAGCCTCCCTTCCCTTCCCTAAGCCAATCACAACGCTGCAATGGCAGCGTTGTGATAGGTGGGGACGGCGCCCAGCCAGGCGCCTATGGGGAGGCCATTTTCTCCATGTAGGCTGCATGCAGCCTACATGGAGAAAAGAGAAAGTGCGCATGACTGGTTTGGTCGGCCCCAAAGGGCCGACCAATCAGTCAGGGCCCGCAGCATTGGGCTAGCCACTCCTCCCCTGCACTCCAGCAGACCCGAGCCCCCAACCAAACCCTTCTGCTTTCTCGCAGTGCGAGAAGCAGAAACATAAAATGGTAGTTTTACCATTTTATGTTTCTGCTTCTCGCACTGGGAGAAAGTAGTAGGGCGATGCTCCTCAGCCCTAATGGAGGAGCCGCCCCTGCAAACCGATTCTGGGGGCAGCTCCTCTCCCACTGGGATTGATGCCTGACTGGCTAAGGGACAAAGGAAGGGACAAGGCTCGAGTATTAGCTATATCTGCCTGTGACAGGAAGGCCCATTTGATGATTATAAAGTTCCTAGGCATAGTCTAGAAGGCCAACCTGCGAGAGAAACAGTACACCTCCCCACATTGAAGGCCTTTTGTCCTCTGTCTGTGAGCAATCCACATCTCACTATAGGGGAGCCAACAGCAGTCAGGTGACAGACAGTTGAATACTACCAATAAGGCAGCAAAGTGGCCACTTTCTAAAAGTGCCTTTTGTCCAATAGTTAAACAAAATCCAATTTAATGGTAAAGTCACATTTTGTGCAACTATAAAAAATAAAATAAAAGAGTCCTTGAATTAATTTTCTAGGTGCTACCAACACAAACCTAGAATTATAGGGTATAATATTGTGATACAGTGTTCTCCTATGGAACCAGCCAGCCTTGCTACAGTGAAAATAGCCTTTAGGCATTTCCACTGTACGGACATGTGAAACACTACATTTTTACATGTCCTACTTGTAATACCATGCACCCTGCTTTATAAGCAATAAAGCCTACTTTAGGGATGATTTATTATTATTTAAAAGGATGGGTTATGCCTGTCAAAAGGGTTTGACAGATTGAATAGGCAGTTTTATAACAGCACAGCCACGCTGCAGTGGCTCTGTAGTGTGTGGCAGAATGAGTGCTCCAGCCCACTAGTAGCATCCAATTTTCAGGCCCTGGGTGAATGTTGTACCATATACTAGGGAATTATAAGTAAACTAAATGTGCCATCCTGCGTATATCAATTTCAGTGTGTTTCAAGGGAGAGTAGCACTTTACTGCTGGCTTAGGGCCAACAATAATAGTCAGGGCATAAATCTGTGGGAATACCATGCAAAAGATGATAATTTCCAACAGTACGTTTAATCCACATGACCTGGACATGTGAAGTAGTGGGATTTTTGTAATAGGGTGACACAGACACACTGCACACCATAAACACCCATAAACTAGCACTCAGGGTAAAACATTGCCCACTTAATATTGGAAAATAGCCCAAAAAACTGAACTTGAATAGAAATTCAAAGCCCTAGGCTTACTCATAGCTCAACGCAAACATTGGCTACAACCTTGTCCTCTGCCAGTAAATACTAGGTTTAAAGATGTCACAGAATGGACACTGTCAAGACACATGAGGCAACTGAAGAAGATAAAGCAGAATAGGTGGAGCTAGCGGGAAGCTTAGTTAAGAGAGCTCAGAAAGACGGGTCGGTAGAAAATACAGAGACCTTGCAGGGGGATACGGACAGTCTGACTGCCGGGTCAGAGCCCGATGAAAGAGAGAGGGATGAGTGAGATGTACCGTGACCCTCAAAGGATTATTGGATTGAGCAGACACCAAGCAGAATGATTGGGGAAAACAGACAGCTGCAGGTAGAACCGGTGACAAGTGCTGAGAAAACGGAGTATCCGAATAGGAAGCACTAGGGGAAGAAACAATATCCTGAGGGCCTAGTGAACTTGGGGAGGAGAGGAGGGAAGAGGCAGTAGCGACTGGATCGGATGCATGTAGAGGGTAGAAATGTTTGATTAAACACTTGGTAAGCACACCTTGACCATACTAGTCATGCATAGCATGGAATTAATAAAAAAGTATGGGATATAGCCACAATGTATTAACGAGGTGAGGATGGCTTGTGCTGAACAGCTTTGTTATGCATAAATCATAAATACATGTTTTAAAAAATTAGTTCTATAAGGCACTCTAAGTTGAGTCATATGGAGACTGTCATGTCCTTTAGGCTAGTCCTGTCATGTATACCCCTATTACATACATTTGTCCCATCCACACGACAATAACGATTCTAAACAGGTGACCTTTTACCTAGTAGCTTGCGCCTGTCTCTTCGACACCAAGCTCTTAGTATTATATCATAATTAAGGCTCCCTGTTTTCCGTTTTTACAGATTTTTACAGATAAATACAGACAGAAAACCATTCATTTTCTTGTCTGTATTTATTTTTAAATGTGGATAAAAACGGAAATTAGGGGCTTTTTGAGTGATTCTAAATACACTTTGCCATGACTGCAGGCGAATAGATGTGTGGATTGATAGGTAAGGCGCTTAAAAATAAAGGAATTTTAGTAAAGAGGCTTTAACAACAGTAGATATGCACAAGGCTGATACTGAAATGTGTATATTTTCATATAAGAGCATTGATTTATCTTCTGCGGGTGAAATAGTGAGGATTATTGGATTGAGCAGACACCAAGCAGAATGATTGGGGAAAACAGACAGCTGCAGGTAGAACCGGTGACAAGTGCTGAGAAAACCGAGTATCCGACTAGGAAGCACTAGGGGAAGAAACAATATCTTGAGGGGCTAGTGACTGCATATTTATTGGTTAAATAAATGTGGAAATATACCAGTTTCAGCTTTATTTTTTTCATAAAACCCATAATAAATATGGATAAATACAGAAAGTTGACAAAAAATAAATATGGATAAATACAGACGGAAATGTCAAAAAAATAAATACCATAAATCCGGGAGCCTTAATCATAATCCCTGTACCCGACGTACATAAACATGTCCCCAGGCACGGCAGAATTATTCTGTATAAGGGGCACCACTTTTATCATCCTTGGCCAACAGCCAGCTGTGCATGATCGCATTTGTTTAGAAAAACATTGGCGATTGCTTTCAAAGCATGTATGATTGTTTTCAAAGCATGTACGATTGTTTTAAAAACATATTGATTCCAGAAAAAACCATGGAGTGAGCACTTTAGTATAAAAGACCCTCACTCCCCCCTACAAATTAGAGGAGAATTCCTTCCAAGCTGACACAGGGTCCTGCATGCTGAATCTTCGACACGCAGCGGACTGACATCCCTTGCGGGGTGTCATCCTCGAAGCAGAGACAGGGTCCTTCGTTCTCAACCATCAGGTGAGGGGGCTGGTTCTTCCCTAGGGGTTTCTTGGCTACACACATATACATATACGCATATACCTGCTACACATACAGATCTAGGATAGGTACATTTAGGCAAATTACTTAGGGCGCGCATTTTAGGAATATGCAAGTGCTATTGGTTTTATCTGAACTGTTTATGTTCATCTTATTAGCACTATGGTAGAAATGTATCTACTATTTACTATATTGGTACTAGCAATCTCTTTTGTATGCTTCTGTCTCCTGATTGTCGCAGCACATGTTTTACACAAGACTGTCGCTGGACCAATAAATATTTATTGAAACGTCCTAATCGCCATCCTGTGTATTTTTTTTTAGAGTAAGCAAGCACGAGTGTCTGAGCAAAACGTACTGTACTGTTTTCCACGATCCCGGAGGAATCAGGGTTGTCATGTTCAGTGGTTGCCAGAGACTACCTACACTACTGTAAGATACAGGGGGGTGGCAGTGGCGGCTGGTGAGATTTGAAAATAGTGAGCTGTAAAAGGATGGGATAAGTGTCCTGTGGCGAGCGAGCTCGACCTTTATAAGAGGGGCCCGGGGTTCTCCCCCTGGGAAATTGTTTGACAAAAGAGTGAGAAAATGGTGCATTTTCAAGCAAATCTGAGAAAGCAAGAAGGTTAATAAAGCAATTGTGAAAGTGTAGTTATGACATCAATAAAGAGCCTCTGGGTGGTAATACTTGAACTGCAGACACAGTGGCAAGCTGGGGTGTTGTGGACGTCCATTGGGTGTTGTGGACGTCCATTCCAAAGGCCCCAGATTCTTGTAGGTACCTGTACATTAAGGAAGGTAGAGCTGTGGTACAGAGGCAAATGCTAAGCTAGAACATCTGAAGGCTAGTAGACCTGGAGAAAAGTCAATCACATGTCAGGACGGTGTCTCTGAAAGGCAAGGATGGTGAAATGTCAGTCACTTGTCAAGTTAATCGACTGAAGGGCCGGGTGGGGGCGACAGTGTGTGTCAGTCACATGTCTGACTGGTGCCTCCAACAGAACAGCTGGGCTGGTGTCAGTCGCTTAGTGGCCTGTCAGGCTGGTGCCTTTGCAATTCTTGTTAGCAGAGCACATGCAAACATCTGTAGACCTCTGAACAGTCACTGGCATAGAACATAGTAGTGACCAAGGAGTTGCAGTATCTCCAAGCACTAGAGGTGTGTTAATAATAGGAATTTCTTAGAACCAATCCAAACCCACAAAGCAGGAGAAAGGTCCACAGATTAACCTACTCCAAGAAGATTCTGAAATGTTCCTAATCCAATCTGCAGGTTTATTTCTATTCCACCAACTGATGGAATATCATGGATAATATGGAATGTTGTTACATTTTTATGCCTTGCCGATGAAACTTATTGGGCCCAATAGCACGTTATTTGGACAAATGCACTAACAAAGTCAAATCATACATTTATTACCACAGTGCAACTTCACCTGTTGTCAAAAAAGAATGCTAGCGGCGGCTAGCCTATTTGAGAGCAACATCACATCAGGAAACAACTGGAACCACACTCAAGACTTAGCTATTTTGATTTCACTGCACTAATTTAATCCCTTGTGCTCTGGTTTACCTTAACCCCATTCTTTATAACAACATCAGAAAAAAAGACAGACTACCTAAACAGCAGTGCAGACGGCCCTGAGAGCAATGATGTTTATCATTATTGTTGAGGGAGTAGTGGCATGAGCCACTTGAGGGCCATGTCGAATGGCCCCTCCACAAATATTACACTCTGCACATCAACAAATATACTATATGTCACATGTTGGAGTAGTTAACACCCGGGGTACAACTGAAACACAATTGTCAATTAGTATGACAGATCCTCTCCAGCACGAAGAGAAGAATGGCAGTCCACAAAGGATACGAGTCACTCACATGAGCATTATTTCATTTTAAACAAGGTAGCCTTTTTAGATATTCAGCTAACCACGCTTTTGACTTGCTATGACAATTCGCAGGCGAAACTTAATTGCACGAAAAGCTGGATTAATAATATTGTCCTTTCAAAGACCATGGCTGTGTAGGAATTCAACACAATGCTGCTATATTATTAATAAAATTCACAAATGTCTAAAAATTGTGAAAGTCGGGTAGCTTGTTTTTGCCCTCCAGAAGGCAAAGCTAGCCTTGGAACCCAGGGTGCGATGGCCACTTTGCAAGGCGGTCCCAGCCCAATGTCACCTTCCAAGCAAGAGCTATATTCTAGTGATTTGCAGTCAGAGGCCTGCGTGGAAAACAAACTTTTAGTCTGTTTGGTGGAAAGGACTAGTGATCAGCTAATACAGTGATCTATAGGTTGATATGCGAGTAGTAGATTTTGATCCAAGCCCAGAGGAAGGCTCACAATGCAATCACAGTGAGCAGGCTGAAATGAGTGAGGGATAACCTATAGATTATCTACCACCTGGCACCCTCACCCGCAATGCAGTTGTGTATCTTTACATATGTAGTGCTGTGTTAGTTACTTGCTGCCATGGCAAAACTATTTCACACCAGCAAGTGGTGAATGGTCACCTTTGATGAGAAAAATGAAACTGAAAAAGCACAAATGACGTGTTCAGTGTGAAGAAGTTGGTCAGTGATGCCTGGAAAAATCCACACAGCTAGGACGGTTCTGTGTGCGAGGCAACAAAGTCTTAGGGTTTGATCAAAGAAAAATGTTGCAAAGGTGCCTGCAGCTGATTACATTGCATGGCTTACCTATTGTTTTTTATGTCAGAGCTGGCTAGAATACCTGCAAAGCCAATCACCCTCAGAGGACTAATGCACTGCCCGGCTTATATACACACACACACAGAATTTTTAAGGCATGTGCAAAGTGGGCCTTGGCTCAGGGCCCCATCCTTTTAGGGGGCCCCCTGATAGAGCAAACTCTGTTCTTGCTCTGATGCCTTGAATAATTCTTAACAGATTTTTTTTACATACCGTTTTCCTTTAATTTATTTTTAATGTGGGTGATGTATTGGAGTCCAGTACAGATATTTGGCAGAGAAATGTTTGTTTTTCAACACCATGCAACATCCATACAAAACAGTTTCTTTTAGATCAAAACAGGACCTCGGATATGAGAAATGGCAGAGGATCACAAAGATTATTTGCAATAATGTTAGTGAGATGCTGCTGTATTATGATAATGAAATCACACTTCACTATCCCTGAATATTTGATGTAAACACATTTAGACTTTAAACAAGTGTGTCTTTACACTGTTAGTGGCTTGGCCAAAGATGGCATAAAAGAGCTGAAATTGTATCATAAATTCAAAGCTGTTACGAACAGAGGCCCCCAAAATACTTTTGGCCCAGGGCCCCCGAAATCCTTAAGATGTCCTTGCACAAACACACATACAAATAACAATTACAAATGCATCTCCTCACTGCTGCCTAAACAACTGCTCTTCACTCTATTCTCTGTTTACGAACCATATCAGGTTACAACCCAAGACCTCGCAGCAGATGACAAATCCTATTTCTGCTCGCACACAAAATGTTACTCATTAACTATGGCAGGTGGATTCCCCTACTGAAATGTTTTAGCATTCACACCCATAAATTGACATTGCACAAATGTTCATCCCTCTGTCATGTCAAGAAGTAGAAGGGAAATGCTGAGGTGCCGCTTGACTCTGATTGATTTATTGATTGAGAAAAGAAAGCAATCAGTTATTTGTAGAGCGCACTAATCACCCGTGAGGGTCTCAAGGCGCTGAGCAGGGGGGGAGGGGGAGAGGGTGCAGCTACTGCTCGAACAGCCAACAGTTGCTCAGTCACAAGTGACCCGGATACGAAAGCGAAATCACAGCATGAATGCTGATTTTCTTAAATAATCCCATAGCAAGAAAAATAGAGAGAGAAGGAAATAAGAAACCAAGGGAAACAAGAAAAAGAAGGAATTAAAACCGGAAAGACTGGAGGAAAGAAATGTATAAAAAGCTGTTTCCCTCAATCACCACCAGGACGAAGGGATTATTAGTAAGACATAAGGGCTGGAAGAGCATATTTTAAGGCCCGTTTTTTCCCCCGGGTGCTTAGCTCCTGAATTATACATTCCATTAAAAACTTGCTGCATGTCCCCTCCCGCACTTGCCTGGGATACCAACTGCCAGCCGTATATGAAGCAAGTGCTACAGACCATGTCGTAGACAGCCTCGTGCGCACCTCTGACCTTTCCCAGCTCTTCCCAGAATGGGGTGGGGCCATGAAGGCTTGTTCCCACCCCGTGCTGTGACGAGTTAGGAAAAGGGTGGGGGCACTGGCAGTAATGAACAAGTTACTTACCTTCGGTAACGATATATCTGTAAGAAACATTAGTAGTGATAGATTCCTCACCTTAGAATATCCCCAGGCGTCAGACTGGATCCGGAAAGTTTTCGTCAGCAGTACCCCTGCGCGTCGGTAGGTGGCGTCGTGCGGCTCCGCGTCCGTCGTTGGCGTCGTGGTCGCCGAGATGACGTTGCGGGCGCTGCTTAGACGCCGCCCACGCGCGCTGACATCAGTTCTGTACACGACTTTCCGCGCCAGGAACGCAGAGCCATGCAAGATACTGACCACTGGTGCATTGAAACTAGGGCCCTGAAAGGGATGGCCTTAACCCTAGAAATCAGTTCGCAGAACGGGGAGGATGGGTGGGGCGGTAAGGAATCTATCACTACTAATGTTTCTTACAGATATATCGTTACCGAAGGTAAGTAACTTGTTCATCTGAAAGAAACACATAGTGATAGATTCCTTACCTTAGAATAGATACCCCCAGCAATACCAACCCCGTGGTGGGTCTGCGAACCAAAATCATACCAGAAAGTCACGGAGAACAGAACGGCCAAAAAAGCCGTCTCTCCGGACTTGGCTGTCGAGGCAATAATGCTTGGTAAACGTGTGCAGCAAGGCCCACGTGGCTGCCTGACAGATGTCTTGCAGGGGGACACCAAGTCCCAATGCAGTAGTGGCTGCAGTAGCTCTGGTGGAATGAGCACGCAGCCCCACCGGAGGTTCTTTTTTAGCCAAAGAGTAACAGGCTTTGATACATAAGACAACCCAGCGGGAGATAGTTCTCTTGTGTACCGCCCGCCCTTTCTTGGTGCCAACGTAGCCAACAGAGAGCTGGTCATCCACCCGGAACTGCTGTGTGCGGTTGAGATAAAAGGAGAGCGCACGTTTTGGGTCCAGACGGTGGAGCCTCTCTTCCTCTCTGGAAGGATGCGGAGGCGGAAAGAAGGTGGCAAGGTAATAGTCTGCCCAATGTGAAAGGCCGTAACCACTTTTGGCAAAAAGGAAGGACGGGGCCTGAGCACAACCTTGTCCGGATGGACTGATAGGAAAGGAGGCTTACAAGAAAGAGCCTGGAGCTCACTCACTCGCCTAGCGGAGGTGATGGCCACCAGGAAAGCAGTCTTCAATGTCAAGAGACGAAGAGGACAGTTATGAAGTGGCTCGAAGGGAGCACACATCAAGTATGTAAGAACCAAATTCAAGTCCCACTGAGGCATCACGAAAGGAATAGGAGGAAAAAGGTGTGTAATGCCTTTGAGAAATCTATTTACAACAGGGGACTTGAAAAGAGAGGGCTGATCAGGGAGCCTGAGAAAGGCCGAAATAGCAGAAAGGTAGCCCTTGACAGTGCCCAGAGCAGAGCCCTGCTGGGCCAAAGAAAGAAGGAACAGTAGAACTTCAGAAAGAGGGGCAGAAAGGGGATCCACAGGCTTTGCTGTGCACCATGCCACAAACCTGTTCCACCTGCAGGCGTATACCACTTTAGTAGAGGGACGCCTGGCTGCCAGAATGACATCACAAACTTCAGGAGGCAAGTCGAAAGGAATCAACTGCCGCCGCTCAATCTCCACGCAAAGAGGTGGAGGATGGACAGGTTCGGGTGGAGGACCGTCCCCTGCTGCTGCGACAGAAGATCCTCCCGAAGAGGCAGTCTGATTGGGGGATCGATGCTCATACTGAGTAGCTCGGGATACCATACTCTTCGAGCCCAGTCCGGGGCCACAAGGATGACTTGTGCCCGGTCGCGCCTGATTTTCTTCAGCACTCTGGGCAGAAGTGGTATAGGCGGAAAGGCGTACAATAAACCGCAACTCCACTCGCGACGAAAAGCGTCGCCGAGCGAGTGCCGCCTTGGAAATTCCAACGCGCAGAACTGATGACATTGCGCATTCTCTTCGGTGGCGAATAGATCTAACCAAGGCTCTCCCCACTGCTGAAAGAGACCTTGCACCATCTCCCAGTGCAGACGCCATTCGTGATCCAGCATGCACCTGCGGCCGAGTTAGTCTGCCCTGGCGTTCAGAGAACCTGCCAGGTGTTGAACCACCAGGGGGTCATTCCCTGATGTTCCAGCCATGTCCAGAGACGCAGAGCCTCCCGACAGAGGGTCCACGACCCCACCCCGCCTTGCTTGTTGCAGTACCACATGGCGGTGGTGTTGTCTGTGAACACCTGCACTACTCTCCCCTTGACAGAGGGAAGGAATGCCTTCAGTGCAAGCCGTATCGCCCGAAGCTCCAGAAGGTTGATATGGAGCTTGGACTCCGCCGGAGACCAGAGGCCTCTGATCTCCACCTCTCCCATGTGGCCGCCCCATCCCAGGAGGGACGCATCCGTCACCACTGTAAACTCCGGTTGGGGAAGGGAGAGGGATCTGGCGTCGACCCAATGCCGGTTCGTGAGCCACCACTGCAACTGTTGTGCAGTGCCCTCCGAGATCTGGACGTGATCGGACAGGTTCCCCTGATGCTGCGCCCACTGGAACTTCAGGTCCCACTGCAGAGCCCGCATATGCCATCTGGCATGATTGATCAGCAGGATGCAGGAGGCCATGAGGCCCAGCAGCCTCAGAGTCACTCTGACCGAAACCCGGGACAAGGGTTGAAAGATGGGAATCAGAGCCCGAATATCCCGGACTTGCTGTTCGGGAGAATAGACCCGAAACCGCCGTGTCCAGAACCGCTCCGATAAAGAGGAGCTTCTGAGAGGGAATCAGGTGCGACTTCGGCACGTTGATGGAGAACCCCAGCAAGTGCAGGAGGTCGGCCGCAGTCTGGAGGTGGGAGACGACTGTCTGGGGCGAGCCCGCCTTCAACAACCAGTCGTCGAGATAGGGGAAGACTGAAACCCCTGATCTGCGCAGATGAGCTGCGACCACCGCCATCACCTTTGTGAACACCCGAGGGGCGCTGGTAAGGCCAAAGGGGAGCACGGTGAACTGAAAGTGCTCGTGGCCTACCGTGAACCGCAGGTAACGCCGGTGGGCTGGCAGGACGGGGATATGGAAATAGGCATCCTGCAAGTCCAGCGCTACCATCCAGTCTTGTGGATCGAGAGCAGACAAGACCTGAGCTAGAGTGAGCATCTTGAACTTCTCTTTGCGCAGGAAGCGATTAACATTCCGGAGGTCTAAGATAGGACGCAGTGGGAATAGCAACCACGACCTACTTCTGGCGTCGGAAGGCGCTCGATGGCTCCCTTGGCCAAGAGGGCCGCAACTTCCAGCTGAAGAAGCACCAAGTGATCCCCCGACATGCAGTGGTACTGAGGTGGCATGGCTGGAGGGGTAGTCTCGAAGGGGAGGGAGTAGCCCCTCCGGACTATCTCTAAAACCCACCGGTCCGAAGTGATGGTGCGCCAGTGGGGGAGGTGATGGCGAAGCCTGCCGCCCACTGGCGTTTGATGGGCCTGAAAGTTCGGACTAGGAAGGTTTGGAGGCAGTGGTGGCCGGGGTGGTGGTGGACTGACCCGCCCGCTGGCCCCTTGGTCCGCCACGGCGGAACCCGCATCCGCGCTGGGATGCTTGCTGCGCAGGCCTGTGGCTCTGTTGCGAACGCTGCGGGGCGCCCCTTCCGGTACCACGAAAGGAGTGAAAAGCAGAAGGCGGAGGAGGGCGGACTGCAGAGAGTCCCAAGGACTTGGCCGTAGCCTGTGAGTCCTTAAACCGCTCCAACGCGCTGTCTGCTTTGTCGCCGAAGAGGCGACGGCCATCAAAGGGCATGTCCATAAGTGTGTTTTGGACATCCCCCGAAAATCCAGTGGTCCTCAACCAGGCGTGGCGGCGAACCGTAATCGATCTGCCCAGTGAGTCGGCGGTGTCTAGGCCACAACGAATCATGAACTTAGCTGCGTCTCTCACC
The DNA here is from genome assembly GCA_963921515.1 of Calotriton arnoldi. Taxonomy (NCBI): domain Eukaryota; kingdom Metazoa; phylum Chordata; class Amphibia; order Caudata; family Salamandridae; genus Calotriton; species Calotriton arnoldi. The sequence continues at coordinate 295,189 of CAWUFW010007787.1, forward strand.
CTCTGCAACAGCCTGGGAGAGAGCTGGCCGGGCCTCCTCCGGACAGTGGGGCAGCACGTCCGCCACCGTATCCCACAGAGAGTGGGAATAACGGCCCAAGAGGCATGCAGTGTTCACGGACCGCAGCGCAGAACTGGTGGAAGAACATTTTTTTCTTTCCAAACTGATCCAGTTTCTTGGATTCCCTATCCGGTGGTGCGGAGGGAAGGCGGTAGGGGAAGCAGAGGCTTGGACAACCAAGCTCTCAGGGGTGGGATGTTGGGAGAGGAAAAGGGGGTCACCCAGAGCCGGGCGATGGCGTCGGGCCACGTTCCTATCCACAGGAACCCCTGTGGTGGGCCTGGAACAAGTGCCCAAAAGAACGTCAGAAAGGGCTTCATTAAAGGGAAGCAGCGGCTCCGCAGAAGTAGCTGCTGGCTGAAGCACCCGTCAGGAGGTTAGTCCTGACGGCCACCGTAGGAAGCTCGAGATGTAGGGCCTCGGCCGCCCTACGCAACACCACAGCATAACTAGCACCCTCCTCCGTAGCCACGGTAGGAGGAGACAGCATGCCAAGGTCTGGTGAGGTATCCAGACCACTGGCACCCCCCAACTCCTCAGCCCAGTCCTGTTCAGACTCGCAAGCAGCTGCGAGAGGGTCCTCAGACCCCTCCCAGTCCTCCCCTGGCTCCTCAGGCTGTTCAACAAGTGTAAAATAAGGAGCATGGACATGGGGATAGAAATCCCCGAGCAACGTCGAGAACGGCATCGATCGACGCCGCGTCCACTTCGGGGCTGAAACCGGGGTCGACGTCGTCCCGAGGAGCGGGCGACATCAAAAGTGGTGCCGGTGGGGTCGATGTAGGTGGAGGAGTTATAAGGTCAACCGGCATCGACCGGGATCCAAGGGGGTCAAGCCGACAGCGACGCCGGGGCCAGAGCCGCCGGCGATGAAAGGCGAGGACCCCCAGTCGGGACCGCGGGGCCCGAAGGCGCACCGGCGGGACCCGACGGCCCAAAGAGACGAGCCATGGCTGCAGGGCCGTTTCTACCATTAGGCAAGACTAGGCGGCCGCCTAGGGCGGCAAAAGGGCTAGGGCGGCAAAAGGAAGTTGGGACATTTGCCCTTGTGTCCGCAAAATTCGTGGTTTCGTTTCCGTGGCGCCCACAGATGTCTGTAACAATCAGGGCCGTCAATCATTCACAGCGCGAACGCGCTACTTATGACGGCCCTGTTTCTTGTTTCTGGCCTGCCCCCAGAGAGAATGGACCAATGATCTCACGAGGGGCAGGCCTGTCATCATTTTTTTTTCTCACTTTTGAATCCCTGCATTTGCCATGGCGCGGGCGCGCAGTAGACCCGGAGTGCTGTCGTCTGGAGCTCGAGAGAGGCGGAGTCAGGAAAGTCAAGGCAAGGACTGGTTGGCCTACCCTGCAGCCTGCTTCTGTTGCGCGTGGGAGTCCCTAGGTGCCCAGCAGGTGTATTAAGGTAAGATCAGTGGTTGAAGTGTCCTGTGTCCACTTTTCTTGCTCTGCCGCTGTCAGCTGCCCCTGCCCCCCCTCTCTTTCTTCCTCTTATTCCCTTCCTTTCTGTCTCTCTCTCTCGGAGCTCCTCACTTGCTGAAAACCATGCTTCACAACCTGTTCCTGCCGTACTTGCTTCTCAAAACGCCCGCTTCAGGGACTACAGCCTCTAGCTGTCAGCACGAGCCCAGGAGGAAGGCGCCAATGAGCGGCAAGCAGTGAAGCACAGTTTAGTGCGCCAGGCTCCGCAGGCGCGCGCGACGCGCCCAGTCAAGTGCCTGGGTTAAAACCGGGTTAAAACCGGGCCAAAAGCGGGCCCTTCTGCAGCCGGACAAGGCTGGGCCCCCCTCTTGGCCCCTTGCTTCTCCCTCAACACTCACAATAGAGAAGCGCTAGTTACCGACACCTAAGGCACAAGGTAAGCCCAGTTCTTCAATATCGAACTATCCAATAAATACTATGGGTGCCCTTGACAAAGAAATACCCTCAGTTGAACAGAGTCTAGGTTCCTGTAACCGCACTGCAGGGACATTGAAAGTTCCCTCCACATTGCCGCCCTTTCCTCCACAGGCCCCGGGGACATCTCTGGTCGTGCGGTTAATGTAGCTAACGGGTGTGTTCACCACACTTCAGATGCAGTTCATTACATTTCTCTCTCCAAATGGTAGTAAAAAGGAGGGGTCGGCATTTTTCAATTCTCGCCTAGGGCGGCAAAACACCTAGAAACGGCCCTGCATGATGGCCGACAGGAATTCCTGTATTTGGGCCGGAGTCGCCGACGAACCCGGAAAGGGCGGGTAGTCCGGCAGCGACTGCATAGGCTCCGCCGGAACCGCGGAGGAGGCTCCACCCGCACCCTCAGCCGCGTCGCGCGACCGGCGAGGGGAAGTCAGAACGATGGCGTTTCTTCGACTTCTTGTGCTTCACCTTACCTGACCCCGAGTGCGAAGACTTGGATCCTGAAGACCGATGGTGATGACTCTGCGCACGGTCCCTCGACCTCCCACGGGACCGGGACCTCGAACAGCGCGGAGCCGACTGCCGGGCTTCCAGCAACTTTCGGGACCACTCCACCAAAGTCTTCGGCGCCATGGCTCGGCAGTCGGGGCACGATTTGGGGTCGTGATCGCGCCCCAGGCAGAAAAGACACACACGGTGCGGGTCCGTCACCGACATCATACGGTGACAGTCCCCGCAGGATTTAAAACCGGGCATCCTATCTGCACCAGGAGTCGAAGACTCGATGAAAAAACAGAGACAAAAAGTCAGTCAAAAATTGACTGGGGGTTCCTGCTCTTCCCGGATCTGCGCTTGCTGGCGCGGAAAAAGAAAGAACTGACGTCAGCGCGCGTGGGCGGCGTCTAAGTAGCGCCCGCGACTTCATCTCGGCGACCACGACGCCAACAACGGACACGGAGCCGCACGACGCCACCTACCGACGCGCAGGGGTACTGCTGACGAAAACTTTCCGGATCCAGTCTGACGCCGGGGATATTCTAAGGTAAGGAATCTATCACTGTGTGTTTCTTTCAGATACACAGTGCACCCTCGCTGATTGACAAGCAGCCTTGAAAACCCAGGGCTTATGCTTAAAGCGCCCAGGCTGCTTGCAATCAGCGAGGCTGCCGTGTGTCATCAGAGGGAGGTGCCTTACAGTGTTGTAAGTCACCGGGGGCCAGGGCTGAAATCAGGTCAGCTCTTCAAATCCTGCGACACCCGGCACTAATGAAAGTGCCTGGTTTTGCCTGACCCTCGCGCAGAGCGAGGGTCAAAGCTCACAGGTGTAATTGCTATTTCTTATTTTTTTAACAAATGTTTAATGCATGATAATCATGCATTAAACATTCATTCAAAAAATAAGAAATAGCAATAGGGGCAGAAATTAAAGCAGGGCAGAACCCTGCCGCCCTAATCAAGAAACCACCCCTGTGGTTGTGGCACTGTAGAGCTAGCTGGTCTAACAGCCGACATATCCTGTGGGGGTATCCGGAAGTGGTTGGGACACCAAGCCCTCAGTTTAGGTCATCCAAAACGCGCAGGTCCTGGGGATTCCTATGAACTACACAACAGGAAGGGTTTTTTTTTTATGAACATGCGCTTTGCACAGAAATGTTGATATCATGAAATTAGAGGGAATGAATAACCTATTAAAGTAATAAGAGATAGTTTTATAGATCATGAGTTATGCTCAAATTTGTTTAAGTAAAAACCTCTAGTTAGGCCAGCACGCCAGAGACAGGAATTTTGATTGGTTTGATATAGATGTTCATCTACACACCTAGGATCTTGGACAATATTCAGGTATTAGGAAATCCCTCACCCTGGTTCAATGCAGGAAACAGCGGAGCTCTTACCTCTTTAGAGAACACATATCTTGATGAAGAAACAGTCCACAAAACGGTTTTCCCTCCTTGACTGTATATGTTTCTACTATAAAATATCACAAAGATACATAGAACTATAGCTAATTTTCAATATGCTCAAATGGGAGGTTCACTCTCATGTAATAAATCTTTTAAGTCCCTTTGCTCACCTTGCATGTCAGGTGTTCAGGTTGTATGTATGAAGCTGATAACGCCATCAAAAGCTACTCCACTGCCAACTTACCTTCACACATACAAGAAGCCAAGCTGAATAGTGTGTGCTTATGTGCAGAAAAGTGTAACCACACACCAGTCGCTTTTTCAACATGCCACAGGAAACTGCACTTCCATAGAGTGATGCAGCTGACCCCCTTAAATAACCTAACGATTACTTTATGCGCTACTTACAACTTGTGCCCAGGCCCAAAAAAGCTCCACCAATAAGGCTTATCTGCCCTCAATTCTCATTTTCAGCTACCAGTTACTCCCAAGGCTTTATTGGCAAACATTTGTGCAGCATCTCTTGTATGGGGCAGATATCCATGTTTTAAGTCTCTTGACTTGATCTGCACAGAGACATTCAGAATGTTTGTGTGAATTTGTTATCAAACATTTGTCATGCTCAGTAAGGCACTTGCTGTTGACCAGGATAAGCTGTGATTATGTTTAAGGGGATCCTGAATAAACTCCAACCCACCTTTTTCACTGTACTTATTTGAGTTCTGAAAATCCTCTGTAAAGAGAGCTGTCCAATTTCTTCCTGACTTTTGTGCTTTTCCCCTCCACAGGTCCCATCTTCAATGCTACTGGAAGTGCTCCAGTGCTTTGTCTAAATCAACAAAACCAAAGGCTCCACTAGACAAAGGGCGTATTCAAAGTCTACCCCCATTGCAGGTTTCGTATTGATCATAGAAATAATAGAAAGAGTAGCAACAAAGAAAATAACAATGAGTATGTAAACGGGAGCAAATAGACTCTCGGAGGCAAAGAAATGTAAAACATCAGTGAGGAAGGAATCTGTTCGATAGTAAAAACTTTCTTTCTTTTTTGAAGAGGGCTGTTGAGGGTTTGGACCTGGTCTCAGGTAGAAGAGAGTTTCAGATTTTTGGGGCAATTTCGGAGAAAGCACACTTATAGGTTGTTTTTTTTTTTAAATTTGTAGGGATTCAGTAGTAGGGAGCTTGTGCTTAGAGATGTTCTATCCCCATCAGATAGAGTACGTTTCTGGGCCTGATAAAATGGAGTGTTGTGGTGAACAGCTTTCTGAGCCATGGAAGCAATTTTTAGATGGATCTTCATCTTCTAGTGCTATGAGGTGTGATGTGATAGGATCGATTCTTTTTGAACAGGTGATGAGTCGAACAGCCGCATTCAAGGTAGTCTTCAGAGGCACCAGGTTTGCTTTCTGTAGGCCCACAAGGGTAGCACTCCCGTAATCTAGTTTGGAGGTCACAAGTGCTTGAACTGTTGTCTTGAGATCTGCCATGGGAAGGAACGGTTTTAATTTCCTTAAGCCGTGCAGTTGATAATTGGCACCTCTGGTGGAGGCGCTGATGTGGTCCTGAACAGAAAGGTTATTGTCCAAGATTATTCCTAAGGATTTTGATGAGCAGATGATGTGTGGGGTACAATTTAAGGCTGTTAGTTGTGGGAGCTATTCTTTGATGTTAGGAGTGTTACTGCGTGGTGAGATTAAAAGGAATTCAGTTTTGAGTGCCTTACGTTTAAGGTGGTTTACGATTCAGCCAATGTTGTATTTTTGTCAGAATGTCATTGAAGATGCTGATGTCTTCAGGTGACCATTAAGACTAATGGGGTTACCCAGTATCCCGCAGAACCTGTGAAATCTAGTGGTATGTAACAACAATTGGTTCTGTAGTGGGTACACTATTTCTTTTTCAAAACTTATTCAGTATCCTGTATCACTAGGAATAAGACAAATAAATTGTGCAAGTATTATCAAATGGAAAACACAATGACACCAAACAGAAATGAAGTTAAGCACGTATATTATTTATCATATATCGTGAAACGGTGCAAAAAATATATCCACACAGGACTGTCATGTAACATACATAAACGAAAAAACAAAACAAATAAATACAAATTTGACAAGGTGTATCAAGACTATGATACAATAAATACCGGAGACATTACACAGATTAACATAGAATACATAAATGAATGAATATGGTGTCAGTGGAGAGCATGTATATGTTGGAGCAGATATCCTATTTCGCTTGGATTTTTAGTCTGCTCAACACTGGTAAGGAGCACCTCTAATTATCGCCGATGTTTCAACCAAAGGGGGTTATGTGTTAGTCTAAAACATCAACAAGGGTCTTCTCCAGGACTTAGAAGCGAAAAGAACAGCTTGTAGTTTGGGTGAGGCAGCCTCACTAGTAGGCATCCTGTTCACACATTAAATATTGGTTAGGGGAAGGTCCTTGTGCTTAAAGATCCGGGACCTTGGCTAGAGTCCCTTGGGAATCGTCCTCAGGGACAGTATGTAATTGAGCCAATGACTAGGCTCCCATGTGAATCTGGCTAAATAGCCAATGTGTCTGAGATCCGAATACCAAGGTTGTTGATTAATTTCCCCGGTCGGCATAGACGTGATACACTTGCTCTACTCGAGAATCCTATTCGTGTGAACAGGTTGCCTACTAGTGAGGCTGCCTCACCCAAACTACAGGCTGTTCTACTAAGTCCTGAAGAAGACCCGTGTTGATGTTTTAGACCAATACATAACCTCCTTGGGTCGAAACGTTGACGATAATTAGAGATGCGCCTTACCTGTGTCGAACAGACTACAAATCCAAGAGAAATAGGATATCTGCTCCAACATATACATGCTCTCCACGGACACCATATTGATTCATTTATGTATTGTATGTTAATCTGTGTAATGTCTCCCATATTTATTGTATCACAGTCTTGATACACCTTGTCAAATTTGTATTTATTTGTTTTGTTTATGTATATCTTACTTGACAGTCCTGTGTGGATATATTTTTCGCATCGTTTCACGATATATGATTAATGTTTATTCTTAATCTGCACTGATTTTTATGATGAAATGTTTTGCAGTGGTGTTTTAAACTGAAAAGCTTTTATTATTTCTTTTAACTACAGCTTACTTGCGCATTTTGCACTTCTCTCCCTCCGGTCCCCGTTCCACCGCAGCGTGTGCTGTTTGAGTGGAGGGACGTGGCTCCACCCTCTTCCCCTTCACTTCCGCTACCGGGGGCATTACATAAACAGCATGACTGACCGGCCGCGCAGCGCCGAAGGCGCGCCAAAGGCAAGCCCGTCTGCGCCCGTCCGTGGCCGGTTCGCGTCCAGCGCCAGCCATGCTGCCCGTTTGCAGGCTGAACAGGTAACCCAATGGTCTAGAATGGATCTCTTGGCCCTGAACGTTATTACATGCCCCAAACCCCACGGCTATGACCCAATGACAGACACCCCTTCCGGTTTTTGCTCGGATTGTAACTGGGCGCCGGGTGACCCTAGCTTAAGGGACGTTAAAAGGGATCAGAGTGAGTCGCTTGAACAGATCAGGGCATGCCTAATTAACTGCAGATCCTTATCAAAGCATGCAGAGGATCTGTGGCTGTTACTGGCAGGAAATGAATTTGAGGTCATGTTTTTAACCGAAACATGGCTGAAAGACGACACCCTGGCCGCTGTAGCATTAGCTATGCCTTCTGGTTTTAAAATATGTTGCGGAAACAGGAAGGGTGATAAAAGAGGAGGGGGGGTTGCGATCATTTTTAAGGATGCTTGGGACATAGTTTCCTCAGCATTACTGAATATGGGCGTGGTTGAGGGCCTGAATTTTTGTATCAAGACTAGCCCCACAACCTCGTTCTCAGGGCTGTTGGTCTATAGGCCTCCAGATTGCTTACCCACCATACATATGGAACTATGCAACTATATTGCACAGAAATATCTCCTATTTGCCAATTATACTGTTTTAGGGGACTTCAATCTTCATGTAAATGATCCCACTTGTGCGCAGGCCATGCAGATGGTCTCTTCACTGGAAGGCGCAAATCTGCTTCAACTTGTTAAATTCCCTACCCACAAAGCAGGGCATACTCTTGACCTGATATTCTCTAATATCTCGTCTATGGAAACTGAAGTGCCAATCCAGGTGGTTTGGTCGGACCATTTTCTTATTTCTTTTATTTTCAATCTGGCAAAACCTGATATGTCTGAGAGTGCCAGATACTACCTAAAAAGAAATTGGAAGAAACTGACAGCTGAATGCCTAAGTCCAAATCTGTTAGCCAGCCGCCCACCTTTATCTTTAGACCTTAATGTTAATACGATGGCTCTTCATAACTGGATTGCTGCCGCAGTAGAAGCTACGGCACCAGCCAGAATGACCAAATCCATGAGGAAATCGCCCTCTGCTCCATGGTTCTCTGAGGAACTTAGGGCTATGAAAAGCAAGTGTAAGCGCTTGGAACGGCAGTGGAGGGTGGATTATGATGCCTCTGTCAAAATGACATATAAAAAATCTTTGAAGGTATTGCACAAATCCATGAAGGAGGCCAGGAGAGATTATATCGCCAAGAGTATTGATAACTCCGATAGACCGGACAAGGCTGTCTTTAAGGTGGTTAACTCTTTTCTCAAACCCCGTGAACTGCTAATTGACGTCCGACCCTCCCTGGCACTCTGTGAGAAAATCTCTACCTTTTTCGATGGAAAAATAAGCAAGGTCTACAACTCTTTTTCTGCCACGATGGCTATGGTTAAATCTGATGTGGTAGCCAGAACTGTACCCCTGCCTCTCCTTTCTGAATTTAATCCTATCTCTCAGAAGGAAGTATTGTCTGCAATACAGAGTTGTAAGTCAGGCTCGCCGGACGACCCATGCCCTCCTAAACTATGGAAAGAGTTGGCAGACTCCACCAGCGAAGTAATGTCCATAATATGGAACAATTCACTCTCTTTGGGCATCTTCCCTGATTTATGGAAGCACGCCACTTTACTTCCACTTAAGAAAAAATCCAGTGTGGATTCTGGGGACTTGAACAACTACAGACCTATCTCTCTGCTGGCAGCCCCTGCAAAAATGCTGGAAAAGGTAGTACAGCGGCAATTGGCCAATTTTATCGAGAGCCACAATATCCTGCACGACACCCAATCCGGTTTTCGAGCGGGTTTAGCACAGAGACAGCTCTACTAGAGGTAGCAGACTCAATTAGAATGGCATTGGACTCAGGGGCATCAGCTATGCTGGTGCTCCTGGATCTTTCAGCTGCATTCGACACCGTTGACCATTCTATACTGATTCAGCGGCTTTTTGACAGCGGGGTGAATGGCACAGCCCTGGCTTGGTTGAAGTCCTTCCTCCACTTACGGACGCAAAGGGTGGCTCTACAACCATATCAGTCCACCCGAAAGCATTTATGGTGTGGGGTCCCACAGGGATCGTCCCTAAGCCCTCTGCTGTTCAATATATATCTGGCCCCTTTATTTACTCTGATAGCCAACTGGGGAGTTAAGGCTATTTCTTATGCCGATGACACCCAGTTGGTTTTCCCTTTTAAAGGTCAATCTGAAGATTCTTTTAAGAACTTTAAAGGCTGCTTAAAAGATATTGCAAGCTGGATGAATAATAATAAACTTAAATTGAATGCAGATAAAACTGAAGTTTTGTTCTTCGGCAAAATCCAGCCTCCGGCGGCTGACCTGTGGTGGCCTGTGGAAATGGGCTTGCCACCTGCGCCTGTAGAATGCGTTAAAAATTTGGGTGTAAAATGGCAGGCTGACCTATCTTTCTCTGCCCAAATTCAGCAGGTTATTTCTGCTTGCTTTAGCAGTTTGAGAAATTTGCGTAAGTTTATACACCTGCTGCCTGAGAGCTGCCGTCGGACCGTAGTCCACGCCACAGTAACTGCCCGCCTGGACTACGCGAATGGCCTCTATATTGGCTTACCGGCTTACCTTGTCAGGAAACTCCAAATGGTCCAAAATGCGGCTGCGAGATTAATCAAACGTGTTCCTTTTCGGCAACACATCTCTCCGCATATTCGAGAATTACATTGGCTTCCGGTAGCCAACAGAATTAAATTCAAGACCTTGACCCTTGCCTTTCGGGCCTTCCATGGTACGTGTCCTTCGTATCTAAAACAGAGACTGGGTGTTTACACGCAGACACGTGCTCTGAGATCTAACACCCAGAAATTACTTTGCACTCCGCGTGTGAAGAAATCCCGACTGGGTGGCAGATCTTTCATGTTGGGGCGTCCAAATTATGGAATTCTCTTCCAAATTCCTTGCGTCAGATCTCGTCTGAGTCACTATTCAAGAAGGCAGTTAAAACATGGCTTTTTAACCTGGCTTAATCTTTTGCTGTCCTGATCGCTGCTTGCCGCGCGCGTGTTACTTGTCACATTAGCGCCGGGACACCTCCTTGGAGGTAGCTGTTCGCGCTCAACAAATGTCGGTATTATTATTAATAATATACCGTGCTTAACTTCATTGCTGTTTGGTGTCATTGTACTTTCCATTTGATAATACATGCACAATTTGTCATATTCCTAGCGATACAGCATACTGAATGAGTTTTGAAAAAGAAATAGTGTACCCCCTACAGAACCAGTTGTTGTTACATACCACGATGTCTTCAGGTGAGGAAATTTTCATGCAAAGTTGAGTATTGTCAGCATACATATGGTAGGAGATGTTTGAGGATTTTGGTCATGGGTTGTATGTACAGATTGAACAAGGTGGGGGAGAGAATTGAGCCTTGGGGGAACACCAATCGTGACTGGCGTCCGGTCGGATAAACCGTGGTGGCTCAAGACTCTTTGAGATCTGTTGTGTAGGAATGAGGGGAACCATTTTGACACAGTACCAGAGAGACCCATCCTGCATTTTAGGAGGTCCTGAGGGCGCACATGTTTGACCATGTCAAACGCAGCTGATAGATCAAGCAAGATTAATAAACAGGATTCATTCTGGTTGAGTAATCTCAGAGCATTGTCAACAATGTAGACCAGGGCTGTGTCAGTTCTGTGACCTGACTTGAAACCAGATTGACATTGGTTGAGGAGTTGGAATTGTTCAATGTGATTGCACAGTTGTTGATGCATGCATTTTTCCAAGAGCAAGGCCAAAGTCGGCACGTTAGAGATTGGGCGGTAGTTGTTAGGATCTGACTGGTCGCATTGGATATTTTTAATATTGGGGTAACTTGGCCACTTTTTAGACAATCTGGTATAGAGCCTTTTGTAAGAGAAGCGTTGATAATCCTGGTCCATAAGGAGAGCAGGGAGTGTTAGATCTCATTGAGGAGTTTGGAGGGTAAGGGGTCGTTGAAGTGGTTAGAATATATCAGAGGTGTTAATAGTTTTAGAATGTCGGTTTCATCAAAGGTCTTAAAGATGGACCAAGAAGCATTGTTTCTTGCCTTATGGAGAGGGATTCCAGAGCACTCTCCCTAAACAATAGGGGAGGGGTGTGGAGGGGCTTCGATCAGTAAAAGCTTCACAGCGTTATGGAGATCAGTGTCAATTTTCTTTGATTTCACAATAAAGGAGTCAAATACTTCCAAGTTTGGTAGAGTTATATTATCTGAGGAAAGGGGATAGAGTTTCCTATTAATTTGATTTTTGACAATCTCAAACAATTTTTTGGGTTGATTCAAGGCCATGTCTAGCTGTTGTCAGAAAAATGTAGCTTTGGAACTTCTAATGTGCCTGTTGTAAGTGCACCGTCTTTGTCTCAAAAGTTTGACGTTCGTCGGAGAGGGTGCACATCTTAATGATTGTACCGTTTGTCTTAGAAAGCGACATTCATCGATAAGGCTACAGTTGAACCATGGATTGGATCTTTTTAGTTTTTGGGGGCAAGAGCATCAATGATGTCAGACATGGAGTTGATAGTGTTCAGTGAGGTCTTGCGTGTCAGACATGTTAGTAGGTGGAGACAGGATACGGTCACTGAGAGCAGACCATGTGCTTGGGTTGATATTCTAGTTTCTGACCCTATGTTTGGCTTTCAATGGTTGACCTTTAGAGATAACTGCCCTATCTACTATGAAGATGGTGATGTAATGGTAGTCTGCCCAGTCGCAAGGGAAGGATAGATTCAACTTGGATGGTGTTCTACTTTGCTATTATTAAGTCTAAAGTGGCCCCTTTATTATGAGTCGAGCTGTTGCAGGCTAGAATCAAGTTGAGGTTGTGGAGGAAGGACTTGAAGCTATTCACTAGGGGGTCGTTTATGTTGTTCCAGTGAATATTGAAATCGCCAAGAAAAATCTGGTTGTTGTGTTGTCCGTTATTGATAACACACAAACTCAAGGTTTACTCAACACTATAAATTTATACATTACTGTGAGCAGATCTCAAGTCAATAAGGCACAATGCCACTGGGTGCAAAACTACATCAAACAGTGCGTATTTGCCTCAGATTCTCAACCTGCATGTTCAGACTTCTGCAGACCCCACCTGGAAGGTGGGATAGAATAGAGAAACAGATGGGCACTGTGGTGCTCCTGACCCTGGCAGCAGAAGGGCTTTGAGGGCAAGGTAGGCCCTCAAATAGTGAAAACTGGACAGAGTCGAAATAAGAGCTAATGCCTTTCGACTGGGAAATTGGGGTGGAATAGTAAGGCACTGTTGTGGTATCAGATCACATTTGAACACCATTGCATCTCCTTTTGATTATGCAGGTGCTGCTCTAATACCTGGCGACCAGGCAGTCGAGGAGTGCTGGAAGAATTTAATATGATAGGGGAGAACAGCCCAGTGCTGGAATGGATGACTGGCCCTACATCTTATGGGTAAAAGAAGTATTAAACCTTTTTGATACCATCTTTATAGACAGACTCATAAGAGCACATCTGTAAGGGGAAACAAATATCTGAGAACCTGTGTGCAGTGAGAAGCGTGCAGCACTAAGAGGGGTCAGAGCTGACTGTGTCCTAAGCACACTGACCAAGACAACATAAGGGCCTGGTTTAACATCAGAAAAGATTCAGGGCACATGGGCCAGGATAAGGTTACAGACTTTGGAATGGGAGACACTTACCCTCAGGGTGAGTACTTAAGATAACCAACTGAAAGCACATTGGGGAAATCAAAAGTCTGAAGGGCCAAAGTCTTAGAGTTGTGGATACCCACCCAGATGCTCCCATGAGAGCTTTAAAGTGAACACAATATTGAAATAGTGCCACACATGAGAAGCTTGACGAGATAGTGAATGCTTGATCAGAAACCAGAGAATTACTCAAGCAAAAAATAGACTCCGCAGTGCCTCCAGCTGCTAGACCAAGGAATATTTGGATAAATGTGGATGAAACAAAATGCAATAGCATAATTGTGAATGTGGACCACTACTGTACACCACTAAATCCCATGTTAAGTAGTGAGAGGGGAATAATGGTAATCTTTGTTATGGTGATGGTTTCGGAATCGGGAATATTCATGAAATGTTAGGTTAATTTTTTTTCTATAGTGCTCGACTGACATACATGCGTCTTGGCACTGGCTGGGATAGGCTAAAGGAAGCCCCAAAATCAGAGAGTCGTTTAGAGGAAAACAGCCATGTTTTCAATGCTTGCCAGAAAGCCAGAAGGCTCGGCACGGCTTTGATATACAGAGGAAAAGCATTCCAGGCTTTCGATGCTCTCAACACAAATATGCCAGCAATTGATGCTGAATATGTTTTATTGTGCGTATTAAATAAAGTGAATAAGATTCCACCTACCAGTCTACTAGCCATACTTGAATGACTGTAAACTTCTGAACAACGTAGATTTAAATAAACTTCTACTGTCAAGAAAACGATCGGGGTCACCAAATGATCTTTGTCCTTGGAAGGTCCTTTTCCAGGTAAAGGAAGCATGGATTCCATCACTACTGCAATTCATTAATAGTTATCTTATGGAAGATGCATCCGGCAGCAAAAGCAACTATTAAGGGCTCATTATTAAAGAAATCCACCTTAATGGCAGACAATCTTGCACATTTTCAAGCAGTTTCACGTCTTTCCTTTACAGCAAAGGAATTAGACAGAGAAGTGGCAGATTAGCTACTAAATCTCATGGTAGCAAATTCCATATTTCACACATTCTAGTCAGGTTTTTGACCTGAAGTGGGTACAGAGACTGGTGTAATCTTGGCAGTGGGCCAACTAAAGAGGATTGTACATGGCACTGGTACATTGATCCTACCGGATTTGGACGCCTAGACGTCAGCCCACTGGCCTTCTTTGATGGGCTCCCTGCTGCACCCAAAAATGACATAAGGCCTCTGACTTTCTTGGTGTCTCGGAGCTTTGCCTCGAGTCACGTCCCAAATAAGGAATCTCAATATCTTGTTATCATTATCTTAGATTATTGAAATACACCATATTCTTATTTTTATTTACAAACTATATCAGTCATCAACGCATCTATCCATACCCGGCTAAATAGCTGCACATTAGCTTATCTTGGTTTGCTTGTATATACAGAAGAAAACACAGAATACTATCCCCTTTGTTCACTTTTTAGAAGAAATTGATTCAATCTAAGTTTGTGCAGCTCTCCCCTTGGTTTCCAATTAGAAAGATAATCTTACCTAAAGATACATTCTATGAAAATAGGATCTTTTACCACAATCAAATTTCCTCTCTTGCTGGGTGGTTTGCTTTACAATATTCATCTCTACACCGCTGCCGTAACTCTACATTCCATTTAGTAATACCAAAGTTCAAGCGCACAAGATTGGGTAGCAGCGCTTTCTCTAATTTTGATACTAGAAAATACTTATTTTTAACTTTCCATCCTCATCTTAAGCTCCAGCTGCTTGATGAAGAAGGCTTGCAGATTGAAAGAGTATCCCGGCTACTAACATGTTTGATACAGCCAAGAGACTTGCGAGTGTGGGTGCAGGCCCTTTACACAGGGATACTGTTGAGTCCTGGTTCAGCTCACAAGAGGTTCTACATTAGAACTCCTGTGTGCAGCTCCTCATGAGCGGCCACAAGTTTTCGCTAGGTGCAACTGCTGTCCCCTTTTACTTTCCGGGAACTTTCCAATATTAAACCAACCTTTATCTTGAACAATCCAGAGCAGCTGCATCACTTTGAAACACAGATAGAAAGGGCAGATCGGAGTACCACACCCGGCGAGACTAAGCCAAAGCCACCAGGATTACTGGACTAACAAGGCTTCCCTCATCTCATTCGGAGGGGCCAAGTGAAAAGCGCACACAAACGCTCCTTTCTAGTTTAAACGTCAAGCAATCCCCAGTGAACTAGATTTCATGCCCATCTGCGATGTAAACTGATTGCACTTGGTGTTGAGGTGAGCTGAAAGTTGATACCAGGGGCCATATTACATACAGGGTGCATTGTTCCACTCTGCACCACGGTGCAACTTCAACAAGGTGCGCCGGGCACAGACAAGGACAATGTGCCCTATTACGGTTAATGCGCTGTCCAGAGTGTGGGAGCGACCTCGCGCCCCCATACTGAAAAGCACATTAATGAAAGGCGAAGCAGTCTTTGAAGCCGCCAGTCTGCCTTTCGATTGCAGCCGAAGACCTGGCCTCAGTGTAAACTTAAGCAAATATCCTGCTGTAGGCTGGTAGAGGGCCTTACTTTACCCACATCCTTTGATCCCCATGAACACCTCTGTGGGGGGTGCCCTCAGGGGGCTTACTATGCAAAACCTCAATGTGGTGCAAAGTGAGCCTCCTAAAAGCTACTTTGCCTCTGTGCACACGTCAGTAATATGGCCCAAGGCAAAAGATTTCCCACGCACCTACTCTGTGCCCCCATTCTGTGCTATGGGAGGGCACCAGTGCTTAATTTGAGCCGGTGGTTTCCGGTGCTTGGCCCCAGCACTTTATTGTCATCACTGCAATATGGTGGCGCTATCTGTCTAATTTAGAGATGAGCAGAACAGTTGTTTATTAATTCAATATGCATTAAAACAGCTAATACCTGCTGCCCACTCCATTCGTATAGCTTTGAGGGCCTGGAAAAGTCTGAATTGTCACACTTGTAGGAGCGTGATGGCAAGTAGTTGTGTTGGTACATCATATGCAGCGCATGCAGGCGCTATGGGTGGTGCAAGTTGCAGTGGCCGCCTGATTAGGGCCCTGGCACATATTTCTCTACTAATTAAACACTGGGGGGCACAGGCATCTGTAGTGCCTTCCAAGATATTCAGTACCAAAATTCCGAGGGGTTTAAGAAGCAAGCACAGACAGTTGTGCCACCAGGGCACTTTTTCTAAAACGTTCCTAGCCCTCCAGGGGAGGGGGTGTTGCGGACTTACTAGAGTATCTCACACTTGTGCAATGAGTATGCAGCTGCATAAACCATGCTCTCTGCTGATGTTGAGCTCCACAAAGTTCAAGACTATCAGGAACAAGCCTTGTTGCTCTCCCACAGTTACAGCCAGCCAACCGAGCTGTGAAGGGATGGGCACCCATCATCTTGTTTAGTAACGCAGAAGAGGACCAGGGTGCTACGTGGACCACAAATGTCCAGGATACCTGCAAAGGTATGAAAATATTAACCGCCCAGAAAACTGCCTTCACCTACGATATGTTTACGTACAGGCATGGTTGGAGAGTTTGCTGCAAGGCAGATAGCGACCATGCACAGGGGCTTCCGGGCGCACGTATGAAGTCACAAGAAAATTGACTTAGCACCAAATGGCTACAGGCGATGCCCAGAGGGGGGGGGGGGGAAAGAGAGAAAAAGAGGACTAACAAGAGGTTTCTGGACCCAACCACTAGATGGCGGAATAATGCACAGCATGTGAATCCAGAATAGGACAATCTTATTGGACATAGAAGGCCTTTGCCAGTCTGAAGTCCATTAACACCCCAAAGAAACTTTTGGAAGGAATCAAAAAGCATTCTGGATAGTTTACAGAGAACCAAAGATTGTATAAGATCTCCCATGTTTGGACATAGGTGCTTCTGCACACTCATTTGGCACTGCTCAAATACGACAGTTGTAAAGGTATGGTAGCAATGGAACTTCTGCTACAGCAGGAAGGCCAACACTTGGTTTCAGATGTCAGAAGAGACCTGTGACCAGGAGGGAGACTACATTTCAGTGTCAGTTTCTCACTGTAAACACTGTTTATTTAGCATAGGTACATCCCGAAGAACCATTGTATGCATCCAGTTGTTGCAATGCGTAGATGCCAAAATCTATACTATATTAGGCTGTATAAAGCGCATGGCTACCAGCTGGGCCTCCCACTGCTAAATGTCATGCCAGTGACATAGTACCTGTAGAGTGGACATACTAATTAAATAGGTAGGTCGTAAGATGTTTTCTGAAGTTGGTTTCTTCCTTAATCATTTTAAGAGGTAGTGGGAGAGTGTTCCAGAGTTTTGATGTCAGATACGCAAAGGAGCGTCCACCGCTTTTAGCCTTCTTGATCCTGGGTACTGTGAAAAGTTTCTGATCAGTGGATTGTAAAGGTCTTATAGGCTTGTAGGGGTCAGGAGCCGCTATAATACAGGAGGGCTCTTGTTGTGTATTGACCGGTGGGCAAGGCAGAGATTTAAACTTAATTCTCTTAGATATTGGTAACCAATGAAGGGATGCAGGGCATGGGGTAACAGAATGATGCTTTGGTATTTTTAGTAGAGTGAGTGCTGCAGCGTTCTGAAACACTCACAGTCAATCAATCAGGGAATTGTAAGCGCGGTACTCACCCGTGAGGGTCTCAAGGCGCTGAGGGGAGAGGGTGGGGGGGGTTCGCAGGTCTGTTAGACGAAGAGCCAGGTCTTGAGGGTCTTCCTGAAGATGTTCAGGGAAGGGGCGCATCTGATGTCTGCCGGTAGCTTGTTCCAGGTCTTAGCTGCAATGTGAGAGAAAGATCTTCCGCCTGCTCTTGCTCTGTGGATGCATGGGGTTTCAGCCAGTGCGAGGTTGGAGGTTTCTTTTGGGTACGTGGAAGTTGATTCTGTCGTTGAGGTATTTGGGTCCGTTGTTGTGTAGGCATTTGTAGGCGTGGGTGAGGATTTTGAAGGTGACTCTTTTCTCCACGGGGAGCCAGTGGAGTCCTCGTAGGTGTTGGGTGATGTGTGCGTGCCGGGGGATGCTGAGGACGAGTCTGGCGGCTGTGTTCTGTATGGTCTATAGTTTGTGGAGTAGAGACTTGTTTATGCCGGCGTAGAGTGCGTTTCCATAGTCTAGTCTGCTGGTGATGAGTGCGTGGGTGACTGTCTTCCTTGACTCAGGGGGGATCCATTTGAAGATCTTGCGGAGGATGCGGAGGGTGTTGAAGCAGCCGGAGGTGACAACGTTGACCTGTCGGTTCATGGTGAGCGATGAGTCGAGTACGATGCCGAGGTTTTTGGCATGGTCTGAGGGGGTTGGTGGGTTTCCGAGGGCGGTTGGCCACCACGTGTTGTCCCATGCTGAAGGGGTTGTTCCAAGGCCGAGGACTTCTGTCTTCTCGGCGTTGAGCTTCAGGCAGCTGTTGGTCATCCAGACTGCGACGCCTTGCATTCCTTCCTGGAAGTTGAGTTTGGCGGTGGTGGGGTCTTTGGTGAGGGAGAGGATGAGCTGGGTGTCATCCGCGTAGGATACGATGTTGAGGCAGTGTTGTCGGACGATGGCTGCGAGGGGGGCCATGTAGATGTTGAAGAGGGTCGGGCTCAGTGATGACCCCTGTGGTACTCCGCAGGTGATTTTCGTGGCATCGGAGAGGAAGGGAGGGATTCTGATCCTTTGGCTTCTTCCGGTGAGGAATGATCGGATCCAGTCCAGGGCTGCTCCTTGAATGCCGGCATCGTGTAGTCTGGCGACTAGTGTGCGGTGGGAAACGGTATCGAAGCCGCTGAAAGGTCGAGTAGGATGAGGGCTGCGAAGTGGCCTTGGTCCAGGAGGGTGCGGATGTCGTCTGTGGCAGCGAGTAGGGCGGTCTCGATGCTGTGGTTGCTTCTTAATCCGGATTGGGATGGGTCGAGGATGGCGTTGTCTTCGATGAATCATGTCAGTTCCCTGTTGACTGTTTTCTCTGCAACTTTGGCAGCGAAGGGGAGGAGCGAGATGGGCCGGTAGTTCTTGAGGTCGGTGGGGTCAGCTGTGGGCTTCTTGAGCAGGGGCCTGACTTCTGCGCGCTTCCAGTCGTTCGGGAAGGTGCCTGTTGTGAAGGTGGTGTTGATGGTGCATTGCAATTTGGGTGCGATGGCGGCTGCGGCTCTGTGGTAGATGTGAGGAGGGCAGGGGTCGGTGGGGTGCCCCCCCGAGTGGATACCTTTCATGGTCGAGGCGGTGTCTTCGGTCGTGATCGGTGTCCAGTTGGAGATGGTTGGCTGGCTGGCTGTTGTCTCTGGGGGCCGGGAGGCTGGCTGTGGCGTCTGGTCGACGAAGTTGTCGTAGAGGTTTTTGATCTTGTGGTGGAAGTAGGTTCCAAGCTTGACGCAGAGGTCTTGGGACGGGGTGGTATCTGTGGCTTCGCTGCGTGGGTTGGTGAATTCCTGAATGACACTGAAGAGTTCCTTGGAGTAGGTGGAGTTGGCGAGGATTTTGTTGTGGATGAAGTTCCTCTTGGTGGTTCTGATTTGGTTGTGGTAGTCGTCCTAAGTTGTCAGGCCAGCAAAGTTCTGTCGAGAGAGGGGTTACCAGGACCTCAGTTTTGTCTTCATTAAGTTTGTGATTGCCATTAGACATACAGTCTATAACTTGCTTTAGACAGGCATTAAGCAGAATGGAGTGTGCTGCAGTATCTGATGTTAAAGGGATGATTATTTGTGTATCATCCGCGTATGATACCATTGACAATCCGTGCCTTATTATATCTGCCAGTGGTCAAACAAAGAAATGTTAGGCTCAATGATGAGCCCTGTGGCACACCATGTTCCAGAGCCTGAGGGTCTGAGCAGAAAGTTTCCTCACATACTTGGAAGCTTCTATTACTTAAAAATGAGGCAAGCCGCTTGAGAGCAGTACCCTTAATCCCCGCTTCTTCTAGCCTTTTAATAAGGATTGGGTGGGACACAGTGTCAAACGTGACACTCAAATCTAAAAATATAACTGCTGCTGAGCCGCCTGAATCTAAGATTCCTTTAAGCTCGTCAGTCACAGCTAGCAGGGCAGTTGCCGTGCTGTTTCCTGCTCTGACACCAGTTTGAGTGGGTTGGATCATTCCGTGTTCCTCCAGAAATGAGGAAGGGTTCTCTTGCTAACACCTGGGAGCAGGGCGATGGGTCTATAGTTTTCTGGCAAAGTGGGGTCCAGTGAAGGTTTTTTTAAAAGTGTTTTCAGCGTGACATGTTTCCATGTGGGAGGCACTATGCCACTCTCTGGAGAGTAGTTAAACAAGTTGGCTAAGATTCAACAAAATCTGGCCCAAGTCAATATTGTGAACTTCTGCAAGGGGAGGTACGCACTGTGCTAATCAAAGGTGAAACTGAGCACCACCTCCCTTCTCCTTATAAGGAAGTTGTGCTGGTAATATCCCCTACACCCTATCTGGGGATGGATCTGGCTCAATTGCTCCTAAAAAGGAGGTGCTTCTGCTACTCTCCATCCTGCTGAAGTTCTTTTGATGCCAAACGTGAACAGCTGACATTCCATTACAAGATAAGATCCTGAATAACCAGACCAATCTTGCTTCCAGCCTGGGGAGGCTGCACAGGAAAGTTTTGTTTCTGGCCTTGCGCAGAATTCCTCTGTGACCCTCGCTAGATTTGACCACATCTCCCTGGATGACTCCCACACAGCTATCCGTTGCCTCAAATCAGGCTCGCTGGTGGACCTTTGCCCCACTAATGTGCTGGCACTTGGGGCAAGTGTCATTAATCCTCTAGCCAACAAACTCCTGAACAAATCTCTGACATCAGCAATTGCGCCGCATGCCTGGAAGCTAGCCAAAAGTTTACCTTTGATAAAAAAAGAAGCCCTAGGTCGACATAGGCGAGCATTCTACAGACCTATCTCTTTGCTTTCAGCCTTTTCTAAAGTACTGGAGAAACACGTCAATCTGCAACTCTCTCAATGCTTGGAAAGCAATAATCTTCTACATTTGAGACAATCCGGCTTTCACCCCTGTTTCAGCACAGAGACAGTGCTAGTAGAAGTGGCTGATGAAATCAGGAGTACTTTAGATGCCAGTGGGAAGGCACTGCTGATAATGCTAGATCTTTCGATGCTGTGCCCCATGCCACACTCCTAGCCCATCTGCAATCTACTGGAATTGGTGGTAAAGCTCTGGAGTGGCTGGCTTGCCTCATTTCTTGAAGATAGAGGTCAAGAGGTCTGAATCCCTCCTTTCTCGTCTGGGTCTCACGAATTGCGAGTGTGAGTACCTCAGGGCTCTGAATTAAGCCTGGCTTTATTTATTATCTATCGGACTCCTCTTGCCCTACTCGTCAAGGCCCTGGGAGCAAAAATAATCTCTCATGCTGAGGACACCCAGTTACTGTTCTCCTGGGAGCAGGATGTAGATTTCCCTGGCCAAAAAATAAGAACCTGTCTGACAGCCGTTTTCCAGTGGCTCTCACACCATTAGCTTAAATGCAATGCAGGAAAAACTGAGCTACTGTTTTTTGGAGTAAAGGCTCCGGAAACATGGCAGCCTTTCTGGCCATCAGATGGCCCCTCTCCAGAGCGCCAGGTGAATTCTGTGAAGAACCTAGACATCAAATTAGATCACTGTCTCTCCTTTGTTCCGCAGGTGAATACCATAGTAGGGACCTGTTTTGGACTCTTGCTCGTTCTAAGAAAGCTTCTTCACTTTCTCTCTTTTACTGCTAGGAAACAGGTGATACAAGTCCTTATATCATCTAGACTTGATTATGGCAATGATTTGCATTTGGGCCTTCCGGATTATCTTACTAATAAACTACATGTGGTCCAGAATGCAGCTGCTCACACTCTCTTTGGCTTGCCTCTGAGATCCTCTGTGTCCACTCATCTGTGAGCTCTGCACTGGCTTACTATAAAAAAAGAGACTTCTATTTAGGACCCTTGTCTTTGTCCACAGGGCTCTTAACGAGATGGGCCCTGGATAGCTCAGGGCAAGGATGGGTTTCTGTGTTCCCTTCAGATGCCTTCGCTCTGCCAGTGCCGTTTTGGCCAAGATTCCTAGGATCTGGCGCACTACAGCTGGAGGCAGATCCTTTTCCGTTCTGGGGCCATCCGCTTGAATAAATTGCCTCCTGAACTCTGGACCATTACAGACGCCTCCTTGTCGAAAAAGAAACTAAAAACACAGCTAAACTGCCTAAGTCCCCTGTTCAGCACTCAGAAGTGAAGAGCACCAGGACACTCTCTGGACTAATAGTGCGCTACACAAATGCTCTTTCATTCATTCAAAAGGGGCAGAGGCAGCCTGAATAGTTTGGGATGGCTGTAGTGCATAATCATTCAAATCGACAGGCATGGAATAGGCATTCTGGGATTGTACCAAGGAGAGTGACTAGTCTACATTGTCGATGGGACTTTGACTTCCTTGAATTGTGAGTAGTGGGTTTATTCTTCCCCGTGAAGTATTTTATATTTGCTGGCCCAGCGTAAGCTCTAGATGTAGACTTTGATTGAAATGCCTTCACAAACAGGAACGCCTCCTGCGTCTGGAAAAGTGGAGAAAGTTTGGGCCATACTAATTGGATGGCACTCGGGCATTTGCTTGTGACGGTCTTGCACTATTGGAGGACGTCGCCCGTCCACGTGAGCAGGTTCTTCCCATTAAAGAGGTTAATGACTGTCCTGGACCTCTGGCTTGAAGTCTGACGACTCGAACCACAATTGCTGCATGGCCACTTCATAGTTTGTGGCACAGTTGCATGTAAATAAGGGCATCCAATGTCCTCAGTTTCTGTTCCATACCACCCCTGCACAGGATGAGGATGAACTGATTCTCTTCTTTGGCGCAGTCTGTGAGCAGCATGCATAGATCCCAAACTTGTGCCAGAGGTGAAAGCCATGGCAAGCCATTATGATGGTGACAGTGGTCAGCCAGAGAAAGAAGTCCCCAAACTCTTACAGTATCTTCCCTTCCATTTCCAGACTGGTCACCTTGTCCACGTGAGACACGCATATTTTCCCCTTTTGGGAAGCTACCATCATTTTCTCAGCAAGGGCGATTCCTAAACACAAAGATTATTTAGAACCTGGGAGCCCAAATACATGGTGTTTAATGACTGAGGTCTCAGAGCAAGGCTTTCCCTAAACGCCATGAGCATGCTTGAGAAACTGCAGTTGGTCTTGGGGAAGGGAGTTGGAGCCACCGACGTGGGTCCGACTGGCAGTCACCCAAGATCCTTAGGGCCTGAAGGAGCTCTACTGGGATCTGACGAGATACCAAAGATTTTGCTGTCCGCTGGGGAAGGAGGTTGAGCAGAAGCACTTCAGGAGTTCATTCAGTGGAACAGGACGGTGACCTAGAGGCACCTGAAGCGTTGTACGACTCCTAACAGTGCAAGGGGCGGGACGTCGGAAATCCAGATTCAGATGTGTGTTTCTTGTGCAACTTTCTGGACTTACCTGAGCTCTGTGACTTCGATTTCGAACACTTTTGTGAGTGGTCTCGGGAATGAAAGCGTGTCTGCACCCTCGCCTTCGATCAGGACAACGTCTTCCTACAGAGCTTGGCAATGGCAAGTTTGGTCTCAGTCGTAGATGGCCTTGCAGTTCTACTCTGCACAACAAGGATACAACTCAGAGTTTTGTGAGGTGCTGAGGCACCACAGGCAGACGTTGTGGGTGTCTGTGACCGACATCTGTCAGTGACAATCATGACATGTATTCTATAAACCTTGCCATTTTGGGGCCTATATCTGTAAATCAAACCAGCCAACGCTTGTTTTGAGGTAACCCTCTTTAACAAAGCTCAATGATACTTCATCGCTAAATCCCAGCGAACTGTGAACTAAGAGCGGAATCTATATTCTCCTGAAACCAACTGAAGGGGAGAATATAATTAAGAGGAAAGATACAATTAATCGGGGAAGGAAAAAGAAAGAGTAATAGAAGCTACTATTACTGCATGATCTACTGTGTAAAAATGATTGGATTCAAAGCAAAGATGGACATCATTGAAAAGATAACGATCTAGCAAAGAAGTAACAATGAGCCTTAGTAAAGAGGGTTACCCCAAAACACGTGTTAGCTGGTTTTAGCTTTAAAGCGGATTGGACATTGCACAGCATCAATATTATCACAATGGATGTATGAATATATATTTTTTTTAATGAAACCTTGGAGTACGACATCTTTCATACACTTTTGATTTGGTATGGATTGATTGACACCTAATAGGATCCAATCATTCTACATGTGGTGACATTTTGTTTCTAGGGGTTTCTTTATAATATCCACTAAGGAGCACTGTAGACGCCATGACAACCTCTTCCAAGGATTCACACAGGAATGACTGTAGAGATTTTGTGGCCTGTGAGAGTGAATACAAGTAGCATCCCTCTTCCTGTAGTAGTCGGTAAAACTCCCTTGGTTTATGGGAGACACACTTCTGTGAGTGTCGACGCCCTGTCCTCATGTATGGACCCTTCCCTTCTTTGAGGTGACCTCTTATGCCTACAGGTCTGATCTTGTTTTAGATTTGTGAGTAATATCCCAGTGGAAGAGTTGCACTACTTCTTGTAGTATGTAGCGACATTTACACCTTATCAGTGATAAATTGTATCCACACAACTCTGCCGACTAGTTTTTGGCCATCCAGATGCATTTTCAAACTTGTTGTTGATGCTAAAAAGTGGAGTTTCATTTGACTGGGTATTTTTTCACTTAAACTGTGCTCTTTCTCTGGTTTGATCTGAAGGTAATATTTATTTCAAAACCCCATAATCCATAAACTACTACTGGATCCAGCTGAAACCCTTTGGGCCTGGTTAACTGGAAATGGCAGCTAGGGCATGACCAAAAGTATCATAACACGAGAAAAATAAATCCACAAATGAGAAAAACTGCAAGCTTTTACTCCATTTGGATACAAGTATCCCAAGTTAAAGAGGCAAATAGCACTGACCATTTCATCACGGGTGTATAGTATATACAAGGAGTCGGCTTTTATTCGCGCAGATAATAAGCACTCATCTGAACTCGGTGCCTCCTAAATCTTGATTGCACTTTGAATGACAGGCTTGAGAGCACTTACTTCTGTTACAAAATGCTAGTCAAGAGCCATGTCTCAGCGGACTACACCTAGCAAAGGCACTGCCACGTCTCTCATTTTACCTTTCTAACCCAACAGTGTTTTCAATTTCAATGACCTTGACTCGATTATCTGAGGTATTCTGAAATTGACAATAGCTTTATGCTAAAAAGGCAACATCTTGCCCCCTATTATTTCCATCAGCACTTTTGCTATGTGCACAGCCTTACATTAGCTTGGCCTTACAGCAGACTATGTGACTCCTCTAAGATTCTGAGATTATCCACACAAGTAGTGTTTTCTGGGAGCCCAACTCTTTGTCACAGAATAGATCAAGGCTCGACCTAGCCCCAACAGTAATACTGTCATGCCCTTAGCTTCTTCAAAGTTCTGTAGTATCACTGCTGAGAATAAGGTAAGACACAGCAAACTTGTGGGTGTCGAAATACAAACACTCAAGAGACAGCCACCGATGGCTCCAACAAAAGAGCCAAGCGAGACCACGCCGCACCTCTTTAAACGCAGCCTATACCTGCAGCAGGGTCAAACATCCTGAAACCCACAGACTGTGTGGCCTCTGGGAAAACTATGCTTACTGATCTAGGCAAGATTTATTTGCACTGATAAAGAAAAATGCATACATGTACCCGTCTTGCTTTTATTTATTGCAGTAGCATGTTAGATAAAGCCAGACAGCTTTATTTGTTATTCTTTTTGTCACTTGACACCCAAGATCGTGACAGGGAAGAACAGATGTGAACATCTGGATACAGTTTCCCAGCCAAGATGGTCTCCAGCATGAACTTCGTGAGCAAAAATGTTCCTACTTGATTAGACGGCTTTCTCGGAAAGACTTTGTGCACAGTTTTCTTTATAAAATCACATTTGTATACAAAAAGAATGCATACGGCAGTCCAAGGAAATATATAATCATTAATCAAAAAGTATTTCCACAAATTGGTCTTATGCTCTGGCTACAGATATGCAAGAGGGACGATTCTGTAAGGCCCCGTTCTAGATATTCCATTTTTCGGTGTTGGCTTCCACTTTTCCGACCAGACCGGTCCCCATGATCTCAAAGTCTTCGACAACAGCCTCCACGTTGGGTACCATTACAGACTCTGTTCCTCGCACTTCCATCATCCTTCCTTTGACGTTGGTAGTCTGTAAAACATGAACAGAGAGAAAGAGAGGGATGAGCTACATCGAGATTTGGGTCAGACTGCGAGTTGCATCTTGATAGAAACCAATCATCCTGTTTCCTGAGGTGCACTACCTTTAATTAATCGTGCTCAGCATGCAGAAGACCAAACTAGACAATTAGGATTGTGGTTCCCAGACTTCTGTTGCAAAATATGCACAAATGGAAAGTTCACGCCTCCACCCTTAAGCCTTGGCAGGGAAGATGCATCAAGTCGAGGTACATAATCGCTTGCGTTCAACCGAATATAACCTCTTCGATGATACACCCGAAAAAAGCCTCAGGGATCACTGCCTTCCTTTCCAGGTCAGCCCATTAAGGTTTTATTGAGAAGCAAATTGATGTACAGCGACAATATACACTCCATGCTTTAAACAGGGCTCGATTCCATGAGAAGTGCAAAATCACATCTTCACTGCCCCAATTTCATTTTTTTTTTTTTTTTTAAGGTGGAAGCACCTCCGTTGTTGTATTCCTGTGAAGGGAGGGTACCAGATAACAAATGGAAATGGGAGAGAATTTACAGGTCACAAGCACCCTTAAATGGGCCTGGCGGAATTGCTAGAAAATGCACACATTTCACAGACCAACCATATGTTAACCTGTAGCCAGCATCAAAGATAATGAAAAGAAATCAACCTGGATTGTAGGGAGCGTTTGGATTCAACAAGGCTGATCTTCCCAATTCCCCATAATCTGGTCCCTTCATCATAATAGTGAGTGGTTAATTTGCTAGGACCATGTCCCTGGTACACTAAAGTAATGAACTCAGGAGGAGCAACCTGCTACTCTCTGAATGGAAAGCCACATCAGATACCTGAAACTGTAAATTACCATAGGGTGCTGGGCCTCACATGATGCATGCATTATTCAATGTCTTTGAAACTAAAGGTTTTGCTGGAGATATATTGGAGAAGCAAAGCTCGAAGACATTACAAAGGTTTCTTTCAAAGGATCCATAAATGCAGATAAGCCTTTTGCAAGTAGTTCTGGGACCCTGAGAGCGCCTTGATCTCTTCTTTGGTGTCTGTGTGTAGAATATTTTGCAATAGCACCGGCCAATACTAAAGACAGCTCAAGTTGGCATTTTGGAGAAGAAAAAACATTCTCAGCTGAAAGCTGTTTATCTACATTTACATTATTTTCCTCAATAAATTATAATGTTTCTGTATTTAACCACCAAATCCCACATATAAAGCTATTGTAATAAGAAAGAGTTACATCCACCATGAGTGGAGCTTGGAACACCTCAGTAAAGAGAAAACAATCTCTCTATCCATAAACAATGTCTATGCAGAGGCACCATATCTTTCTATTTTATTGTTTAATGCAATAAAAACCATATATTGAAAATAGGACTTAAAAAAAATCACTACTTTTCGAACCACTTCTTTATTTTCTCTATTTTAATAAGCATGCTATCTCTCATATTGGAAAAACTGCACTGCCAAGACACCCAAGAGCTCAAAATTTCCAGCATACACCAGAGTGGCAAAAAAGCCCTTATTTTGTTTTGCCGGTTTACTGACATGCACAGGATGATATCAAAAACTGCTATCAATCAGGTGGCTACATAGCGGGAAGGAGGGGGTTTGTTTTGACGACTTTAAAGAAGATAGCCCTGGCGAGGGATTGGTGTTACGGGTCATAACCTTTTCTTCTCCACCATTAATACTCCTAATCATCAGGAGAAAATAAAAAAGCTCATCCTTGCAAAGAAGGTTGCAGAGCAATAAGCAATGGAAGGGAGAGAAAATGAGCATTAATATCTGTAGCATATGTTTCCAGGGGAAACCTGGGATACTTGAGAGCCAACTCTGGATGCAAAACTCATAAGCAAGAATCCTACTATCTTATGGACTAACTGGGTCTCTTTTGCAAACTGCACACTTATCAAGACTGCTGAAATCAAACCCAGCACGCAAGAATTGATTTTGCAAATCGGAAAAACTCAAATGTGTTCTGCATCTTTTCACCTTCCAGGGGCAATAACTTGCCAGCGACAACACAATCAGGGGCATCAAATGTGCGCTGGCAGAACTACAAAGAATCAGTATCTGTGAACGAGTCAGAACAATTTTTGTTTGTGTTTTTTTAAGCACCTGAAATGAGAGAAATTAATGGTACTCATCTTCTAAAAACCTTAATACCCTAGGACTGAAAAGGATTCTAGGAAAAATAAATCAGCCGCTACCAAGATGGAACATAGGACCTGCTCCGGTTTAAATTCACGATGGAGGGAAAATTCTAATGTATCAAAAACACTCACTGAAATAAAGCAATTAAGGACATTACTTTGAGAATGATTTTTATATGTGCTTTTCTATCGTTGTGACATTAATTTAGTACCCTAAAAATGCAACTCAACTGGTTGTGTGTCTGGGCTACCAGTCAACCGATACAGTGTTTTTCATCTTTTGTCAGTAACTTGCCTTCTGGGGACCTAGCTGCACTCCGACAAGTCTAGCTGACTCGGGGGCAACTTTTGAGCATTGGGTCTTGGTCCTTTGGTTTGCACGGCGGAGAGGAGTGGCAATCCGGAACTCCGGGCTACCAACTAGCCCAGGCAGGCTTCTTCAGCTGTTGTGGCCCTTTGCTGCGAACAGGAGGTCCGCCAACTGACCATTGGAGTCACTTGCTTCGGCTGGGCTCAGGAGTCGACTTCTCCAAGAGCAGGACACAGCAGGCACAGTCCCTTTTCCTTTGCTAGCCACCAGGCACAGCACGTGCAGTCCACGTCAGCACACCTCTCTTTGCCAGGTTCTTGGTACAGCAGGACAGTCCTTCGGTCCTCTTCTCCACTCTAACAAGATTGGAGTTCTGGATGACAGGAGTGCCATTTTTATGCCTGAAAAATGCCGTTTGGGGAGGTCACGGTCACCAGCCAATGGACTACAAGGTTCCCTTCTGCCTGATGACAACTTCCTGTGAAGTCTGGCATCTAGCTATCCCAGAGTGTTCTATTCTGCCCATTGTCAAGATGGCAGAGTGTAGAACTCCCTAGCCCAACCAAGAAGTGTGGCTACCAAAGGGGCTACAAGCGACTGAAAAACGGGTTTGAAAACTGTCTTCCCCTCTCTGAATAGTGTCCTTCAAAGGCAGGTTCCCCTTTGAAGCTCACCCTTTGGACCAACACCAGTGTGGCTTCCTGCCAGGGAGAATTAACACCTCTCTCCCACACAGGCTTCTATTGTGTCTTTTTCTGGGAGTCGTTTACACGTCCCCCCCCAAGATGGCAAAAAAATGTCTTGAGGACAGACCCCATGTGCAATTGTGAAAGGGCACTGGAGACTTTGGGCAACACAGTGGCAACTTTGTAAAAGTCGCACACAGCAACAAGTTACATTAAATTTCGACTTGGAAATCAAGTCGGGCTTAATGTGATGAGCTGTTTGATACCTTACAGTACCAAGTTTAGTAGTCCCAGTGATAAGTTAACAAGGTTGAGATGTCAGCTTGTAATTCTGCCCTCGCAATGGGGCTGCTAGCCTTTTCCACAGATCTAACGCCAACTGCTGGTTTTTATTGTTGGAGCATGTAAACGTACATGTTCCACTTTCTAATATACAGCATCCTGCATAGGGCTCAATAGGCCTACCTTAAGGGTAACTTACATATATTAAAAAAGGAGGATTGGGCTTTACCATTGATTTAAATTGCAAAAATCGAGATAGCAGTTTAAAGTTGCCCTTTCAGTCTACAGTGGCAGACTGGGAGCCATGCTTTACCTTTCTCACACCCAGGGTGGCACAACCAATGCTGCAGTCCCTGGGGTGACTCTCAAACTTAAAAGCCCTGGAACCATATTCTAGGGCCTTACAAGTAAGTTAGCTTATGCCAATGTGGCAGAAGCCAATCAAACATACACATTTTAGGTCAGGGCATTGGCACTGAGGTCTCGTTAGCAAGTCTCAGTGCACTCTGAATCAAACAGCAGCATCAGTCCAAAACTTTGGGGAGACTATGCAAAAAGAGTAATTTCCTTACAGTCAGACACGGGCCGGGGGGAGGAAAGCATGCCAGTCTGGAGAGGTGTCCAGGACACTGACATCAAGTTACTCATACCAGTTTTCCACTGGCTCATGGCCCTCTTCAAGTGCACAAAACTTTTCCTCCTCATCTGCCCCTTTGGGAAGGAAGGGCTGATCTAGAGGGGGAAGTCCAGGGAATGGAAGACCAACATCGAACGGCACCGGCATCGAACTGCTCCGGCACAACGCAGTTTCAGAATCGGGGATAAAAATGGGCTCATCTTTGAGCAGCACCAGAGGGCCTGAGGATTGCCTAATAACAGAAGGACAAATGGTGGAAGGCGCCCGTGATGGCGTCGGTCCGGATGCGGATCCAGAGGGCCCGGCTGGGCTTAGGGTGAACCAGCTGGCGTTAACCCAGCAGGGGCACCCCTCAGCTCCATGGGGCCTGAAGGCGAGCCAAAGGGAGTCAGTGGCCCAAAGATTGTGCGCATGGGATCGTCGTAAAATTCTTTTAGTTGGATAGGCATCACTCCACATGGTTTGAACCCTTTGGATTTATTAAAACACATATTCCTAGCACACTGGAGTGAAGGTAAAAAAAAAAAAAAGTCTAAGAATGCGGAAAAAAAAAAGACTGAGGTAGCTCTCCACATCTGCGCTGTGGGCACAGAAAGAAAGGAACCGATGTCAGCATGCAAGGGTGGTGCTTATATGAGGAACATCACTATCAGCTTCTCAACGCCACACAAGCAGGATTTAGACCCAACCACAGCAAGGAAAATACCTTTATGGCAGCAACGGATGATATCTGGATGATCCTCGACATAGTGAAACTGAAGCCCTCATCCTTCCAGACCTAAAGCAGTCTTTGACATGGTCTCCCATCCTATTCTAATCTGAAAACTCCACAAAGCAGGCATCCATGGACATACCCTCTGATGGATTTGTTCCTTCCTCACTAGAAAAACCCAAACAGTCAACATGCCACCCTACTCCTCGGAAGCACAAGATCGTATTTAATCCCACAGGGCTCTTGACTCAGCCAGTCACTTTTCAACATCTAGAGGTCTCTGCTGGCCGACATCATATGAGCTCACAACATAAATATCCTCACTTACGCAGCCGACATACAACTGATACTGTCGTTCTCGGACAAAACACCCGACACCAGGAATAAGTTCATCACATGCACTAAAAAGTGGCCACTTGGATAAAATCCAAATGCCTCAAACTGAAGTCGGATAAGACCAAAGTGGTGGTTCTTAGGAAAAAAAGCCTCGTCATGAGACCCCCACATGGTGGCCAACAGACCTTGGGCCCAACCCCACGCCTTGCTTGGCACAAAGGTAACATTGGAATCATCATAGACAAGAAACTAGACATGACCGCCCAAGTCAACGCAATGGTCTCGTCTTGTTTCAACATCCTAAGATGCTGAAGAAAATCTGCAAGTGGCTACCAGACAACACGAGGAAAACAATCACCCAAGGCCTCATCACCAGAAAACTAGACTATGGGAACAGCCTATACGCATAGATAACCAACCAGCTCACAAGAAGACTACAGACCGTTCAAAACACACCAGCCAGACTAGTCCCCCACCTCCCATGCTGAGTCCACATTATACCAGAACTCAGGAAACAATACTGGCTCCTGATATACAAGTGTGTACACTTCAAACTCCTCACCTACAAAGCACTCCACCACACTGGGCCTGCCTACATGACCAGCCGCATTCACTTTCACCAATCTTCCAAACACCTCCACCCTGCTGGTCTTTCAGCAGCACACACACCACAAACACACACACACACACACACACACACAAAAGCAGAGCAGGGGTGTGCTTCCTCATACCTGGCCTCTAAAGCCTGAAACGACCTCCCACAATACATCAGAGTCTCTTCCTTCTTGACTTTCGCAAGACGCTAAAGGCCTGGCTTTTCGAGTAAGCCCTCCTGGGCAGACCGCTCACATCTCTTACAAAGCACTTAGATACCCTTACAGGTGATTAGAGCACTATAAAAACACCAATGACATAACAAATGTTGTTTTTAATATCTTTTCCATTAAAATTGGATCAAATTATGGAAATCAAAGCGATTGAGCTGAGAGAATGAGCACACTTAATGTCTTCAGGGAACAAAGGTATGTAAATAAAACAATTATTGAATACCAGGTTGTGCACAGAGGGGAAGTGTCCCCCGAGATTGAAGTAGGCAGTACCTAAGCTGACTTCTCGCACCTTCGCTTTCTATAAAACGAAGTAAATAAGACACTGAAAGAAGGGTTAGCTCGCAGTTACGTTTACTACAATAAAACCCAGCCACAGTCTCAAGACAACTGACTGTTACAGAATACCAAATCCAGTAAGTATACACATTCCAAGTTGGATTCCCACCATGCTGGGATTGGATGACCACCATAAACCTTCCCATTTTATATTGTTGCACTGAGAGAAAATAATTACAAAATACATCAACCCAAGAAAAGGCTCAAATGGGGTAAGTCATAAAAGTAAACACTTATTCCATGTGTCCGACAAAAATTGCAATCCTAAAAAAACAGCACAACAAAGCCAGATAAACTAAATACAAAGAAATACGCAAACTCTCACATAAACCATTGTGAAAACTAATCCAGTATTTATGCATGCCTTTTAAGAAATCTCCTCTGCATCCGCCTATCACCATATGCGGCTCTTCAACAAACCACCACCCTTTCAGCACATTCAGTAGTGACACATCCTTTCCAGGTTCCTTCTTCAGCTTATGTACCACCATAAAACGTCACATGTTCCAAATTCCAAATCCTTCCATCATTTATTTTGATGGTACCCTTGAACAACTTGACTATCTGTAAAGATCTTTTAAATTTCAACCGTCTCTCTACCCACTTGCGTTTTAACCATCACTCACTCTCCAACCATCACCTCCCTTTCCTGTACTGTTTTTGTTTCAACAAACGTTTCAATTTGTTTCCTTTGTGAGGTTAATGCTCTCTTTCTCTATTAATCCTGCACTGACACCACCACCACACAACCTTTCCACTAATCCATCCATCTTGGAACCTGTTTACCATTGTGATTTCTTCCCCTAAACACCTTGAAAGGAGTTTTTCCTATCAATCAATTAGATGACGGTCTGTATTTGAAGAGTTTTTCTTTTAGTTGCTTTTTCCAATCCAAACCACCCATTGTGGCCAACTGTATCCCCTCCCTCAGTTCAACCTCTCCACCATACCATTCTTTTAGGATGACACAAAGCAAATTTTTTGTGTAGAATGCCGTAGTTCCCTAATGTACTCTTCTACTTCATGTGAACAAAACTGCACCATGGTCTATTAAAATTCTCTTTGGCAATCCCTCTCTAAGAAAACTTTCCTCTGACAACGTTGACACCTCTCGAGCTCATGTCAATCAGCCACTGCACCTCAGGCCACCTAAAAAAGTAAATCTACCAACACAAACACATAGGGGCAAGGCCACTTCCCGTTTCAAAAGACCCATGAAATCTAAAGTCACTTAGGGCCACATGTAGGACCAGTCCGGTTTTGTGACTCGCAAATTGCGATTTTTAGCGACTCGCAATTTGTGAGTCACAAAACCTGATGTACAACAGTGTCTCAGACACTTTGTGATTCCCAAATGGGTCGTAAGGGACCTACCTCATTAATATTCATAAGGCAGGTCGCAATTTGTGACCTATTGGTAATGCCTGCCACTCACAAGGATGGTGGTCTACTGGGGTCAGCAGACCACCATGTTTGTGACTACTTTTTAAAGTTTTTTTTTTTTTTTAATGCAGCCGTTTTCTTTAAAGGAAAAATAGGATGCATTTAAAAAAGGAAAATGAAACGTTTGTTATATTTTTTAAGAGTAGGTAGTTGTTCGTGGGACTACTGCCTGCTCTTAAAAACGTTTTCGCTACCATTCACAAAGGGGAAGGGGTACCTTAGGGACCCCTTCCTGTTTGCGTTTGGCTTACCACTTACTTGAAGCAGGTGGTAAACTGCAATTGTTTTGAGACCGCATTCCAGTCACAAAACAATCTTACATTCCTGTAACTCGCTATTAGGAAGGGACGACTGTTATATTCTTCTCACTAATTAACATGTAATGCATGTATATTTCATAAGATGCATTGGAATACTTGCTGCTCCCTAGCAACCTGTCTTCTCTGATGCTGCTCTGGAATGTAGACAGCGGAGAGAGAGAGCAGTTGCAGTGGAGAGTGGCTGGTGTTTCCAGGGGTCGTTCCTATTATCTGAATAAACTACTCCATATCTACTTTTGTGTCCTGCCTCCTCAAAATTGGCGACGAAGGATGGGATGCCCTCAATAATAGGAGGATACCAGTTTGGAGAACTCATTGCTAGAAGAGGAACATATTAATGGACAGTAAGTGACCCCTGGATTGTTTTTTTTATTGGACATACACCGGCACTAGAAGCTTATCTAGTGTCCATTCAGCCATTTCTACCCAGCCGATTGTGACAAGAATAATCTCCACTTTGATCTTTGGGAAGAGTATAGCTGTTAAAGCTATCTGTGGAAATTTCGTTGGAACTGTCACGCACTTGTGCAGCGTTAAGGAGGGAATCCCTTTTCACTTCTAAGGATCGCTTTGGGTACAGCCTACCACATGTGTGCCTGTAGACATGCGTACAATTTTCAGCGATGTAAAAAAGTGAAGAGAAGGGCTTACTTTTAAAAAGTGACTGTTGGAAGGCCTGCGCGCCTTCATTTCCCTCGTCTGCATTGATTTTGAATTCTGCGACCGGAGAATTCTCTGTTCGACTTGTTCCTGCTCACGTCCCGCCATTGTGGAGTCAGGCGGGCGTCTCAACGCACTCACTTCACGTACGTTACGTACATAAAAACGTGCCGCCATTTTGGAAAAGGAGAACTTCGGTGACACGCACACCACGAAATTGCGTGTCCAATAGCTGCATCCGGGTTTTACATCTATCTCAGGAAATTCAACGTGCCGCCATATTGAGAGTGAACACTCCGGTGAACGTTTTTATTCATTTTAGCGTATTGGCAGTTTGTGTCACAAGCCTGTGCATCGGTGACACGCACACCGTTTACAACACATCGAGGAACCAGCGTGTTGAAGACAGCCCGGTTTTGTTTAAGGGCATCGGTGACACGCACACCTTCTGCTGTTTTGCATAATTTCCAGCATTCAACCAGCGTGTTGAATAATATCCTGCATAGATTCAAGGGTACTGTATTTTCCTTTTACACATGTAACGTCTGACTTTGACATTTTGTTTGCTTCAACTTATGAATTTTGTTGCTGAATAATACCATCGTTAATTTGTAATTAACATTTTTAACCATGACAACTCAAGTCATTCCTGCACCACCTTATTTTTTACCAAGTCCTGGTCAACCTTGTATGGCATGGGAACACTGGAAGGAAACTTTTGAAACATATTTAGAGGCCATTGGTGGAGATGTATATGTAGCAAAAAGGAAATTAGCGATTCTTAAACAATTTTTAGGGCTTGAAGGCAGGAATGTTTTAAAAACTTTACCTATGGTGGAGGCCATCAGTTTGAGGTGAATAATGAAGGTGAGGCTGGGGGGGGGGGGGACAACAATATTGACGAATATGAAATTGCTCTGAAAGCCTTGGATGAAAATGTTGGGAAAAAAGTCACTGTAGTGGTAGAAAGGCATACATTCTTTTCACGATTGAGCATTAAGGATGTTGGCTGTCACTTGCAAGTTTAATGACATGAGAGATCAATTAATCAATAGAATGTCCAATCTTAAAATTCAAGAAAAATTGCTTGGCATGAAAGATCCTTCCTTAGATAAAAAATTATCAGTGGCTAAAAGAATGGAGAATACCTCCAGATATGTGAAGGAGCTTAACACAGTTTCTAAAAACGTTGGGCAAGACGAAACTGTGCATAGCATCAAGAAAAGTGTTAAAAAAGTTGATGAAAAAACAACATCTGAAAAGAAACCAGATGGTGTAAAGTTCAGGCCTAAATCTTGCTTTAGATGTGGTAGTTTAAGACATACGGCGGATGCTAACCATTGTCCTGCCGTTAAAAGCAGATGTTATAAATGTAGAAGATTTGGCCATTTTGCAAGATTGTGCAAGAGTTCCGAGTCTCCTGTTTCTTCTAAGTCAGTTAATCTAGTAAGACAGATAGAACCATCGGAAATAGAAGATGTTGCCAATGACAGTGATGATGACAATGTAGAAGTGATGGTCATAGAGTCCAATCAAGTCCTTAAATGTGAAGGGGGGGAAGCATGATAGTTATCGTCCTCCCAAATGTGTAATCAAAATCAAGGGCAAGGATGTACAAGTCTGGGCGGATTCTTGTTCCCCATTCACCATTATTGATAACTCCATTTGGGAAGGTTTAGGAGGCAAATTGGATGAATTACAACCTACTGATGTCATTCCTGAAGGATATTGTGGTGAGAAACTACCTGTTCTGGGGTATGTGGAAACAGAAATGTGTTTTCTGAATAGAAAAACTACAGCCAAGCTATACATTGTGCATAAAGGTAGATCTCTTTTGGGCTGGAAAGAACAAAGGGCTCTTAATATTGTGTTAAACCCAAATCATCCACAACAAGTTTTGTTAACATCATCTGAGAACACTGTCGATTGGGTTACCAAGTTTCCTGGTTTGTTTAGCAAAAAGCTAGGATGTTTAAAGAAGTTTAAACATCGGATCATTTTGAAGGAAGATGCGGTACCCAAAGTACACAAAGTAAGAAATGTTCCGTTCATATTAAGGGACAAACTTAAAAATGAATTGCAGAGGCTTTGTAATGAGGGAGTGATCGAGCCCATTGAGGCATCCGAATGGTTAAGTCCAATAGTTTTGGCCAGAAAACCTAATGGCAATATCAGAATGTGCATTGACTTGAGAGACTTAAATGACAACATCTGGATAGACCGTCATCCTCTTCCCCGCATTAGTGAAATGTTAGCAAGTGTAAAGGGGGGTACACACTTTACCACGTTGGATTTATCCAACGCTGATCACAAAGTGTTGTTGCATGAAGACTCGAGACATGTTACATCTTTCATTACTCCTGAGGGTGCTTTTCAATTTATTCTCATGCCATTTGGTTTGGCGTCGGCTTCGGCCGTATTTCAAAGAGTGATGCAATCTATTTTAGCAGGTTTGAAGAATGTTTTGGTGTTTCAAGACGATGTTTTGGTGTGGGGGTGTGATAAGATCAGACACGATAAAATTTTGGAAGAGGTACTGAAGAAACTTTTGGATTCTGGGCTCACCATAGCCTTAGAAAAATGTAAATTTGGTGTGAGTGAAGTTGAGTATTTAGGCCACACTTTAACATGTGATGGAGTAAAGCCCAAACAGAGCTTAGTTGAAGCCATAGAAAAAGCACCTGCTCCGAGTGATAAAGATCAACTCAGGTCATTTCTTGGCCTTGCAGAATATTACTCCAAATTTGTACATCATTTTTCCGAAAAAGTCCATGAGTTGAGAAAATTGATGAAAAAAGGTGCCAAATTTGAATGGTCTGAAATATGTCAACTAGATTTTGAAGCAATTAAAAAAGACATTGCCAGCGCTGTCACTTTAAAACCATTTGATCCCGAGGATCAAACCATTATTTCCACTGATGCCAGCAATCATGGTCTAGGTGCGGTACTTATTCAGGTACACAAAGGAAATGAAAGGGTAGTAGCCTTCGCTTCCCGCACCTTAAAGGGTGCAGAACATACATATTCCACCATTGAAAAGGAAGCTTTGGCATGCTGGTGGGGTGTACAATACTTTCGGACATTTGTGTGGGGAACTAAATTCCAGTTACACACCGACCACAAACCCTTGGTAGATATTTTCTCCACTAGAGGAGCGGGAAAAGCCACACCTAGAATCGCCAAGTGGTTATATCGTCTTCAGGAGTATATCTTTGAGATAAAATATATTCCAGGTG
The DNA here is from genome assembly GCA_963921515.1 of Calotriton arnoldi. NCBI lineage: Eukaryota > Metazoa > Chordata > Amphibia > Caudata > Salamandridae > Calotriton > Calotriton arnoldi. The sequence continues at coordinate 333,284 of CAWUFW010007787.1, forward strand.
CAAAAAATGTAAATGCCGATTGTGTATCTAGATTACCATTAGATAATATACAAGATGAAGAGGATGATGAATGGATGGTGGCAGAAGTGAAAGACGTATGTAGTGCCATCAGTGAAGAGGATTGGAGGGAAGCTGTTGATAAGGATGACGTGTTGACCAAGATCAAGAATGTTTTAAGTTGCGAACATGGATGGAGATTGCACAAAGAATTGGAGTCATTTAAATTAATTTGATCCGAGTTAAACGTTGTAGATGAGTTACTTAGGAGAGGGAGTAGGTTGGTTGTACCTGAGATGTTGAGAGAAAGATTCTTAAATATTATGCACGAGGGACATGGTGGAATGTCCGCCATGAAAAGGAGGATTAGGGAGGATTTTTGGTGGCCCGGGATGGACATACAAATCGAGCGATATGTTCGTGACTGCATAGCATGTGCATGTAGCGACAAGACCCATTCTTCCCAGGAAACCACCATTGTTTCATCGCCTATACCCAAGGGTCCTTGGGATAAACTGGCCATCGAAATTTGTGGACCTTTTGATGTTTTGAATGTGAGTGAGAGATTTGCCATAGTTATGGTTGATTACTTCTCTAAGTGGCCGGAAGTAGCCTTCGTTAGAGAAGTCAAGTCCAGTAGTGTTATTTCATTTTGTGAGGACATATTCAGAAGGGAGGGTTGCCCTGCTGAGATTGTCACAGATCATGGTCCTCAATTTATTTCAGAGGAATTTGAAAGATTTCTTGTCAAGTGGGGCATCAAACATACAAGAACACCTGTTTACCACCCTAGGGGTAACGGCCTTGTGGAACGCTTTAATAGAGTTTTGGTTGAGTGTGTCCAACTAGCGTGTATGAGTGGTGAGTGCTGGAAGCGACAGGTCAAGGATATGTTATGGTCGTATCGCACCACTCCTCATTCGGTGACCAAGGAGACACCTTTTTCTTTACTCAAGGGCAGAGTACCATGTTCGGTAGCTGTACCAGCTTGGATGAACAGAGCTGGGAAATATGATGTTGATTTAAAAAGTGTACAATACAGAGTAAACAAATACCCAAAAAATTACTGTCATAGGCATAATAAGAAAATTGTGAAACCCAAACATTTGTTCATGCAGGGAATGTTTGTGAGAGTGTTTTTGGGTGATAAGGCTAGGAAAGGTTGTTCAAAATGGGCCTCCCCCAAGGAGGTAGTTCTTGTAAAGGGGAACAGTTTGAAGCTATCAGATGGTAAATGGTGGAACACCAGAAAAGTGTCGCCATGCTCTGACACTGAGGTTGCTGCGTCATCAAATGTCCAGCATGATACTGATGCACACATGCCTGTTCCTTGTTCAAGTGATGCATCTGCTTCTAGAGTCAGAATTGGTTCTGGACGCATCCGTGTAATGCCAAAAAAATATGAGGATTTCATATGTTCATAATGTTAAACTTGTTTTGTTGGAAATATTCTTAAGAGGGGAGATGTGTTATATTCTTCTCACTAATTAACATGTAATGCATGTATATTTCATAAGATGCATTGGAATACTTGCTGCTCCCTAGCAACCTGTCTTCTCTGATGCTGCTCTGGAATGTAGACAGCGGAGAGAGAGAGCAGTTGCAGTGGAGAGTGGCTGGTGTTTCCAGGGGTCGTTCCTATTATCTGAATAAACTACTCCATATCTACTTGTGTGTCCTGCCTCCTCAAAAACGACCTTGGCACGCCCCTTCCCAATAGTGACTTGCAACCCTATTTTGCGGGTCGGTAATAGGTTACAGACTCGCAAAATAGGGAATGGACTTACCCTGTTCACAACAGGTTGGTATATGGGAAAAGCCGTTTTAGCGGTCGCAAACGGGCCAAATCTCCATTTGCGACCTCTAAAAACAGTACATGTGCCCCTTATTCCCATGGGGCTTTGGGTAACTCTTTGACTGCATTGGAGGAGTGAATGTTTTGAAGACTTTTGCAGCACTCTTAACATTTCTGTAAAGCCCTTTAGACCGCTATATCTCATCCAGGTCACCAGGAATCCACTCTTATTTTCTTGTCCGTCTTTACTACTCCCTGGTGCCTTGTTTTTTAAAAACAAATTAAATATCTGAGACAATGGCGATTCAAGAGCATGAATCAAATAGAAGTACTTGTCTCGATTTTTAAGGGATTACCAGTATTGTTAGACACAAGCTGTAATACAACTTCTTCACATACTTCTTTCACAGATTTTTGTTGTTTCACATTGGTACAACCCTAACAACATCGCATCTAGTGTCTTTTCCTCCAATACCTACTGCAAGCCACCTTGATTGCGCAGCATTCCTTATTGTTTGCCATGCTGCCAACAGTTTCCCATCGGAAACACCGCCTTTTGAACTTATGTTCTTTTTCTCTCCACTCTCCGCCAACATCCAATTTTGGTTAACAGCAACCATAACCTTCCTCCTAACACTCATGTATATTCACCTCCACACACTTCATCTTTTCAACTCTTTACTACTATGAACATCTCGCTTTAATGTGGTTTGTCTTTTAACCAAAGGTATTCTCTCATCTTCTTACAACTGCAGTTTAGTAAAATTGATCAATGATGAGCTCATCAATGAAAGCACCAAACATTCTTGTAGAGGCCAGCTTTCTCAGAGACTGACATTATTCAAACCCTCATTTTTTTTTCCTTGGAGCCTTTTCACAAAATGGTACCTCTCCATGATTGTACTTCTACAAGGAAAATAATGTATGTCAAGTTTATTCAAACACATGTCAAACTCATTGAGTCCCCGAGCTGCTTCCTAAATTAGTTAAGACAATTTTTTTCAAAATCCCCTTCTCTGCCTAGACAGTGTAAGAGCACTGAAGACTTTCACTCCAGACCTAAATTATCTCCACCTTGTTCCATTTGCCCTAGCATGGAGGTGGCTCCCCTGGATGACTTAGACAAAATAGTGACTGAGCTTTGTTTGCATAATAGTATTGCACAGCAATAGAACTGCATCCTTAAACTAAAATTAGAAGCAAATTCTTAAAGAAAAAAAACTGTTTTGATGGAGAAACGCAAATGTTGCAGTGTAGGTTTCATTGCTAGACCAGGTATAGTTACTAGAAATAATTTTCTTTCCCATCACAACATTTCTCAAAAGGCACTGAATGCTTTAGGTGCTACAAGATAACCCAGTCAGGGCCGGACTGGGAACACAAAACAGCCCTGGCAATTCAGCTGGACCAGGCCCGGGGATCAGGGCATTTGTTAAGTGACAAGCATGGCGACAAGCCATACAGCAGCTCTGGAAATTCTCTTCCAACTAGTCGCATTCTCGCTGATGCTTTACACAATGAACACTATGATTAAGCCTTGCGGCTAACTTGGAACACATGCCTCAAGTTTGTGTTCCATTGCAGCCATAGTAAATGCTAGGCCTCACCTTCATTGGTGAACCGTCATTTTGTGACGGCCAAAACTTCACCACAACTTTTGCTTGTCTTGCTTTTGATGTCTCAGAGACCAATGTCTCACGGATTTCAAATCCTCTTTTACAGTCAAACGGTAACCATGCAGGACACTCTCTCCTTTCTAACCTTCCTCTGCAGCTCCTACTGTCAGGGACGTGCAGTGCCAGCGTAAAACAAAGTAAGCAAGACTCCAAAAATAGGGTGAGGGTTTACTGCAAAGCACCCCAGCCACAGTTCCAAGGAAATTGAATCTCAAAGTTGCAAGTTGGAATCAAATAGAAGAACAAGTTACCTACAGTAACGATGTATCTGTAAGAGACATATGTAGTTATAGATTCCTTACCTTCAGAATTACCCCCAGGCGACAGACTTGATCCAGAGAATTTTTTCGAAGCAGTACCCCAGCGCGTCGGTCGACTCCATGTCTGTCGTCGTGGTCGCCGGGATGACGTCGCGGTATCTACTTAGACGCCGCCCCTGAGCGCTGACGGCAGTTCTGACATGACTTTCCACGCCAGAAGTGCAGAGCCATGCAAGACACATAACTAGGGCCCTAGAAGGGAGTCCCTATCCCTAGAAGTCAGTTCGCAGAACGGGGGAGATGGGAGGGGCGGTAAGGAATCTATAACTACATATGTCTCTTACATATACACCGTTACTGAAGGTAAGTAACTTGTTCATCTGAAAGAGACTGTAGTTATAGATTCCTTACCTTTATAATAGATACCCCAGCAATGCCAACCCCGGTGAAGGGTCTATGAACTAAGTTCACACCAGGAAATCCTGGAGAACAGAACGGCCAAAAAAGCTGTCTCTCCGGACTTTGCTATCCAGGCAGCAATGTTTTGTGAACGTGTGCAGGGATGCCCACGTGGCTGCCTGGGAGATGTCAATGTTATGTTATGTTAGGCGATTTGTAGACGCATGGCTGTCCCAGCAAAGGGACGTCCCAGCGCTGAGGTACAGAGGGAGGGTGCATACTAGGCTCCTACTACTGGAACAACCATGTCTTTACTGCCTTTCTAAAAGCCAAGTGATTGGGGATGATCCTGATAGAGAGAGGCAGCGAGTTCCAAAGGGTAGGTGCTCGTACCTTGAATGAACGGTCCCCCGTTCTCGCTCTACGTAAACGCGGCACCTGCAACAGATGGTGGCCCGCAGACCGCAGCGCGCGGGTGGGAATATATGGAAGACCTAGATTACTAAGAATCTTTGGGCCGACGTCGGTCAATATTTTATGCGTGACACAGAGTGCTTTGAACCGGATTCTCTGCTCAATAGTCAACCAATGAAGACGGCGCAGCGCACCAGAGGCATAGCTGTACTTCGGTATTGCGAGTAGAGTACGGGCTGCAGCATTCATGGTGCGCTGGAGCCTATTGGTCACTGATTTATTAGCGCCAAGCAAAAGACTGTTGCAATAGTCCAGCCTGGCCAAAATCGTGGCTTGAACTACCAGCTGGCGGGTGTGGGGGCGAACAGGCCCAAGATAGGTTTGAGGCCACGCAAAATGCCGAAACAGGTTCCTGCAACAGTCTTGGCGTGCTCCTCAAAAGATAGAGCACTGTCCATCCTGATGCCAAGGTTCTTTACAATGGTTTTTGGCATAGGAGGGGGACCCAGCTCCTGAGGCCAACACCTGTTTCCCCATGAAAGGGAGTCTCTGCCTAATGGGAGGATCTCCGTTTAGCTGGAGACTGTTTGCCTCCATCCAGCCTGCTATAGCGGGCAGGTCCTCCTGGAAATTGCCAGCATCCTGGCTGGGGTCCTTAGTGCAGGAAAAGACTAGCTGCGTATCATCCGCATATGATACCAAAGATATGTTACAGGCTTTGGCCAGCAGGGCCAACGGTCGGACATAAATATTGAACAAGGTCGGGCTCAATGCTGACCCCTGAGGGACCCCGCAGCACAGAGGGTGACTCTGGGAGTGGAAGGGAGGAGAGATCACCTGAAACGACCTATTCCGCAGGAAGGACACAAACCAGTCAAGCGCACTACCCTTGATACCGATCTCCTGCAACCAACGGATCAGGATTTTGTGTGAGACCGTATTAAAGGCGGCCTGAGGTCCAGCAGGATGAGTACCGTCATATTGCCTTCATCCATGGACGCTCTTAATTGTTCCGTTACAGCCAATAGGGCTGACTCAGTACTATGCCTAGGACGGAAGCCGTTTTCAGATGGATCCAGTAAGGAGTTGGACTCCACATACTGCGTCAGAAGGCCGTTCACAAAGGATTCGTTAACTTTTGCCAGGAATGGTAGAGAGATCGGGCAATAGTTTTCCGGTCTGGAAGCGTCAATCAGAGGAACTCCACGTCCCAAAGCAGTAGTGGCTGCCATCGCCCTGGTAGAGTGGGCGCGCGGTCCTACTGAAGGTTCCTTTTTCGCCAAAGAATAGCATATTTTGATGCATAGGACAACCCATCGAGAGATGGTACATTTGTGCACGGCCCGACCTTTCTTGGCTCCCACATAACCCTTGAAGAGTTGATCATCCACCCGCAAATCTTTAGTGCGTTCAAGGTAGAAGGACAGCGCACGTTTTGGGTCCAGACGGTGGAGTCTCTCCTCCTCTTTGGAAGGGTGTGGAGGCAAGAAGAAGGTGGGCAATGTGATGGTCTGACATATGTGGAAAGAGGTAACCACTTTGGGCAGGAAAAAGGGCCTAGTGCGAAGGACCACTTTGTCCGGATGAACAGCAAGAAAAGGAGGCTTGGAGGACAAAGCCTGAAGCTCACTCACCCTGCGGGCAGAGGTGATGGTGAGCAGGAAAGCAGTCTTTAAAGTAAGAAGACGAAGAGGACAATTATGTAGTGGCTCGAAGGGATAAGTACGGACATGATTTAAGTCCCATTGGGGCATTACAAAAGGAGAAGGAGGAAAGAGATGAGTAATGCCCTTCAGGAATCTATTTACAATAGGGGATTTGAAAAGAGAAGGCTGATCAGGAAGGCGAAGAAAGGCAGAAATGGCCGAAAGATAGCCTTTAATGGTGCCCAGAGCAGAGCCCTGCTGGGCCAAAGATAGAATGAAGAGGAGAACCTCTGAAAGAGGGGTAGAAAGGGGATCCATGCCACAAATTTGTTCCATCTACAGGCGTATACGGTTTTACTGAAGGGATGCCTGGCTTCCAAGATGACATTACAGACTTCGGGAGGAAGGTCGAAAGCTGTCAACTGTCGCCGCTCAATCTCCACTCAAGGAGGTGGAGGCTGGACAGGTTCGGGTGGAGGACCGTCCCCTGCTGCTGCGACAGAAGATCCTCCCGAAGAGGCAGTCTCATTGGAGGATCGATGGCCATGCTCAAGAGCTCGGGGTACCAGACTCTTCGTGCCCAGTCCGGAGCCACAAGAATGACTTGGGCCCGGTAGCGCTTGATCTTCTTCAGCACACTGGGTATAAGTGGTACAGGCGGTAAGGCGTACAGGAGGCCACAACTCCACTCACGACGAAAAGCGTTGCTGAGCGAGTGCCGCCTTGGAAACTCCAACGCGCAAAACTGCTGACATTGCGCGTTCTCTTCGGTGGCGAACAGATCTAACCAAGGCTCTCCCCACTGCTGAAAGAGACCTTGCACCACCTCCGAGTGAAGACGTCATTCGTGATCCATCATGCACCGGCGGCTGAGTTCGTCTGCCCTGATGTTCCAGCCATGTCCAAAGGCAAAGAGCCTCTTGACACAGGGTCCACGACCTCACCCCGCCCTGTTTGTTGCAGTACCACATGGCGGTGGTGTTGTCCGTTAACACCTGCACCTCTCTTCCTTTGACAGAAGGAAGGAATGCCTTCAGTGCAAGACGGATCGCCCAAAGCTCCAGAAGGTTAATGTGGAGACTCATGATCTCCGCCTCTTCAATGTGGCCGCCCCATTCCAGGAGTGATGCATCTGTCACCACTGTGAACTCTGGTTGGGGAAGGGAGAGGGATCTGCCGTTGACCCAATCCTGGTTCGTGAGCCACCACTGCAACTGACGTGCAGTCCCATTCGAGATCTGGACGATATCGGAAAGATTCCCCTGATGCTGCGCCCACTGGAACTTCAGGTCCCACTGCAGAGCCCACACGTGCCACCTGGCATGATCCACCAGCAGGATGCAGGAGGCCATGAGGCCCAGCAGCCTCATGGCCATTCTCGCGAAATCCGGGATAGAGGCTGAAACATCGGTATCATAGCCCGAATATCCCGGACTTGCTGCTCTGGAGGATAAGCCCGAAACTGCGCTGTATCCAGAACTGCTCCGATGAAAAAGAGCTTCTGAGAGGGAATCAGGTGCGACTTCGGCACGTTGATAGTGAACCCCAGCGAATGCAGGAGATCCGCTGTAGTCTGGAGGTGGGAGACGACAGCCTGGGGCGAGCCCGCCTTCAACAGCCAGTCGTCGAGATAGGGGAAGACTGGAATCCCTGATCTGCGCAGATGAGCTGCGACCACCGCCATCACTTTCATGAACACCCGAGGGGCACTGGTAAGGCCAAAGGGGAGCACGGTAAATTGAAAATGCTCGTGGCCTACCGTGAACCGTAGGTAATGCCGGTGGGCTGGCAGGACAGGGATGTGGAAATAGGCGTCCTGCAAGTCCAACGCTACCACCCAGTCTCCGGGATCTAGGGCAGAGAGGACCTGAGCAAACGTGAGCATTTTGAACTTCTCCTTCGGGAGGAAGCGGTTGATGGCCTTGAGGTCTAAGAAAGGACGCATGCCTTTGTCCTTCTTTGGTACCAGAAAGTAGTGGGAATAGCAATCACGACCTACTTCTGGCACAGGGAACCGTTCGATAGCTCCCTTGACCAAGCGAGCCGTAACTTCCTGGCGGAGAAGGGCGAAGTGATCCTCCGACATGCGATGGAGTGATGGTGGCATGGAGGGAGGGGTAGTCTCGAAGTGGAGGGAGTAGCCCCTTCGGACTATCTGCAAAACCCACCTGTCTGAGGTGATGTTGTGCCAGTGGGGGAGGTGATGGCGAATCCTGCCACCCACTGGCCTCTAGTGGCCCTGAAAGGTCGGACTTGGAAGGTTTGGAGGCTGTTGCAGGGGAGTATGGGTGGACTGGCCTGCCCGCTGGCCCCCAAACCCGCGTCGCTGGGTCCCACATCCGCGGCCACGCATAGACTGGGTAGCTTGAGTGGCCCTGTGGCTCGATTGGGTGGAACGTGGTGGGGCACCCCTTCCGTAGCCACGAAAGGAGCGAAAGGCAGACTTCGTGGGGCGAGAGGTTGCTGCGAGGCCCAAGGATCTGGCCGTAGCCCTAGAATCCTTGAAGCGCTCGAGCGTTGAGTCTGCCTTGTCACCAAACATGCGACGGCCATAAAGGGCATGTCCACAAGGGTGGATTGGACATCCCCTGAAAAACCAGACGTCCTCAACCAGGCGTAGCGCCTCAGGGCTACCGACGTGGAAACCGTTGTGCCCACAGAGTCGGCGGTATCTGTTGGTAAACTTAGCTGCGTCTCGACCCTCAACAACTGCGCGGGTGAGCCCCTATCTGGGGGAGCAGTAGGGAATGTGCCTTTAGAGAACAAAGCTTGGACCACCAAGCTCCCATGGTTGGGTGTTGGGAGAGGAACAGTGGGTCGCCAGGGGCCGGGTGGTGGCATCGGGCAATCATCCTGTCCACAGGAGCCCCTGTGCTGGGCTTGGACCAAGTGCCCAGAAGAATGTCTGTGAGGGCTTCATTGAAAGGCAGCAGGGGCTCTAAAGAGGCCACTACCGGCTGAAGCACCCATGTCAGCAGGTTAGTCCCGACTGCCACCGTAGGAAGCTCGAGGCCCAAGGCCTCTGCCGCCGTACACAACACCACTGCGTAGGAAGCTCCCTCCCCCGTAGCCATGGTAGGGGAGAGAGCATGCCAAGGTCTGGGGAGGTATCCAAACCACTGGCATCACCCAACTCTTCTCACCAGTCCGGCTCTTCAAGCTGGTCAGCTAAAGAGTCAATAGACCCCTCCCAGTCCTCCTCACCCTCCTCTGGCTTCCACTCAGGGCGATAGGGAACGCCAGGGATGAACAGCAGTACAAAAGTACCCTCCGTCACCGGGTCCAAGTCGTGGTGAGGCCGGGGTCGACGCCGGTTGGGGGCAAAACCGGCGCCTGGAGCGTCGTCACTGGAATCGACGCTGGGGAAGGTACGGACGGGGAGAAGGGGAAGAGCGACGATGCTTCTTCGCCTTCTTCTTGTCCGATGAGTACAAAGACTTCGAAGACGAGTGGTGGTGGCTCCGCGACCGGTCCCGAGACCTTCCTCTCGACCGGGACCTCGAACGGAGCGGACTGCCGGGCCGCCAAGAGCTTTCGGGACCACTCCCACCAAGACTTCGGATTCATGGCCCGGCAGTCGGAGCACGACTTCGGGCCGTTGTCGCGCTCCAGGCACCAGAGGCACACGAGGTGCGGATCGGTGACTGACAGCTTGTGACAGGAGTCACAAGGCTTGAAACCGGTCCGACAATGGGACATCCCTCGTGCACCAGGAGTCCAAGACTCAAAAAAGATGTCGACAAAAGTCGAAAAAGAGTAGTCAAAAAAAGACTAAGGGGCACGGTCTCTCCGTATCTGCGCTGGCTGGCACGGAAAAAGAAAGAACTGATGTCAGCACGCAGGGGCGGCGTCTAAGTAGACACTGCAACGTGATCCCAGCGACCACGACACCGACCTGGAGTCGACCGACGCCACCTACCGACGCGCAGGGGTACTGCTACAAAAAAATTCTCCGGATCCAGTCTGACGCCTGGGGGTAATTCTAAAGGTAAGGAATCTATAACTACAGTCTCTTTCAGATTTCCACCTCAAAGGGAAGACTGCTACACTTTCTCAGGTGCTTATATCTATTTTTGTAGCAGGCTCTGTATATGGTTGATAAATCAAGTATGATTTGACAATTCTGTTGTTGAATGTATGTACTACTGAATGTAGTATACTATTGAAATACACATTAAGAGCATAAAAAAAAGAAATATAAAATGTGCATGTCTTCCTTTTTACAAACCTTTCAAATAATTGTGCCACATCATCTTTTCTTATCTGTGGAAAACACTATCAGCTCTGGATCAAGTCTCCAAAGTATCCAATCCATGCTAATTTTTAACACTCCTTCCATCTCTCATCAACTTACTGTCATTTGATATAGGATTCACTGAGACCACACTGCACTGGTTCACCAGATGGCCACACATATTTGTCCCCTAATGCTCAACTTGTACATAGAGCAACTTGGAGGTCTTCTTATATGCCATGGTAACAAGATTCACTAAATTGACAGGAAAATCTTACCTTCGGCAGTTTCAAACAGATCAGGCTTGTACTAGGGAAAGGGTTAAAATTTACACAGAAACACTGCTGAAGGGCAGGTTGAGTGTGTTAACAGGTCAAATAATGAAAACTTCTGGAGGGAGATCTTGACGGAACAAAGAGTATCATTGCTAATTTGTAAAACTAAGAATAATCAGGAGTAAATGAAAAAATCAGGTTATAGACTCAAGTGTGTTGACCGTACTAGAAAAAAAATGAATTAAATAAGAACTGGCAGCACCAAATGGCTCTTGCCTTTAAAAAGTGTTACCTAAAGAAAAAAGAGTCCTGAAGGGCTGGAACTACATGGTTTCACATGCATACATGTGTCACAATGCTTTGTTTTAAATAGCCTTTGAAGATGGCACTATGTTTGGGGAAAACAAATGGTGTGTGGAAGCTCATTTTCGAGAAAGGAGTGGTCCAGGAAAGGAGCTGTATACAGCTGCCAGGCCCTCCACAAATAAAGTAAGGAGGAGTGTGGGAAGCGATGGACAAACTGTGGGGACCAATATGTCAAGAGCTGGGGGATAATGTAAGGGGAGAAGCAGCTATTAGGTGAGAAAACAAGAAAACACATGCACTCCCATGGAGTGCTTAAAAAGACAAAAAGTAGCGCCTTGATGTCAGCCAGCAATAGATACAAGTCATCGAATCAAATGCATGGTGGAGAAGCTACGCCCCATGGGAGGGACAAACAAAAGCAGAGAAAGCAAAGCCACAGACATAAGAAGAAAGAAAATTTGATTTACAAGACATCTACCCAATGATGAGTACAGACCTGACCCACAGCCCCTCCATGTACCGGTATTATACACAATCGACATTCACCAACAGCAGCCGAAACTAGTCTGTAGGCAAGACCTAAAAATAAGTAATTCAGGTATTTGAAGAACTAGGTTTAATTACAGCCCAATATGTAATGAAAATTGTAATAAATACGTACTCCCGGTACACCTACACATCCAACTCCAGCCACTGAATGTCTCTTGAATAGTTTAAACTCAAGTAATATGAAGTAAAGGGGTGTAACCTTCCAAAAGACAGCATCAAACCCTCCCTGCTTCCTTTTACAGATGAGGCGAACTGGCTCAGGTGAGCAACAGCAACAAAACACACAATCCATGTTAAACCACTTCTATACTTCATACCAATGTCTATGTTCAGAAATCAGTTTCACACCAACTACATACTTTGTGTTTCAGAGAACACGAGATGTTCACAACTGTTTTAAGGACTCGGGGTCCTAACTTACTTTAAAAGATTGTGGTTCAAAGGCTGATGGTTTCCACAGAACTCCAATCACTTCCCCGCCATACATATCATAGAAAAAAAGGGCAAGGTCCTTGAAGGCAGCCTGGAAAAATAAGTTTAGAACAGTTACATGTCAAAAGTTATAAAGCAATGTAAACAACGATAAAAAAAAGTCTAATCACAAAAAGATCACATTATAGTGGGAGCTTCATGAAGCAGACATTCACTAGCCACGGAACACAATATCCAATGCTGAACAGGCCATTTGGGATACAGGGGCAGTCCATCGAAGGCAGCATCCTGGGAGAAGCTTTCAAGGCTCTTTGTATTGTACATTGTATTGTACATCCCCGATGGCTCAGCAGTCGGCTCAGGGGCCTTGTACACAACACACATGTGCATGTGTTTTTTAATGTAAACGGGCTATGGATAGGCTGCCAGCAGCCGTGGCGAGTAACCGCATACTTTCTATTGCCAGTCACGGTCGGCATGGCTTGCAGGTGGGAGGTTGGGGGGTCGCGGTTGGGGGGGCAGGGGTTTTTATTTAATAATACATTTTTAAAAAACATACCTTTCCGCCGGCCAGGTCCCGCATCTTATCGGCCCCTGCTCCTGGCTCCGGCAGGAACAGGAAGTAGCAGCCAGGCTCCATCCCCTAAGCCAATCACAATGCTGCAAGCAGCGTTGTGATTGGGGAGGATGTCGCCCAGCCAGGTCCTTACGATGAAGCCATGTTCTCCAGGTAGGCTGCATTGCAGCCTGCATAGAGAAGGGCAGAGTGCGAATGACTGGTTTGGGCGGCCCCAGAGGGCCGTCCAGTCTTTGCGCACTCAGGAGTGGGCACACCACTCCTTCCCTGCTCTGCCTGCTCGCAGAGCAGCCACGCCCACCCGCAACCAAACATAAAATGGTAATAACGGAAAGTTATTACCATTTTATGTTTTTGCTTCTCGCACTATGAGAAAGCAGTGGGGCGACACTCCCCCGCCCTAGTGGAGGAGCTGTCCCCGTCTATTACTGGATCTGGGTTGGGGTAGATGGCCTTAGCTCTATCACAGAAGCAACCACATCTGCTGCTGGACACTCCAGCCAGCTGCCACTCAGGAGGCACAAACAGTTGATAGTGTGTAAGGGAGAGAGCACAGCAGAGGTAGTACTGCTTCATCTGATGGGCAATATGGAATTGACCTGGCGATGGTGCTTTTGTCCCAATATGTAAAGTACTATAACCTGGTCTGTTCCAGATGGTCCTAGCATGCCACACTCAATAGCTAGGTCAGTATCCATGTTGGTGATTTAAACAATGGGGAAGAACTGGTCTCATCAGAAAAAGAAGGCTATTACCATTGCTGCCAGAAAACTGAGAATGAACATACGCCAGAGGTTAAAGTCTCAATATCATCCACAGTCTGAGGTTATAGTGAATGGTGTGAGGTTGCACCCGAGTTGGCGGATTAGACTATGGTTCTGACACGTACCTGGGGAGGAGGCCACTGCCTGGTTGGGAATGGGTACTGTGCCAGCCAAAAACACTAGGGCGTAGGCAGGGTGAGGCATGTTTTGGGCTTGGGGTAATTTTGTTGAGCTCCTGGGACAGTCAAGTGGAACTCACTATCCCAAGTGTGGAGGACTTGCACTGCTTAGAAGCAGTCCTTCACCAGGCTAGTGTGCCCTGGTGGGTTCACCAGCGTCGGGGCTGCTCAACCCACAGTTGGTTTAGGCTTCCCTGCTTTTCAAATCGTTTTTCCCCTATAGCGGTTGCCTGCAATGACAGGGAAGGGCCTGGAAAGAAAATGACAACTTGAAAGTCCATTGAGAAATGCCCCTGAATCCTGATCCAATATATACATTATTGGAAAATCCTGCCCAGGTTTTACTTTGGGAAGAATGACTTGGATCTGCTTCATTATTTTTATATAAACCTACCCAAGCGGGTAGGAAAATATTTCCCATCTCACTTTGTAGCTAATCCAGGTTTCCCTCTATAAAATACGGTTGATTTGCTACCAAAGTTACTGTATCTCTTCCAGACACTCCCCATGGAGCCCCCTCCTGGTATCCTAAAGTCGCTTCAACAGAAATTCCTCTCTTTTGTCTGGGCAGATAAGAGACCTAGGATTAATAGGGAACTAAGCTACAGACCCCCTGGGAAGGGTTGTCTCGGAATTCATAACATAGACTGTTACTAACAGGCTGCCTAGCTCGGAGTTCTGCTGGAATGGTCCCGTAGCGAATCGGAAAAGCATTGGCTTTTCATGGATAGAGCCATTGCTGGCCAGTCTCTGTGGAAGATCGCCTTCCTCCACAGAACTCAGCAGCCCACAGGGCTATACAAATCACCGGTCACACGCACAACATAGAAATCCTGGGACTCAACTGCCGTAAAGTGCGGTCTCACTTCTTTCCCATCACCCCTCACACCTATAGTCAACAATCCGGATTTCACACCGGGCCTCGACCCGGTAGCTTTTAGACATTGGGACATAGAGGTGTGTAGATCAATAGAGCATCTCTTTGATGCGGAGGGCCTACTGACCTTTGAGGACCTCCGTTCTGACCTTGCGTTACAGGTGCGGCATTGGGTCTTGCACCCCTCGATACGCCCAGAGAGCTCTTACCCTGTACGAAAATTGGCTGCTCACCAAATCAACTAGCACACGCCTCATCACGGAGCTCTACAACCTCCTACGTCCTCCAGAATCAGCGGTCAAATCCGCAGGGCAGAGGCACTGGGAGACCGAACTGGGGTGTGCACTCTCTCAGAAGCAATGGGGCGACATATTCTATCGGGCACGCCATACTACCTGTAACGTTTCTAGCATAGAAACGGCGACCAAGATTATTACATATTGGTACCTCACACCTTCTAGACTACACAGAAGCAACCCAAAACGCAACTCAGGCTGCTGGAGAAATTGCAGATCTGAAGGCACGCTAGCACACCTATTGTGGGATTGCCCTGCCCTTACTTCATACTGAGGCCAGGTCCTTGACGACATAGACAAACACAGACACACACATACCACGTTTTCCAGCTTATGTCGTTCTGGGCCTGCCCAACGCGCTCACATTCCCTCTCAAATCGCACAAAGGCAGACAAATGGGTATAGCCTGGGGCGCGGCCCTGCAAAACATACTATCTCACAGGGGCACAGACCGGACTCCTACCCATCAGGGGTGGTTACACAGTGTGGCATGTACTGGGCATGGAGAGTATATCCCTCTCACTTCAGGGAGACTGTTCCACGTTCGCTGATCTCTGGCGCCCATTCCTCTCCCTACTTAGCACAGAGATGCAGGAGCTTACCTGCCCCAAATACTTGCGCCTCTTACGTCTTACAGCACCCCCACATGATAACGCTTAACCTGCACTACCAGGTAGAATAGGGGAGGAACCTCGACTCCGCTACATTAGCCCCACACCAAGCTTGCCCTGGGGTGGGACTGAGTTGGGGACTGGGTTAGGGTGGGCCTCGGGGGGGACGGGGACTCGGGAGGGTGGGAGAGGGGAGGGAGTTGTTTTGGGGTTTCTTGTTGTGTGCCTTGTTGTACATGTGCGATCCATTTAGATCATCACTAGCGGCACTGTTTGAAGCATAAATCAAATGATATCAATAAAAAGATTTAAACATAAAATAAGGTTGAGCAAACTGCTGAGTGCATCACAACGTTGCTTGTTCCAGACTGTTTTGCACGCTGGCAGCAGCCTCATATGAATTATACCAGTCCACTGTACCTGTTGTCTGCCTGATTCCAAGCGTTACCACAGAAGTTTTTTTGGGGATTGATTTGGATTTCTCTTCGTCTGCCTATTGGGTCTCACATAGCAAGATTCATTCTGGAGTATGGATCAGCAAAGGATAGCTGAAAGCCCTTTCTATGAATGAAGTAGGTAAAGTGTACCCTGTCCTCTCCGCAATGGGGAATTTACTTACCAGCCATCCTCTCTATAGCCCTCTGAAACGTTACAGCTGCTTCATCCACCTTTGGGGTCTCATTCCACTTTCTACTGAACTTTTTTATCTAAGTACTCATTTGGTTATAGGGTGCTTTCGCCAACGGAAAGGACCTGAGGCAATGCAGGAATCACCATTGGACAGAAAAGGGCATCCTGGTCTGAAGAAAATGTATGTCATACCAATGTGCTCAACAGAGAAGGAAAAGGGGCATAGGGAGATTAGAACTGGTGTGTTGCATATCCTCCCATCATAACATACACATAGCAACAGACGTTCCTCAAGTTAGCCTCTACCTAACAGTTAGGAATAAAGGCTAACATATGTCCAGTAATTGCCCTCCTAATGTTAGGGCATCCCAACATTACCCTAGCACTTCGAGAACGGGGAGCTTACACAGAGCACAGGGCAGTCAGTTGAAAAAATGTAGAAGACACCATCACTGACATGATGAAAGTCAACAATGTATATTGTCTCATCCATGAGGAATGGCCGGATGAAGAGCTCTTAGATACGGGAGGTGGCTTAGTGAGAGTGGGCAGGGATGGCGGGGTCTTGAGCATTTACAGCAGACTGTGTCCGCCCTGTAACCTACATCCGTTTAACTCCTGAATCCCACAGTCTTATGATTCCATTTTTTAGTGTGGAGCGCTACCCCAGAAGATCCCTGGCTTAAAGAGAGTAAGGCACACTCACTCATGGAACAGGTCTCCCTCCTTGACCACCCCTTAAGGTTTTTGGAGAAAATTATGTACTCATGTGATTATTCAGGAATGTGATGAGGGTGGAGATAATAAATGTATTCCTTGGGAAGTTTGCCTCACCGCTCTTTAGTCAGCCACAAAATGTACATGCGTTAAAAAGGGATACATTTCCTGTCCATGGACAAACTCAATGTCAACATAAAGGGAGGTGAGAAACATGAATAGAGTTAAAATTGTTCCTCTAGTAACACATTTTTCCCCCAGAAGAAATGGTGTTGGTCAATTGACCTGATTTACTTGTGAACAGCGCTTTAGAGGCTAAGGATGATCAGTCAACATCCACCAAGAACTTTTTTTTCTGAAACAACTAGTGAGAAGCAGAATGGTCAAGCCTGAATATAAACTACATGTGGGTCAACAGCCAGCCAGATTTTGCCGAAGTAGAATGGACCACTCCTTTTGCTTGCTATTTTCACAAAGCATGAGACACTACATACTATCCTAGTTTTAGCATGGATCCAACCTAACTGACGCAAGGCAAATGGAAGGAGTTTCTCTGACTTCATATAAGGATAATGCACACCACCCTGATCCCAAACTTCTGTGGTTCTGCTATGAATGCAGCTGTAAGTCAGCCATACATACAGTTAGAATGATCCAACCTAACTAGGAAGCACTGGAGCGGTGAACAACGGTGACAATGTTAGCTTCCTGTAGTGCTGGGTGGATAAATAAATCTGGCTCATTCACAGGTGTGAGTTTTCAGCAGTCACAGTAAAAGTGATAGAACACAGCCTATCTTGGCCAGGAGGCCTTTTTTTAATTATGCACTTTTCCGCTAGGCCGTTACCTTTTCAGAGGAAGGGGACCACTCACCCATTTGCTAAGGGTACGTTTTTTGGGACAAATAATCAAGCTTCTGGCTTGAAAACGGAACCCAACTGTGAAGCACACTTTGCCAAATCAGACAAGCACTTTGGACACCCCAAGAGCAGCAAGTGTTTCTCAGTGTCCAAGACCCACCCAGGCTGCCAGTGACAGGCCACCAACAAGCGAAGCTGGGCTTCTCTGCTCCAGTGACCAACTACACAAGGCATCAGCCTTAGAAAATGATGGCTGCTTTTGCCATCGCCTCTATCATCTCCGCGCCACAGCTGGAACATGAGGTCCTTCCAGCATTCATACTTGGCCCAGCCCTCTTTACAATCAACTGTTAAACTTCTTAAAGAATACTTAAGTTATAATGCACTACATGAGACACTAGCACAACCAGCACCAATGGGGTGAGAGATACTAGCCACAAACTATCCAAGGAAAATAAAATAACAGCTGCAACAGAGCACTTGCCAGAACTGTAAATGTCAAACAAGCAAACAGACCACTCCTTTCACTGATATACTGAAGAACTGCTGTTAACACTACTGGCATTCATTCAGATGGACTCAGTCAGTTGTTCCTCTTCGGAAAGTTTATATGGCAACGAACACCAGCTCACATAAAAGAGTAACTCAGCTCGTATAAAAGAGTGACTCAGAGGGCACAAGCATGGAAACGCCTTACTCCCACAATGTATGGATTACTCGGCTGAGTTAAAGTGGTCAATCAGTTAGACCAGAGCTGACTTGGGAGCTGAAGGCGGCCTCTGAATATACTTTAGTGCAAGTGCTGCATTGCGCTGCACGAGCAAAACAGCAAGAGGTTTTGACTGTCTGTATGGAGGACAAGAGGACTCACAATTCCTCCCAGAAATTCGTTTGAAAAGTATAGCCCAATTCATTCTATTTACAGGCTTTCTGAAGTAGCAATCCAACAGGAGCACTATTTCTCCACAGCAGCAAATCATCTATGTTCCTATTGTGTATCACTGCCCCAGGTGTGCTTCCAAGACTGGTTGGGCTGAGGGTCCACCTCCTTATTCTAGGGTTTTACCTGTATCCCTTATTCCATGTCCTTACTAGAGCAACAGCACTTTAAACTGAACAGCCTCACACTGTCAATATTAAGTAGTCTCAGAAAATACACTATTTACAGTCCTGTCAACATATCACTTCTAACAGACAGAAAGGCATTAATTTAAAAAGAAGTTCTTGTGGATACATAAATATTGATGGCACAACCACCAGACCCAGCGAATCTGCTAATATATCCGACTTCTGCTACGGCACAGTCCAGACCTGTGTCTTGTATCTCCGAGAGCGATCCTTTCCTGTAAACAACTACATTTCTGTAATAATTTCAATGTTGTGGCTGCAAGTGTTAAAGTCACACACATTGTTATCAAAATGTGTTGTTATTGAACTATCTGAAGGTGAATGGATCTGGCCTTACCCTTAGCTCCCGAAGGTAGCACTGGACCGGGTCATAATCCACGACAGGAATGAAGAGGGTCTTTACCGTTGCGTCGCTACTCAGCATCCCCCTGGTGAAGGACTTCACAGGTTTGTCCACAGCCTCGCGGTGCCTCGGGATCTGCTTCGGATTCAGGTGGATCAGGACATCGTAGAAATCCAAGGGTGGGCGGAAAATCAGCTGCAGGTTGGAAGGGAGGGATGAAGATAAGAAAACCAAGGGAATTTAAGCTCTATCTGGTTGTATATGTTCACACAATATAAAGAGAGACCATGACAATGACAGTCTAGTGGGCTCCCAGTGCATAAATCATGTACACAGTGTACGGTACGCCACAGTACCTAGCTACATCGAACAAATGGGGTTATGAACACTGCAGCATGCTGCACTGGTGACCAACTACACAGAGTAATGTCAATGATGTGCTAGTAGCTGGCAAGCATTACTGCATCTACTGCAAACACCTGCATGTATGTAATGTCAATGATGTGCTAGTAGCTGGCAAGCATTACTGCATCTACCGCAAACACCTGCATGTATCCTTCAGATGAAAAGTTTGAAATATCAGTGCACACGTCGGCAGCCTATGAAAACTAACACTTGGTGGCATTTGGGTGACAAACTTCATGAAGAGTATCCACAATCCAGAGACAGTATAGGCACCCGATGAGTACAACTCTTACTGTAATACAGAGAAGAAAGAAGCAGCACAGGCGTGAAATGAGAAAATACCATCAGACCTAGGCTGTATCAAACATTTAACGCAAGCTCAGATGTCGGAGTGCCCTTGGAGAACACAATATCTCGTATACGTAATCCTCCATAAATTACAATGCAAAGGCTACCTCCTCCTCTCACCTCAGTAAACATAATACAGAAGATTTAATGCAATCTGACCTGCCTCGCCCCCTCCCATCCCTAGTTCGTCAACCACATATTCCTCTTCACTAAATTCTCTTTGACAGGTTATAGACAGCCCTTCATAAGCAAACACCTAAAGACCACAATGTTCACAAAACCCTTTACAACAGGCAGCCAACTGTTAGTTATCGTAATAAAAAATTAAATAAAAAGGCAATTTCATTTGTTTTAATAAAGCGCTCAAATGCCAAGCCAACCTTCACGGCAGACTGCTTCCAATCATTTGTAAGTGTGCACAACAATCTTCCTTCTCACCTTGGATGAAGATTGTCATTTTTTGACTCACCAGCCATGTGTGTTCAAGTACATGGAAATCTGGCCAGGCGTGGGAGGAGCATTCAAAGTGACAGATACTGTTTAACCCTGACCTAAAGTCACCTCTACGCAATGGAAAATTATATGGACAGCCAAAAGGACTCTAAGTGGTTCGCTCCAGTGCCCGGGGACGGAATGGACCAGGATGCGGATGATACCACGGCGCAGAGGGACCCAAGAAGAACAGTCAGTGGATCACACATGCAGGCCACAACGGAGAATGACAACACTGTGGGTGATCAGGCTCTGCGACAGTCTCCTTGGGAAAAATGTATCATTTATACGGAATGATATTCTACGCCTGGCGGTCAACCAGGTACATAATAGTCTTAGGGCAAACTCTTGCACCCAGCCTTCAAGTCTTTTAACTTATAGCTCAGAACAGAGAAAGTGCCCCTCACATTTACCCTATGGACTGCACTGCCTGCCCTGCAGGGTTAGTCCCATGTCCAAAGCTAGTGGGATCTGCACAGGCGCAGCCCAGAAAGAAGAACCCAAGAAACTCTGCTCCGACTACCACATATCTTATGCACCAGGGAAGAATGAGTGTTAGGGACTCCCAGTATGACTATTTGTGTGACGGTCTACCACGTTATGGAAGGGTCTAGATGAGCGTAATCCTTTTGTTGTGTTCCCTAGTAGGATTGCAGACTTACTCCACAGAACGTGACCCCCATGATAAAGAGGCGCTGGCACATATTACTGCGTCAGCGGTATCTTGGAGGAGACAGAATACCATGCACACGGTCCCTAGACTGACAGCACCAGGCTGAGCCCCTTTGCTCTCATTATTGGGTATAGGAACTACGAGGAGCACAGCAGATACCCCTGCTCGGACACGTCACCCGCCCCTGTTAAGCACCACAGGTTACGCCACTCTGTATTCTACTTTCTTTTTGAACCATTTCTGATATTACACAAACCTACGCTGTTTTTATCCCCACAGTTTGGGCTGGTGCAGTATGTTTTATTATTATTTTTTTCAAAATCAAAATACAATCCTCTGATGGACTCGCAAATCGCTTAAGAAGGAGCAAACACCTAAAGAACACGCATGGGCAATGCTTGCTACTGCTCACTGTGAACCTGTGGTCACAGAGTGTTTACAGGAGGCTTAATGCAAAGGATTCTGTTTCAGATAATACCATTTACTGGATGTGGAAAGAGAACAATCACACTGCGCAGACAAGCCTTTTGGAGAGCACACGGTGTACAAGATCATAAACTCGAATAAAAGGTTTGCTCCAGCAGGTAGCTTTGTACTAAAGTAATACAGCTGCTGTCATTCAAGCTTGTTTCCCGCCTGGACATGAAGAATAAATATGTGTGCTTAGTTTCCTGCACGCTTCAGCTGTTCTACAGCACAGTGACCTTAACTTGGAGTACTTGGGTGCAGCAAAGAGCCAAGGCCTTCACTTCTGAAGATGTGGTTTGCACAATTTCACAAGTGATGTAGGTGAAATGAATTACTGAGCGTGCTCCTCGCTCAACCCTGGAAACACCTCCTCCCTGGCTGCGCCTTGTGCACTCACCACACCCTCTGGGGAAGGGCGTAGACCTTTAGGCGGGAAAGGAGGGAACCCCGACATCATTAAGAAACCGATGCACCAAAATGTGTATCCAATATGGGTTAACTGTGGCAATAGAAGCTTGTAAACAAACAACACTGTGTGCCCAATCTATAAAGATTCTGCTATGACTCACCCTTGTAGCATTACAACAGCAAGTCACACCTACTCATGGCAAAATCTTTGTGAATCGGGCTGTGTGATCTGAATATTGAGTTCCACTTTTGCTCTTCTAGAATCTCAAATGGGAGGGTTGTTGAGCCTCATGCGCCTTCATAACAATTCCATTCTATGCATGTTGATGCAAACATATGTGACATTTGTAGAGAAAGAAGAGATCTTCGGGTTGTACAAATTCTATAAAGGGTCCTATTTACAAACTACTATAATATAGGTACACCTTGAGATCAAAGATATATTTTATATTATTTAAAGGCACTAATTTGGTATGCCCATTTATTTTTTACTTCGACATTTCCTGTGGGTGGATACAAAACAGTCAGATGTATTCAGCGCTGAACCTACAGCAGTGCAAGAGTAAGAGCAATGTTAGGGACTTTGATCGACCTAACAGTCCTGGCTTGTTCAACTGTACCTGCTACTCAGGCTGGATTTATGTCCCATGCCTGTACCATTCATTAACAATATCCAGCCTGAAGAACCTCTGAGCAGACTCAGGCACAAGTGTCCAGGAAACATTTACCCGTGGACACACACACACTGCTTAGTGCGGTACATCGCTACTCTAATCTGCTTGTTGGCCACAAGCCTGCCACCGAAAATGCGCAGTATTCAGTCGCATGAAACTGCTGCACTTCTCAGCGCACCTCCTTACTAAGTGCAGCCCACATGGATAAGCCAGGCGGTGCTGCAATGGATAGGGGAGTTGGTTCACTTTGCCTGCCGCACTGAGTGGGTATGCAGGAGGATGAGAGAAAAGAGGCCATGGTGGCTGGGGAGTTGTGACATTGAGTTATCTGGTTTATCTAGTTCTCTGGCACTGGTCTGGTGGGGGAGGTGAAGGCCAGGATTTTTTACCTGAAGAGAAGTGGGGGTTATTGGTAGTTGCAGTGGATTTTAAGTTGATATTTGAACAGTGTGGTTCTGAGTAGAGCAACTGAGGCCAATCTCTACCCATTACAGTCCAACATGGATATCCCACCGACCTCAAAATTTGCAGCTGGACTATGTGCTGATGCAAGCTCGCCCGCCCACTTGCCTACCATGCTGCTTTTTTAGACTTCTTGATTTTTGTGCTTCAGTGCTTGGAGAAGCAAAACCCTCTCTAAGACCATCAAGCATTGAATCAACCCATCTTTGTCCAATCCCACACTCCACAGATAAGTGGAATGCCTTCAACCTCTTCTTTAGTGAAAATAAATATATAAAATAACATGTCTATAGAACTAAGTCTGCTTCTCCGCAGTCACCACCCACACAATCGAAGCACCAGCAGCAATGGTTAATTCATTCTGATTCTCTCTCATCTGCCACCATCAACTCCTTTAAAGCTACTGCCTATGAATATTAGGACCCACCTAACTCACCTTCATCAATGCCTCCCTTACTCAAGGCCTCATCTTCTGAGCTCTGAACATAGGGTGGCTCCTCCCACTCCTGAAAATACCTACACTAGACACAGACAACCTCATATACTGGCCCATCACCAAGCTACTGTTTATCAGCAGGATATAACAAGCATTAGCAAAACCGATTACTCTCCTTTGGGACCTTTTGGATTTGCCAATGCTCCTAGGCATGGCTTTAAAAAAAAGTCTACAACGTGACCCACCATCATTTTGTAAAAGCACGAAGGAAGCATGACAGCAAGGGAGCTCCAAAATTATGTGAGCATTTTTTAAGGTGTGCAGCAGCATGTAGGGTACCCTTAAGGGGTGCCTGTGTAGGATCTGGAAGGCCATGAAGCAGTTGCCAACATTCAGGTGCAAGTACAAGGGTTTGTATGGCTAAAGGTTCAGAACTATGGGATATAGAAGGGACGATGTGGTCAAGCAGTTGCCTGATTTCACAGGATGCTGTCTGGTCAAATCAGCCAGGCTCGGTTTTCCGGGAATTTTACGAATAAGAAAGGCAGCCCAAACTAAACTTAAGTTCCAGGTCATCGGCTTAGACTTGGCTAAGTGTTGCACTGCCATGACATGGAAAGGCAGTGCAATGCCGTTCTCAACTCTTTGGCTCCTAGACATGAAAAAACTAGATTAATAAAGAGAAAATGGCTACAGTGTTTTGATGAACCACACTGGACCAATCCAGTATGGAATGGAGAACATTGTGAAGATACTGATCGATGAGTAGCATCTCAGCAAAGCCCAGGTGTAATTGTGCTCTGATGAATGGGTAAACACATGACCGGTGACTATCTTTTGTTGGGTGTAAGTTGTTGTAGTGGGTCGATGTGAAAATCACGCATTACAGATCTTTAAACAACTGCCTGCATAGCACTAGCAGTCTTGGGGATATGGTTTGGATGCTCGACACCACGCCACAGCCTTCTCCAGTATTTTCCTTGTATCACTGGTCAAATACATGTCAATATTGGAGGCTCAAATTATAGCATACAACCAATGACTGATGAGCAATTTATTTACCTTTGGCAACGCCATTTTTGTGGATACTCTGTCTAACCGCAGATTCCTCACCTTTTGAATTTCACCAGGTGCCAAACTAGATCCGGAATGTTTCATAGCAATAACTCCTGAGCACCAGCACATTGTGCCATCAGACTTTTCCACAACCTTGATTATCCTCTGCAAGTGATGGCATGAAGCTGTATGTAGGTGCCATCCCAGGGCAATTGCGTCAATTTACATTTGAACTCCTTCGAGCCCCGAGATGCAGATTGTGAGAAGCTGGCCTGGTATATGCTGTTCACTAGTTAAAGTGGACACCTTGCACCAGTACAATTCGACTCTTATGGTAGGTAGGTTTAAGACAACCTTTATAGAAAGCTATCCTAGTGGTAGCTGTGGAGAGCAGCCTTCAGGCTAAGTCTTGGAGGAATGTAAAGCAGCTTGTTTTACCACACAATCTCTTGAATCACCAAATGAAAAGACACCACACAGGTATATATATCAAATATATATGTATTTATTACTAAACAACTCTCTACTAATCTCTTTATGAGATTAGAAGTCAGGAACATATGTACAAGTCAATGTTTTATCAAAATAAGTTAGCACAAGTAAATATCACAATCTTATCTTGGCTAGACCGTGGTGTAGAGCACATAGAATCGAGGGACCCCAAAGAACCACCCCAGGTAGTTGTAGGAGACCCACAGGGGACGGACGCGGTGTTCAGACACTGGTGCGAGTCCTGTACGAGTCTATGCGAGAGAACACGATTGAGTTATCAATGTTACAGGTCCCTGGCGTGTTCGAGGCGAACACACCGATCGGTCAGTACGAGTCGAAGGACGCGGATACTGATAGAGTTACAAGGGAGTTGGACGCGATGTGTCTAACACAGACGCGAGCCCTGTATCTGAGCCAGTGCGAGAATCGCACGGAGAAAATAGGAGTTTTAGGGCACTTCTAGGGTAGCTACAAGCAAGCCACTTACAGGGTAAGTAGTTCTAGGGCCCACACCCACAGGGGCACCGTAGTGCTCAAGTTACCTCACCCAGGGGAGCCGGGTGCATAGGTGTCCTTTGGTGTCGGGTCGCGGCGTCGTTTTCAATGGGAGCCAGTGAAGACTTGCTGCTTGCGACGACAGAAGAAGTGTCCGTTGGAATCCAAGCCTGGATTCGGAAGGCGGAAGACCTGAAAGCAGAGGGGACAGTGTTCAAAGTCACTTGACAGTGACTTGGGGCAAGGAAGATGAGTGCCCACCGTCGTCGACAGATTCAGGTCGTTCACGGGTGTCTTGACTCTTTGACCACGTGGTCCAGGCGGCGTCGATGATGACCAGGAGCTGGATTCGGTGTGTCCCACGACGTCTGCAGCTTACTGAGGTGTCGGCGACTCGATTGGAGCCAACAAGCCTTGGTAGCAGCAAGTCTCGTGGTGATGAGGAAAAGTCAATGGTGCAGACCAGCAAGGTCTGGGGGACTTACCCAGCGAGGGTATGTCAGGGCAGGCCTGGAGCAACCAGGGGAGCCCTTTGGTTTTGTTGAAGTCTTCTGGGGACCCACAAGCCGGCTGGCAAGGGATCGCGAAGACGCCTCGGGAGGATTCACTCAACAGGGGCCCACGGTCACTCGAGACGGTGTAGGCCTCTGATTTTGGGAGGGATCTCTGCTAGAGGCGGGAACCACACGTGGTCCAAAGCACAAGTTCGTAGAACGTCGTGAAGGGGTTGCACTCGACAATAGTGCACGGTACCCAGGGGCTGCGGTTCCTCGTCGCTCGTGGGGTCCACTTGCCTCAGCTTCGCTGGGGACTCACGATGGCCTTGGAGAAGTCAGGAAATCCTCTTCCTGGGCTGCAGGGACTTCGGGCTCCGGCGGGAGCGGTGTAGTTTGCGACCGTCGTTTGTAGTTTTTGGTGCCTGCCAAGCAGGGGAGTCACTCCTTGACTCCAAGGGAGATTCTTCAGTCTTCCAGAGGTAGTGGAACGTCGAAGGTCCAGGATTCTTCTTAAGAGAGTCGTCCAGGGAGATCGGGAGTGCAATGCACAGGTTCCCCCTCTTATACTAGAAAGAAGGGAGGGACTAGCTCTATGACCCCACCTATGGGAGGGTCAGGGGAGGGGGTGGCTACACCCACTTCCCTTTGTCCAGTTTCGCGCCAGAGCAGGGGCAGGTAGCCTCTAAGCTGTTTTGAACTGGCATATGCACAGAGGAGCCTTCTGCTCCCCTCAGTGCAGGACTTCAAAGCACTCGAGGAGTGCACCCACCCAGCCCCAATACACTAAACCCTGTCTGGGAGGTGGTCACACCCCCTTGGGACAGGATACCTATTGTTGGGCCTCCTCCACTGCGAGTGTCGGTCATCAGCAGGAGGGCAGCCCAGTGTCTGTGACTGGTGGCATCCATTTTGTGATGCCAGGGCTCTTCAGGATTCTACCGCGTTTCCACAGTAGTTACATGTCTATCCCTCTAGAAGGGTGGGATCATACTCCCAC
Source organism: Calotriton arnoldi (assembly GCA_963921515.1). Classification (NCBI taxonomy): domain Eukaryota; kingdom Metazoa; phylum Chordata; class Amphibia; order Caudata; family Salamandridae; genus Calotriton; species Calotriton arnoldi. The sequence continues at coordinate 360,152 of CAWUFW010007787.1, forward strand.
ACCAGTTACTGGTGTGGGGGTATGATTCCAAGGTGTTTGACACCAAACACGACATGTTTTGATGCAGCCATTCCAAAGTTAGCATTTACCGCGAGGATATAATGCACTTAAGAGTATATGGTTTGGCTGCATTCACAAACAGACCCAGAGAATAGACTCTGAGAGCTGCAGAGGGGTCCTGCTCAGGCAGAGGCACCCTCTCACATAGGAACTAAGCACCCTGCCCTCAGGATTGATAGGGCCTGCCTTAGGGGTGACTGATAAGTTGAAATGTGTGTGCAGGAGAGATATAGGGGACCTATATCTCAGTGAGGGGTGCTAGCACCTCCTCACCCAGGCTGCAGTAGCAGGCCTGTGGTGTCAGATTTAGTCTGCTTCCCAGGGGTGGTATAATACATGCTTCAGCCCCTGGTAGGCCTGTGAAGTACCTATGCCCTTGGTACCTAAGGTACCATATACTAGGGACTCATAAGGTACCACAGTATCCAATCACTAGTGCACCTAGAGTGCACTCCAAGTCGCTTAGAGAGAACAGAGAGGCTGGGGCCCTGATTGGCAGGGTCCCAGCCAGACTATAGCCAGAAACCAGTGTAAACATCAGAAAAAAAGTGGGGGCAACATAAGAGGCAGATCCTACTCTCCTACACAACCCCCCGCCCAAACGCAGGTACACTAAACTAACCTTGACCAGTTGAGTCTTCGTGTTCTAAGTGGAAATACCTTGAGAGTCCATCTGCATTGGCATGTTGGGTCCCAGGTCTATGTTCCACTGTATAGTCCATCCCCTGTAGGGAAATGGACCACCTCAAAAGTTTTGGGTTTTCACCTTTCATCTGTTTAAGCCATAGGAGGGGCTTGTGGTCAGTCTGAACTATGAAGTGAGTGCCAAACAAGTATGGCCTCAGCTTCTTCAGGGCCCACACCACAGCAAAGGCCTCCCTCTCTATAGCTGACCAACGTTTCTCTCTAGGGGTCAGCCTTCTGCTAATGAAAGCTACTGGCTGGTCTTGACCTTCAACATTCAGTTGAGACAGTACAGCTCCCACACACAGCTCAGAAGCATCTGTTTGGACAATGAACTTTTTGGTGTAGTCTGGACTCTGTAAGATGGGGGCAGTGCACATGGCCTGCTTCAGGTCTTCAAATGCCTTTTGACAGCTAGCTGTCCACTGAACCTTTTTTGGCATTTTCTTTGAGGTCAGATCATTCAAGAGGGTCACTATAGATCCATATCCCTTGACAAACCTCCTATAGTACCCAGTCAGGCCTAAGAAGGCTCTCACCTGTGTCTGGGTGGTTGGAGCAACCCATTCCATTATGGTTTGGATTTTGCTCTGTAAAGGCTGAACCTGGCCTCCACCTACAAGGTGACCCAGGTACACAACCTGACTCTGCCCTATCTGGCACTTAGTGGCCTTGATAGTGAGGCCTGCTTTCTGCAGAGCCTCCAAAACATTTCTGAGGTGGACCAGGTGATCCTGCCAGGAGGAACTAAAGACCGCAATATCATCTAGATAAGCTGAGCAATAAGTTTCCATCCCTGCCAGAACTTTGTTCACCAACCTCTGAAAAGTGGCAGGTGCATTTTTCAATCCAAAGGGCATCACCACAAAGTGGTAGTGCCCACCAGGGGTCGAAAATGCTGTTTTGGCTTTTGCATCATCAGCTAATCTGATCTGCCAGTAGCCAGCTGTTAGGTCAAATGTACTTAGATACTTGGCTGAGGCCAAAGTATCAATCAGCTCGTCTGCCCTTGGTATGAGATAGGCATCAGTCCTAGTGACTGCATTGAGGCCTCTGTAGTCTACACAAAACCTCATTTCTTTCTTACAACCCTGGGTATGAGGCTTGGGTACTAGGACTACTGGGCTAGCCCAAGGGCTATCTGAAGGCTCAATCACACCTAACTCCAACATTTTCTAGACTTCAGTCCTGATACAGTCCCTGACATGGTCAGGTTGCCTGTAGATTTTACTCTTGACAGGCAGACTGTCTCCAGTGTCCACCTCATGGGTGCACCAGGTAGTCTGACTAGGGGTCAGGCTAAACATATGTCTGTACTGCTGCAGAACTTGTCTGCACTCAGTTTGCTGATGGTCAGTGAGGCTGCTTGCCAAAGCAACACCATCTACTGACCCATTATCAGGGTTCTGTGAGAGCAGGTCAGGGAGAGGGTCACTCTCCTCCTCCTGTTCCTCATCAGTTGCCATGAGCAAGCCCATGTCAGCCCTGTCAACATATGGTTTCAATCTGTTGACATGGAGCACCCTCAAGGGGCTCCTGGGAGTTCCAAGATTCACCAGATAGGTGACTTCTCCCTTTTGCTCAACTATTGTATGGGGGCCACTCCATTTGTCTTGGAGGGCTGTAAATCCGTATTTGTAAAGCGCAAACTACTCACCCTTACGGGTCTCAAGGCGCTGGGGGCCGTCGTGGAAATTAAGTGAGCTATTGCCCAGAGTCACATGGTGCTGAGCTGAGCTGCCGCCGGAGCCAGGGATCGAACCGTGAGCCCTGTGCTCCGAAGTCAGCTGCCCTGGCCGCTGCACCACACCTCTCCACTGCTGGGGCCACAGGCTCCAACACCCACACTTTCTGTCCTGGCTGGTACACAGTCAGCACAGCCTTTTGGTCATGCCAAGCTTTTTGTAATTCTTGGCTGGCCTCCAGGTTTTTGGTTGCCTTTTTCATGTATTCAGCCATCCTGGAGCGGAGACCAAGTACATAGTCCATCACATCCTGTTTGGGGGGCTTGAGAGGTAACTCCCAGCCCTCTTTTACCAAACATAATGGACTACTTACAGGATGCCCAAACAGAAGCTCAAATGGGCTGTAACCAACCCCCTTCTGTGGAACCTCTCTGTATGCAAACAACAGGCAGGGAAGAAGAAGGTCCCATTTCCGCCTAAGCTTCTCTGGGAGTCCTTTAATCATTCCCTTCAGGGTTTTGTTGAAGCGTTCAACCAACCCATTGCATTGTGGGTGATAGGGGGTGGTGAACTTATAAGTTACACCACACTCCTTCCACATTGCTTTCAAATATCCTGACATGAAGTTTGTACCTCTGTCAGAGATGACCTCCTTTGGGAAACCCACTCTGGAGAAGACTCCAATGAGGGCTCTTGCCACCACAGGGGCTGTGGTGGTCCTCAGTGGAATTGCCTCTGGGTACCTGGTGGCATGATCCACCACCACCAGGATAAATCTGTGCCCAGATGCAGTTTGAGGGTCAAGGGGACCAACAATGTCAATCCCTACCCTTTCAAAGGGTACCCCCACCACAGGTAGTGGTATCAGGAGGGCCTTTGTTGTGCCACCTGCCTTGCCACTGGCTTGGCATGTGACACATGAGCGACAAAACTCCTTTGTGTCCTCTGACATATGTGGCCAATGAAAATGTGGAACAAGCCTGTCCCAGGTCTTGTTTTGGCCCAAGTGACCTGCCAAAGGGATATCATGTGCTAGGGTCAAGAGGAACCCCCTAAATTTCTGAGGTATTACCAACCTCCTGGTGGCTCCAGGGGCTGGATCTCTACCTTCAGAATATAGGAGTCCCTCATCCCAATAAACTTTATGGGACCCACTAGCACTCCCAGCAGCAGCCTGCTGTCTGAGTGGTTCAAGAGAGGGGCAGCACTGTTGCTCCTTACTCAGATCTTCCCTAGAAGGGCCCCTTGCCCCCAAGAACTCAACCTGATCAGGCTCAAGTTCCTCTGGGGCAGTTCCTTCTTCAGGATCTGCTCCTCCTCCCTCAAGAGGGGAATCAGTGATCTGAGACAGAGGGGAAGGCACTGCCTTAACCCTACTGCTCCTCTTCTTGGGAAGCATCTGGTCCATAATTTCAGGATCCAGAGCTTGTTCAGTGTCATGCATTTTGGCCTGTGACCTGGTCACAGCAAATACCTCTGCAGGGATGCCCAACATCTCAGCATGAGTCCATAACTCTACTTCAGACCAGGCTGAAGTTTCTAGATCATTGCCCAATAGACATTCTACAGGGAGGTCTGCACTGACTACAACCTTCTTGAGGCCAGTTACCCCTCCCCAGGAGAAATTCACAACTGCCAGACTATGGTTGGTCCTGGCATTGCTTGCATTGGTCACTTGGTACATTTCACCCAGGATGATCTGTCCAGGGTCCACAAGATCCTCTGCCACCATGGTGACACTAGCACCTGTGTCCCTAAATGCCAAAGCCTGTTTGCCATTTATTACAGGCTGCTGTTTGTATTTGCCCAGATTACTGGGGCTTACTAGGAAGGACATGTCAATGTCTCCATCACAAATCAGCATTGCCTGAGTGGGTACTCTGACTAGGCCAGAGTCCACTTCAGAACCCAGGGTCAACCCTACTACACCCTTATTCTGAGTACCACCTCCACCAGTAGCTGAACTAGGGGGAACAGTTGCCTTAGGGGCAGGAGTGGTGGTGGTTTGGTCTTTGGACTTGGTACAATCAGAAGTCCAGTGCCCTTTCTGTTTACAGAATTTGCACCAGGGCTTCTTTTGGCCTTTTCCCTTGTTGGATTGTGACTCCCCACCAGATGCAGATTTTTGGAGCCCTTGTGAAGACTTCTGGTCTTTTGACTTATCCCCACTTTTCTCAGAGCACTTAGAATCCTGCTTCTTTGTGTCACCCTCTTGGTTCTGGGTTTTCTGCCTCACCCTGGTTCTGACCCACTTGTCTGCCTTCTTTCCCAATTCTTGGGGAGAGGTCAGATCGGAGTCCACCAGGTATTGATGCAACAACTGGTTCTGGCAATTATTAAGGATCTGTTCTCTCATCATTAGATTATACAATCCCTTGAAATCAGTAACCCTACTGCCAACCAGCCAACCCTTCAGAGCCTTGGTTGCACAATCTACAAAGTCAGTCCAGTCCGGAGTCTGTGCCTTCTGGGTGTCTCTGAACTTCAACCTGTACTGCTCAGTGGTTAAGCCAAACCCATCTATCAGTGCACTCTTCAGGACTTCATAGTCATCAGCATCCTCTTCTCTAACAGTGAGGAGCTTGTCTACACCTTTATCTGAAAAGGAGAGCCACAAGATTGCTGCCCACTGCTTTTGGGGGACCTGTTGTACTCTACAGGCCGTTTCCATAGCAGTTATCCACTTATGGATATCATCCCCACTCTGGTAGGGAGGAACAACCTTGCTCAGGTTCCTATGGTCTGGAATATATTCTCTGCCTCTAGGGACACTGCTGCTGCCACCAGGGGGTTCTAACCCCTCCTTTCTAGAAGCTCTCTGGAGCTCAAAGGCTTCTTTATCTAATGCCAACTGCTTGGTTTTGAGGGCAAATCTTGCTTCCTCATACTGCAGCAGCTTGCACAGTCTTTCAGAGGAGGTCTCTCTTCTTGGGAAGTAGGAGTTCCTCTGGTGGACAAATTCTCTGCCTGAGTGATAGGAGCGGTCAGAGTCCCTAGAAAGGGACCTATGCCTCTCCTCCACTGTGTCAGTTCTCTTAGGGAGAATTCCTCTGTCCTTTTCAGACCCCTTGGGGCCTGGCCCTACAATCACAGAGTCTTGGTCAACTTGATGTTCATCATCTGACCCAGACACTGTAATTGACCCACCCCTGATTCAGACCCATTAGCTCCTAGAGCTAATCTAAGATCATCTGCTGTCAGCAGATCTATCAGGTGTAGTGTGGAGGGACTCTGTCCTATCTTCAGGTGCCTCTCAGCACACATGGCTTTCAAGTCAAAGAAAGTCATGTCCTTATACTGAAGCTGGGTGGATCCACTGGGTCCATCCCTTAAGGACATTCTAGTGTTGTGCAGTGTTGTACTACCTACACTAGTTTGTGGCCTACTGATCCTAGCTTGAGCTGTAGAAAGGGTGTGCTATCCCTTGGCACACAGCTCTAAGTTCAGAAGAACTTATTGATACTAAGCTTGACTTTATATGTACCTTGAGTACCTATAGTGGTTTTCAGTTAGTAATTCAAATAGAGATTTTCTGGTAAAACAACAGCAAGCTGGAATCCCACCGCTGCCACCAATGTGAGAAGCTGGCCTGGTATATGCTGTTCACTAGTTAAAGTGGACACCTTGCACCAGTACAATTCGACTCTTATGGTAGGTAGGTTTAAGACAACCTTTATAGAAAGCTATCCTAGTGGTAGCTGTGGAGAGCAGCCTTCAGGCTAAGTCTTGGAGGAATGTAAAGCAGCTTGTTTTACCACACAATCTCTTGAATCACCAAATGAAAAGACACCACACAGGTATATATATCAAATATATATGTATTTATTACTAAACAACTCTCTACTAATCTCTTTATGAGATTAGAAGTCAGGAACATATGTACAAGTCAATGTTTTATCAAAATAAGTTAGCACAAGTAAATATCACAATCTTATCTTGGCTAGACCGTGGTGTAGAGCACATAGAATCGAGGGACCCCAAAGAACCACCCCAGGTAGTTGTAGGAGACCCACAGGGGACGGACGCGGTGTTCAGACACTGGTGCGAGTCCTGTACGAGTCTATGCGAGAGAACGCGATTGAGTTATCAATGTTACAGGTCCCTGGCGTGTTCGAGGCGAACACACCGATCGGTCAGTACGAGTCGAAGGACGCGGATACTGATAGAGTTACAAGGGAGTTGGACGCGATGTGTCTAACACAGACGCGAGCCCTGTACGAGCCAGTGCGAGAATCGCACGGGGAAAATAGGAGTTTTAGGGCATTTCTAGGGTAGCTACAAGCAAGCCACTTACAGGGTAAGTAGTTCTAGGGCCCACACCCACAGGAGCACCGTAGTGCTGAAGTTACCTCACCCAGGGGAGCCGGGTGCATAGGTGTCCTTTGGTGTCGGGTCGCGGCGTCGTTTTCAATGGGAGCCAGTGAAGACTTGCTGCTTGCGACGACAGAAGAAGTGACCGTTGGAATCCAAGCCTGGATTCGGAAGGAGGAAGAGCTGAAAGCAGAGGGGACAGTGTTCAAAGTCACTTGGCAGTGACTTGGGGCAAGGAAGATGAGTGCCCACCGTCGTCGACAGATTCAGGTCGTTCACGGGTGTCTTGACTCTTCGACCACGTTGTCCAGGCGGCGTCGATGATGACCAGGAGCTGGATTCGGTGTGTCCCACGACGTCTGCAGCTTACTGAGGTGTCGGCGACTCGATTGGAGCCAACAAGCCTTGGTAGCAGCAAGTCTTGTGGTGATGAGGAAAAGTCAATGGTGCAGACCAGCAAGGTCTAGGGGACTTACCCAGCGAGGGTATGTCAGGGCAGGCCTGGAGCAACCAGGGGAGACCTTTGGTTTTGTTGAAGTCTTCTGGGGACCCACAAGCCGGCTGGCAAGGGATCGCGAAGACGCCTCGGGAGGATTCACTCAACAGGGGCCCACGGTCACTCGGGACGGTGTAGGCCTCTGATTTTGGGAGGATCTCTGCTAGAGGCGGGAACCACACGTGGTCCAAAGCACAAGTTCGTAGAACGTCGTGAAGGGGTTGCACTCGACAATAGTGCACGGTACCCGGGGCTGCGGTTCCTCGTCGCTCGTGGGGTCCACTTGCCTCAGCTTCGCTGGGGACTCACGATGGCCTTGGAGAAGTCAGGAAATCCTCTTCCTGGGCTGCAGGGACTTCGGGCTCCGGCGGGAGCGGTGTAGTTTGCGACCGTCGTTTGTAGTTTTTGGTGCCTGCCAAGCAGGGGAGTCACTCCTTGACTCCAAGGAGATTCTTCAGTCTTCCAGAGGTAGTGGAACGTCGAAGGTCCAGGATTCTTCTTAAGAGCGTCGTCCAGGGAGATCTGGGGTGCAATGCACAGGTTCCCCTCTTATACTAGAAAGAAGGGAGGGACTAGCTCTATGACCCCACCTATGGGAGGGTCAGGGGAGGGGTGGCTACACCCACTTCCCTTTGTCCAGTTTCGCGCCAGAGCAGGGGCAGGTAGCCCCTGAGCTGGTTTGAACTGGCATATGCACAGAGGAGCCTTCTGCTCCCACAGTGCAGGACTTCAAAGCACCCTAGGAGTGCACCCACCCAACCCCAATACACTAAACCCTGTCTGGGAGGTGGTCACACCCCCTTGGGACAGGATACCTATTGTTGGGCCTCCTCCACTGCGAGTGTCGGTCATCAGCAGGAGGGCAGCCCAGTGTCTGTGACTGGTGGCATCCATTTTGTGATGCCAGGGCTCTTCAGGATTCTACCACGTTTCCACAGTAGTTACATGTCTATCCCTCTAGAAGGGTGGGATCATACTCCCACACCAGTTACTGGTGTGGGGGTATGATTCCAAGGTGTTTGACACCAAACACGACATGTTTTGATGCAGCCATTCCAAAGTTAGCATTTACCGCGAGGATATAATGCACTTAAGAGTATATGGTTTGGCTGCATTCACAAACAGCCCCAGAGAATAGACTCTGAGAGCTGCCGAGGGGTCCTGCTCAGGCAGAGGCACCCTCTCACATAGGAACTAAGCACCCTGCCCTCAGGATTGATAGGGCCTGCCTTAGGGGTGACTGATAAGTTGAAATGTGTGTGCAGGAGAGATATAGGGGACCTATATCTCAGTGAGGGGTGCTAGCACCTCCTCACCCAGGCTGCAGTAGCAGGCCTGTGGTGTCAGATTTAGTCTGCTTCCCAGGGGTGGTATAATACATGCTTCAGCCCCTGGTAGGCCTGTGAAGTACCTATGCCCTTGGTACCTAAGGTACCATATACTAGGGACTCATAAGGTACCACAGTATCCAATCACTAGTGCACCTAGAGTGCACTCCAAGTCGTTTAGAGAGAACAGAGAGGCTGGGGCCCTGATTGGCAGGGTCCCAGCCAGACTATAGCCAGAAACCAGTGTAAACATCAGAAAAAAAGTGGGGGCAACGCACAAGTTACTAACTTGTGTAACGATATATCTGTAAGAGACAGTAGTTAGTGATAGATTCCTTACCTTAGAATATCCCCAGGCGTCAGGCTGGATCCGGAAAGTTTTGCGTAGCAGTACCCTTGCGCGTCGGTAGGCGGCGTCGTGCGGCTCCGCGTCCGTCGTCGGCGTCGTGATCGCCGGGATGACGTCGCGGGCAGTACTTAGGCGCCGCCCCTGCGCGCTGACGTCAGTTCTGTACACGACTTTCCGCGCCAGGAACGCAGAGCCATGCAAGAAGCTGACACAGGTGTCTGAAAAATACTAGGGCCCTGAAAGGGATGTCCTTAACCCTAGAAATCAGTTCGCAGAACGGGAGGATGGGTGGGCGGTAAGGAATCTATCACTAACTACTGTCTCTTACAGATATATCGTTACACAAGTTAGTAACTTGTGCATCTGAAAGAGACACGTTAGTGATAGATTCCTTACCTTAGAATAGATACCCCAGCAATACCAACCCCGGTGGTGGGTCTGCGAACAAAGATCAGACAAGGAAGTCCTGGAGGACAGAACGGCCAAAGAAGCCGTCCCTCCGGACCTGACTGTCAAGGCAGTAATGCTTAGTAAACGTGTGCAGCGAGGCCCACGTAGCTGCCTGACAGATAACCGGCAGCGGAACACCGCGGCCCAAGGCCGTGGTAGCAGCCGTTGCCCTGGTGGAATGGGCACGCAGCCCAACAGGAGGCTCCTTCTTGGCCAAAGAATAGCAGGTCTTGATGCACAAGGTAACCCAGCGGGAGATGGTCCTCTTGTGCACCGCCCGACCTTTTTGGCGCCCACGTAGCCAACAAAGAGCTGGTCATCCACCCGGAAGTGTTTTGTGCGGTCGATATAGAAGGAGAGCGCACGTTTTGGGTCCAGACGGTGGAGCCTCTCTTCCTCTCTGGAAGGATGCGGAGGCGGAAAGAAGGTGGGCAAAGTGATGGTCTGCCCAATGTGGAAAGCAGTAACCACCTTTGGCAAGAAGGACGGACGCGTCCGAAGAACAACCTTGTCTGGATGAACAGACAGAAAGGGAGGTTTGCAAGAAAGAGCCTGGAGCTCACTCACCCGCCGAGCGGAGGTGATGGCCACCAGAAAGGCTGCCTTTAGAGTGAGAAGACGAAGAGGACAGTTATGCAGAGGCTCAAAGGGAGCGCACATTAAAAGGTAAGAACCAAGTTCAAGTCCCACTGAGGCATCACAAACGGAACAGGAGGGAAGAGGTGAGTAATGCCTTTTAAGAACCTGTTAACAACAGGGGACTTGAAAAGGGAGGGCTGATCAGGGAGCCTGAGGAAGGCCGAGATAGCACAAAGATAACCCTTGATGGTACCCAGGGCAGAACCCTGTTGGGCCAGAGAGAGAAGGAACAGAAGGACCTCAGAAAGAGGGGCAGAAAGGGGATCCACAGCCTTTGCTGTGCACCATGCCACAAATTTGTTCCACCTGCAGGCGTATACCACCTTAGTGGAGGGACGCCTGGCTGCCAGAATCACATCACAAACTTCGGGAGGCAAGTCGAAAGGAATCAACTGCCGCCGCTCAATCTCCACGCAAGCAGGTGTAGACTGGACAGGTTCGGGTGGAGGACCGTCCCCTGCTGCTGCGACAGAAGATCCTCCCGAAGAGGCAGACGGATCGGGGATCTATGCTCATATTGAGTAGCTCGGGATACCAAACTCTTCGAGCCCAGTCCGGAGCCACAAGAATGACTTTGGCCCGGTCGTGCCGAATCTTCTTCAACACTCTGGGTAGAAGTGGTATAGGCGGAAAGGCGTACAACAGACCGCAACTCCACTCGCGACGAAAAGCGTCGCCGAGCGAGTGCCGCCTTGGAAATTCCAACGCGCAGAACTGATGACATTGCGCGTTCTCTTCGGTGGCGAATAGATCTAACCAAGGCTCTCCCCACTGTAGAAAGAGTCCTTGCGCCACTTCCGAGTGAAGACGCCATTCGTGATCCATCATGCACCTGCGGCTGAGTTCGTCCGCCCTGGCGTTCAGAGAACCTGCCAGGTGTTGAACCATCAGGAACATGCCCTGATGTTCCAGCCATGTCCAGAGGCGCAGAGCCTCCTGGACAAAGGGTCCAAGACCCCACCCCGCCCTGTTTGTTGCAGTACCACATGGCGGTGGTGTTGTCTGTGAACACCTGCACTACCTTCCCTTTGACAGAGGGAAGGAATGCCTTGAGTGCAAGCCGGATCGCCCGGAGCTCCAGAATGTTGATATGGAGCCGGGACTCCGCCGGAGACCAGAGGCCTCTGATCTCCGCCTCTCCCATGTGACCGCCCCATCCCAGAAGGGACGCGTCCGTCACAACTGTATGCTCTGGCTGGGGAAGGGAGAGGGATCTGCCCATGACCCATTGCCGGTTCGAGAGCCACCACTGCAACTGTTTTGCAGTCCCCTCCGAGATCTGGACGTGATCGGACAGGTTGCCCTGGTGCTGCGCCCACTGGAACTTCAGGTCCCACTGCAGAGCCCGCATATGCCATCTGGCATGATTGACCAGCAGGATGCAGGAGGCCATGAGGCCCAGCAGCCTCAGGGTCATCCTTACCGAAACCCAGGATAAAGGCCGAAAGATCGGAATCATAGCCTGAATATCCCGGACTCGCCGTTCGGGAGGATAGGCCCGAAACTGCGTCGTGTCCAGAACTGCTCCGATGAAAAGGAGCTGTGGAGAAGGAATTAGATGCGACTTCGGCACATTGATGGAGAACCCCAGCGAGTGCAGGAGTTCGGCCGTAGTCTGGAGGTGGGAGACGACTGCCTGGGACGAGCCCGCCTTCAGCAGCCAGTCGTCGAGGTAGGGGAAGACTGAAACCCGGCCCGGCGCAGATGAGCTGCGACCACCGCCATCACTTTCGTGAACACCCGAGGGGCACTTGTAAGGCCAAAGGGGAGCACGGTGAACTGAAAATGCTCGGGGCCTACCGTGAACCGAAGGTAACGCCGGTGGGCCGGCAGGACGGGGATGTGGAAATATGCGTCCTGCAAGTCCAACGCTACCAGCCAGTCTCCAGGGTCGAGGGCAGTCAAGACCTGAGCTAGGGTGAGCATCTTGAACTTCTCCTTCCGGAGGAAGCGATTGACGTTCCGGAGGTCCAAGATAGGACGCATGTCCTCCTTGTCCTTTTGGGCACCAGAAAGTAGTGGGAGTAGCAACCACGCCCTACTTCTGGGGTCGGAACATGCTCGATGGCCCTCTTGGTCAAGAGGGCCGTGACTTCCTTCTGTAGAAGCACCAAGTGATCCCCTGACATGCGGTGGAATTGAGGTGGCATGGCTGGGGGTGGTCTCGAAGGGGAGGGAGTAGCCCCTTCGGACAATGTCCAAGACCCACCTGTCCGAGGTGATGGTGCGCCAGTGGGGAAGGTGATGGCGGACCCTGCCCCTACGGGCGTGCCGTGCACCTGAAAGGAGGGACTAGGAGGGCTTGGAGGCCGCGGACGGGTTGGAGGTGGTGGCCTGACCCGCACGCTGGTTGCCCGATCCGCCACGGCGGAATCCACATCCTCGGCCACGCGAAGACGCCTGCTGCGCGGGCCGGTGGCTGGGCTGCTGACGTGAAGGGGCGCCCCTACCGTGGCCACGATAGGGGCGAAAAGCAGAAGGCAGCGGAGGGCGTGTAGCAGAAAGGCCCAGGGACTTGGCAGTAGCCCGTGAGTCCTCAAAGCGCTCCAACGCATGGTCTGCTTTGGACCCAAAAAGACCGACTCCATCAAAGGGCATGTCCATGAGAGTATTCTGGACATCCCCTGAAAAACCAGTGGTTCTCAGCCAGGCGTGGCGTCGGAGCGCCACCGTCGTTGCAATCGACCTGCCCAGCGAGTCGGCGGTGTCAAGGCCACAACGGATAGTGTATTTGGCCGCATCCCTTCCTTCCGCAATGGCGCGGAAAGCAGTGCCTGGACCTCCTCAGGGCACTGGGGCAAAACATCCGCCACCGAATCCCACAGAGAGTGGGTATATCGGCCCAAAAGACAAGCGGTGTTAACGGACCGCAAGCCAGCACTGGAGGAAGAAAAACCTTTCTTCCCAAACTGATCCAGGCGTTTGGATTCCCTATCCGGAGGAGCGGTAGGGAAGGCGGTTTGGGAAGCGGAGGCTTGGACAACCAAGCTCTCAGGAGTGGGGTGGACAGAAAGAAACAGGGGTCGCCCGGAGCGGGCGATGGCGTCGTGACACGTTCCGATCCACAGGAGCCCCTGTGTTGGGCTTGGACCAGGCGCCCAAAGAACGTCCGTGAGGGCGTCGTTAAACGGCAGCACAGTCTCCGCAGAGGAGGCTGCCGGCTGAAGCACCTCTGTCAAGATGTTAGTCTTGACCGTCAAAGTAGGGAGCTGGAGACGTAAGGCCCCAGCAGCCCTACGCAACACCGTACCGAAATTGGCCCCCTCCTCCGTAGCCACGGGAGGAGACAGCATGCCAGTGTCAGGAGAAGTATCCAGACCACTGGCCTCCCTAGACTCTCTGTCCAGTCCTCATCATACTGACAGTTGCGTGTCAGAGGGTCATCAGACCCCTCCCAGTCCCTCCTGGTCCTCCTCTGGTTCAAAATAAGGAGGAGGAGGGACATTTGGGACCCAAGGTCCCATCGGCGCCGGAGCCGGCGTCGAGCGACGTCGCTCCGGGTCCATGTCCGGAGCCGGAAGGAACTGGGGGACGACGCCGCCCGGAGCCCAGGGCGGCGTCGAGAACGGCACCGGAGACATCGGCGCCGGCGGAGGTGTCGTGAGGTCGACCGGCGTCGATGGGAGTTGTGGAGCCGGGATCGAGGCCGGAGCCGGAGCCGGGATCGAGGCTGGAGGCTCGGGCGACGCCGGGGCCGGAGCCGCCGGCGACGCCGGATCAACCCCATCAGGGCCCGCGGGGCCCGAAGGCGCACCGGAGGGGCCTGAAGGCCCGAAGAGGCGGGCCATGGCCGACAGGAACTCCTGTACCTTGGCCGGATCCGCCCCCGAACCCGGGAAGGGCGGGTATGACGGGGCGACTCCACAGGCAAGTCCGGGGCCGCGGGGGCGGGACGGTGCCGGGAGGGGCCTCAGCCGAGTCGCGAGACCGGCGAGGCGAAGTCCGAGAGCGACGATGCTTCTTGGACTTCTTGTGTCGAGACTTACCGGACGAAGAAGACTTCGACGCCGACGACCGGTGTGCACTCCGCGAGCGACCCCTGGACCTCTCACGCGACCGGGGCTTCCGCGGAGCCGAATGCCGGGCCTCGAGGAGCTTTCGAGACCGCTCTCGCAAAGCCTTCGGGTTGAGGGCCTGGCATTCGGGACAAGACTCGGTGTCGTGGCCTCGGCCGAGGCAGAAGAGACACTCCCAATGCGGGTCGGTGACGGACATCATCCGCGCACAGGCGCCGCATCGCTGAAGCCGGGCATCCCTACGACACCTGAATGGTGGAAAAAGACAGTGAAAAAATCACCAAAAAGTATGGTCAAAAATTGACCAGGGCACTGCTCTTCCCGGATCTGCGCTTACTGGCGCGGAAAAAGAAGAACTGACGTCAGCGCGCAGGGCGGCGCCTAAGTACTGCCCGCGACGTCATCCCGGCGATCACGACGCCGACGACGGACGCGGAGCCGCACGACGCCGCCTACCGACGCGCAAGGGTACTGCTACGCAAAACTTTCCGGATCCAGCCTGACGCCTGGGGATATTCTAAGGTAAGGAATCTATCACTAACGTGTCTCTTTCAGATATAAGAGGCAGATCCTACTCTCCTACACAGATCATCCTTGATAAACTGGAAGAATGACCGTCTGAGAGAACGGACTTAGGACCTTTTTATAATCTTAAAGGTCCACTCCATAGAACAGGAAGGAGGTAGAATGATGAGGACTCTGCGGCCAAATAAAGTATCCACCATAAAGAGTGTTACTAACGATAAGTAGCTTGGTTTTCTGACAGATATGTCTAACGACAGGTTCCTCACTTTTTCAATCGATACTAAAGCAGTACCTCTCAAAAGGTGGAGAGTCTGAGGAGTGAACTTTTACCAAGAAATCCTGCAGAACAGTGCAGGTGAAATGGAGAATGCAGATTTGAGAATCAATACAGTAATGCATGGTGAAGGTTTGGACAGACACCCAGGTGGCTGCGCCGATCACCGCACGCAATGCCGGTCTTGGCTGTGGTGTAATGGCCCCTAAGGCCCTCAGGAAGCTTCTTTTAGGCCAGGGCATAGCATGTCTTTATGCACAAGATGATCCCCTGAACAAGAGTCGCTTCTGGTCCTCTTTGCCATTATTTGCACAGGCAAAGTGAATAAAAAACTAGTTATCCATCTGAAGCTCTTTGAAGTCTATGTAAAAGCAAAGAGGAAAAAGCCTCTCCTCCTCTTAAGAGGGTGAGGTACAGTGCAACGTGCAGGGAGAGCGACGGGCTGCCCCACATGAAAGAGCAATACCACTTTCGGCGAAATGTAAGCGTGAGTTTGCAGAACCAATTTACCAGCGAAAAAGAGGCAATGGATGGTTGCTCTGACAGCACCTGCAGCTTGCCGACATGGCACACAGACATAATTACAATGAGAAATGCTGTCTTGATGGTCTGCAATCTCAGACAACAACTTGTGCAAGGGCTTGAAGAGTGCACACATTAACAACATTAAGGTCCCACTGAGGCATAAAGAAAGGTGCAAGGAGAAACACTTATGAGATACTTCAAATATAGAATCACAACTGGTGACTGGAATGCCAAATCTTAGTTGTCATATCGCCGGCAATTAAACAACTGTTCCTCCTCCTTTTCTACTTTAAAATTTTTTTTTTTAGAATTAGTAAAAATGCGGACAACTGCCCGCTTAATCTGCAAATTTGGTGATACAACACTGTAAATGTTGGCTCCTTGGAGCACATCACACCCACCTCCCACGACAGCTACTGGATATGAATTTTAGACTGAAGAGCAGTCCATGGTGAAAGTCGCTAATCATGGTTCTTTGTCACAATAAGAGGGTTTACAGTCAGAGAATTGCAGGAAAAGGCAGCTAGCACAACTCCGAGAAAACAAGGCTCCCATTTTCGGCTTTACTAGTGCCCACGCCTTACTTCATATACTTTGCAGTAAATGAATGAAGCTTAATACAAGTTGAAAACAACACGTAGTGAAACTAAATGCCAAAGTCAAAATCTTAACATACACTGATCAAAATTTGATTTCATGAATCTTTTTTCTCGCTTCCCATCTTTTTTATTTGACACAAACTACCATTCATTGCATAAATTTCCTCTCTCCTGCTTCCAATAGTATGTACATAGACACCTCCATATTTCTGGAAAAGTTTCATCACTCACTAAGGTATTCTGTAGTGGAACTTCAAGGGTATTTAGAGCAGAGCAATTCCTGGCAAATGAGGACAAAAAAAAAAAAGTCAAGATACCAATTCTGATTTTTTGTTATAACTGTTTTAGTTCTAAATTAGGCATTTTTTTGATGCTGTCGAAATACGTTTGAACGAAAAAAATAATTCAAACCCTGTCAAAATTAAAAAAAAATCTTTTGCAAGAATACACCTATTGGTGGGACGACCGTTAACAATTTCTAGCTGTTATCAGGTTGGGATGGGAGGTAAATGCTTTACTGTCTTAGGGTCACAGGATTTAAAGCCACACTTCACGCATATCTCAGATCTAGGCGGTACAAAAATCTGCCCACACCTAGTTTAAAATTGTGATCGTAATGTGTCAATCACTCAACATTGCGTTTAACCTGCCCTAAGGTATTTCAAGAGACTTCTCGTACACGTTTTATACAATCCTGATTGATATCACCCAGACCCCCAGCCTCTTCTTTTTTCTTTACTCCCCCTGCCGCTATTTTATACGTAACATATAACGAGATACTCGGGATATACATTCAGTCAGTCCTACAATCGATATGCTGTTATAAATCTGACTGTTTATATTCCATTGTATGGCTATCTCTCAGTATATAAGATCACATATTGCATTTTGTTCTTTGGGAAACAAAACGCAATTTAAAAAAATTATTAAAAAACAAAAGATTGCGTTCTCCACTAAATGGTGGTAAAGCAGCGCGAAGCACATACATTCCACCATTACTAGAATGAGAATCAATAAATACACAGTGCACATTACTTAACGCACAACAGGGGCGTCTTTTGTATGAAAACAATTGTTGGAAAGGGGTAAGTGCTTCCCCGAGCACATTTAAAGATGTTGACTTTCTCGTAAATGGAGTGCTTTAAGATTTAGAAACAAACACATTATCGTTTGCAAAAGACACACTCGAGAAGGCAGATTGGAGAGAGTACACGTACGTCACGGCAGCTTCTGCTTTTAACTCTACAGTTTGTAAGGAGAGTGTCCCCCAAGGGTCCTATGTGGCTGGGGCTTTTTTTCCTTCCAGGAGAACATGTGAAAACATTAGGCTGTCGTCCATCATCTCAAAGGGCCCAAACTTCAAGGTGCCGCGCACCTAAGTTTAACTTCGGTGCGTAAATACTCCATTTAGGAGTGTAAAATCACACTTTGTGCCCCACGAATTTACATTCGTAAGCGTGCTTACATAAACGTAATAGAAATGGGTGTTCGCAAATGTGTAGCAGAAACATTCTCACCCCAGATAGGGTTAGGGATTTACTACTGTCAAGAGCAGGAGTAGGTCCGTGGTCAGCAAAGGAGTGATGATGGAACATCCCCCACATTTGGGAGGGTGTAGCAGAGAGGGGTTTCTACAGCAAAGTGATGAAAAACAATCCACCCAGATTCAATGAACAGAAAACATTTTTTAAGCACATGTAGGGACCTGCTTTGCGTGTTTTCCTGAAGCACTGGGCTGCAATAACTGAATGTAGAAAGACAGCAAACCAAAATGTGCAAAAGAACAGAACTCCGCATCTGGACGAGTCAAAACTGGACTACTTCTGAGAGTGACAATAAAAATATGAACGTGGAGCCGAAACAGTCTTCGGACGCCAATAGCCGAGAGATACAAACCTGGCCCACCTCTCGTCTCACTACAAGACAAAAGATCCAGCAGAAACCACTCAATTTTCTGGCTTTGACAGCCAGTGGTGGGCTACAGCTGGCCACGAGGAAGCCTAAACCTCCCTGACAGGGCCGTAACTTAGGCCCCTTTGTTGCTGTGGGACCCTCAATCCTTCGGAGGCCCCCAGCCCTCCAGGTACCCCATTCAGGACAAGGCCAATGAATATCTGGGGGGGAACAGACCGACAGACACACACACCTTCTCAGAAGACTCCAGACCATACAGAACACTGCAGCCAGACTCATCAGGATCTTCCTCAACGGACCATCATCACTCCTCATCTCAGAAACCTCCACTGGCTCCCTATCCAGAAAAGATGCCAGTTCAAGATACTCACACATGCCTACAAAGCTCTTCACGACCAAGGACCTTCCTACATCAACCACCGACTGAACTTCCATCTGCCCTCAAGACACCTGTGCTGCGCCTCACATGCCCTCATACATTTCCTCCGCAGCGAGGGCCGCTCCTTCTCCTACATCACTGCCAAGACCTGGAATGACCTGCCCCTCTACTTCCGAACAGCACCCTCTCTGGCGGACTACAGAAACAGACAAGACCTGGCTCTTCGACGGAGACCTGGCACCCTCAGCGCCCAGATGCCCTTGGGGGTGACAGTGCCACGCTTCACAAATTACTAATTGAGATATATATATATATATATATATATATATATATATATATATATATATATATATATATCCGCATTACTCCATTCCTTCGTTCGACCAAACAGAATCACTGGAGCACGGACCACAGATAGGTGCAAATTTTCGTTTTTATTGTTCACACAAGCACCAGCAGCATAACGCGTTTCGGCTCCGAGGAGCCTTGATCACATGACGCGCTCAACAGTGTATGGGTAATTTATACACATCTTTTTCTTTAGGTTTTCTTTCTTTCTGATTTTTAGTCTTTTTACTCTTTTTATGTTAAAGTGACATGTGCCTTATGTGCAAAGTAAAGCAAAGTATAGACAAACAAAATGCATAGTGAATTCCGGTATTTTGATTATTGGCATAATTAGATTGTTCAGGTATAAATACCATATAGTTATGCATAAATATAAATAAATATAAACATAATCATGACATTTGTTTTTTCTATCTTGGTTTAAATACCTCTTCAAACAATTCTGTACAAATGAATATTTGAAATGTTACTACAAATACAGTACTAATTGAGAAAATAAGTTACAATCTTTACTCTATCACATAATTTAAATTATCTAAAATCCTGTGCAAAATATGCTAATTAAGAGTGTTCTAAAATTTCTAAAACCCATCTAAAACCGTGTACAAAATAGTGTATAAAAATGTTGTAAAAATGTTAATCAGGCGTTGCGGTGAAGTAAATTTCTAAGTTTTTTCAAGTTTACTTTAAAGTTCTCAGTATCTGTGTATCCCTAATTTATTTATTTCTCATGAAGATTGTATCACTCATTATTAGAGGCAAGTATGTAATTCCTCTGTGATATTAAGACCCTTAGGATGCTTTGTATCGAGGTCTAGAATATATCTGGTTTCTAGACGTCTTAGGGCTTTTTCTCTATCCCATCCTCTTTTACATAATGGGATGGAATCAATAATAAAATAAGTGAGTTGTTTAGGATCCGCTTTGTGTGCTTCCTCAAAATGTCTAGCTACAGGGTAGGTAGCATCCTTGTTTTTAATTGCTCTAATGTGCTGGAGTATCCTCTTGTGCCCCTGTAGTATAGTACTACCCACATATCTTAGGGCACATGGACACTCCAGCACATAGACCACATGGTCCGTTTTACAACTCAAGGATTTAGATATGGGTTTAACTTGGTCACTAAATGGAGTGTCATAGGTGGTTCTGTTGATCCCAAATTGACATGCTTTACATGTTTTACAGCGAAAGAATCCCTTTCTTTGGGACAACCATGTATTCTTAGTTTGAGCAAATGGATCATTTTGGACCAAGACATCGCGCATAGAGGTTGATCGTTTGTATGTTATAGACACATTTTTAGGTAGATTTTGCCCAATGACAGGATCGTCTAAAACAAGAGGCCAATTAGTTTCTGATGATTATTCTAATTATATATATAGATATATATATTTCCTCACCAAACAAGTATCACGCTGCACTTCTCCCAGATTTAGTTTATAAAGATTTATTCAAGCCATTTACACTCCTTCTCCACCTACGCGTTTCGACCAGCAGGTCTTGGTCACGGTGACCAAGACCTGCTGGTCGAACGCGTAGGTGGAGAAGGAGTGTAAATGGCTTGAATAAATCTTTATAAACTAAATCTGGGAGAGTGCAGCGTGATACTTGTTTGGTGAGGAATTGTCGTTCGGGGCAAGTCCGGCCCCGCCACGCGCACCAGCTGTGAGAAGTGCGCCCTTCGTTCTTGGACTGCTTTGTTGATGAATATATATATATATATATATATATATATATTCACTGAAAAAACCATAGGTTTCAGGCACGTTATAGTGAGAAATTCGCATTAAAAAAACCTTAGAAATTCACTGAAAAAAAACAGAGGTTTCAGGGACGTTCTAGTTAGTTGGACATTTCACTCGTACAAAACCTGAGAAATTCGGCCGTTAAAGTTAGTTCAGCTAACTATAACTCGCGCCCCCGCAATGCACTGCTGATGACGTCACATATTACATCATTCATGACATGGTCAGTGACATCACTGATGACATCATCCACGTGATAATCTGATGCACCTCCTCACACCCTAATAAAACCTTTTAAACACCCACTCTAAAAAACAGACTACCAATATCGAAACCATAGACAAACCAATAGCAGTAAGTACATACCTGCTCAGTGATTCCTAGGTCTACACACACATCCACTCATTCACCCATACAGTAACTCATACATGCGGTCACTCATCAATAAAGCACCATTGTATGCACTTATACACCTATACATACACTCTCACACCGCCACTCATCCATAGACTTACTTACACACTTCCTCAGTCATGCAAAGAATCAATCACACCAATTTACTCACCTATACAGTTATACAGAGACCACCGTACTTATTTATACAAATACTAACACATACTTACTCTTTTATACAATCACTGATACAAGCAAACACTCATCCATACAGCCACTCTCACAATCACTCACTCATGTATAGTCATTTATAAACTCCAACACTCACATATACGACCTTTCACATATGTAGTTACTCACACATATACCACTGAGACATCCATTCACACACCAACACACCCATACACTCACTCACCCACCCATACAGCCCTTCACAGATGCACTCTTGAACCCATACACCCACTGAATCACCCACTCACACATCTATGCACAGTCACCCAACCCCCCACCCACTCACACAGACACTCAGGCACCCATACAGATCCCCCGGGGCATGGCCAGACTTTTCTAATTTTAATTTTTTTATTTATATGGAGGGGGCCACGTGGCCCCCTCCTCAGACCAATTATGGCCCGGCGACCTCTTCCCCGGGCCGGCCTTTTCCTTTTTTATTTTTTTTATTAGAGGGGAGGGGGGCCGCGTGCCCCCTCCCCCCGTGCCACTTTTGGCCCTGGGGACCCCATCCCCCATGGGCGTGGCCTCTGTGATTGGGACCGTGGGGGGAGCCCCAATGCCCCCACGGTCCCGCCGGCTCCCAGTCTCCTGCGGGAGCCGGCATTGCTTTTGAGCAAGGGGAGCTGCTGACATGCAGCTCCCCTTGCTCAAAAGCAATTCTGCTTTGCTTAATTATAGCGAGAGCAGGTTTCCCTGCTCTCGCTTCAATGAAACAAAGCAGAGTTTGCTATGACAGGGCGAGAGCCTCAAGGCTCCCGCCCTGCCATAGCAAACAGCAATGTCCCGGGGTGGGCACCACGGGACATTGCAGGAGCCGGCCCTGGGGGTGGCGGTCCCCAGGGCCATCAAGGGCTCCAGGAGGGGCCGCGCGGCCCCCCTCCCCATGTTTGCAAAGCCCCGGGGAGGTGGTGGTCCCCGGGGCCAGGGGTCCGTAAAGGATCCCCAAATTTGAATATTTGGTGCCCCGGGAGGTGGTGGTCCCGGGCGTGTGGGGGCTCGTGAGGCCCCCCACACTTTTGCACAATGCCCCAGGGAGGTGTCGGTCCCCGGGGCTGCGGGGACCCCCGCCACATTTATGCATGCCCCCGGGACCTGGCCCACCCGGGGGCTTAAATACAACGAAGCGCGGGAGTCCGCGCTTCTTTTTTTTTTTTAATTTTCTCGGCCGGATTCGCAACCCCAGCGCAAATTCAGCCGATTGTTTTTTTTTAAAATGCTTTTTTTGGCCCTGGGGGTCCTTGTGGGACCCCCTGAGCAGGCCTAGGGGGTCAGGGTGTTTGTACCCTGCCCCCTTTTCATGTTTTTTATCTTTGTTTCACCCTTTTTCTTGTGACTCGGTTACCGAGTCACAAGATGGCTGCCAACAGTTCCTGGTTTGGAGTGTTGGCAGCCAATCAGAGTGAAGCTCGTGACAGGGAGGGTTCGCGAACCCTCCTCGGTGCTCAGATAGATATTTTTCTTTTTCTAATTTCTCAGGTACTACTGAACGGATTTCCACCATTTAACAAAAAGGGCTCATTCTGAACCAAGACCTACCTTTTTGCCAAATTTGGTGTAATTCCGTTCAGCAGTTCGGGCTGTAGCTTTGTCTAAAGTTTCCTATGGAAATTAACATGGGGAAAACGCGTTTTGGGACCCCCCTTTTTTCTCGGCTCCCGCTTGACGAATCACCCCGAAACTTTCAAGACAGAAGCTGACCGGAGCGGGCCACTAGTTTTGAAAATTTCGCGAAGATTCGTCAAACGATGCCAAAGTTATTGGGAAAACAAAAAACGCTTTTTGAATAGAAACGCGGTCCTAACTATAACTACCTACTGGCGACCGCCAGTAGGTAAGGTAATGTAATGTAATGTAATGTAATGATATATATATATATATATATATATATATATATATATATATATATATATATATATATATATATGTATATGTATATATATATATATATATATATATATATATATATATATATATATATATATATATATATATATATATATATGTTTTGGTCCTTTCAACAAGCACCTGTGACTACAATTAGTGTTGCTACAAAACGCTAACCAAGACCCTAACGATCCAGAGGTAGAGAAAATGAGGAAAGGAAAGTGATATAGCCGCCAGTTTAAAATGTGGAAAACAAGCACTGATGAGCTGAAACATTTTAATCAACAAACTTGCAATAGCATGCCTTATATTTCAGAGAGCCTGTGGTGATTTCTGAAATGTTTTCTACATTAAAAAAAATAAAAATAATAATAATAATTGCAGCACAACACAAATAATAAACAAACCAGTGACGGATCCAGATTAAAGAATGGAAGCCAGATACAGTAGCAGTAACTGGCAAATACAAGTCCAAGACGGCCCCGCGATTCACACAGCAAGGTGGTTATCGCTTGGCAGACTACAAAAGTCATTAGAAAGGGAGATAATTAAGGGAACGAGAAATAAAGAAAGGGATTGTAGAAGACCGGTGACTAACATGCAAAGATTGGAATTGGGGATAACAACTCGTCGGATATTGGCTAAACTTCGCAAGCACAATTAAGGAAGCCATTACATATCTGCGACTTCAAAACAACCGGTTTTAATTGGAAAATCTTTCCCAACATAACAAGTCTGAGGCCGGCACCAACCTCATGGGAGTGGACCTTTGATTACGAAGAAACGTTGAATATTGGACTTAATGAGTTACAAATGTTTCTATTTTACCATACTTAAAGAAAAAATTGTGCAAGGAGACTTGCTTTATTAGTATTGTTTAATTAACTCAAATATACCAGACGAAGTCTGGGCCACTTATTTGACCAAGCAACTAGCCAGGAAGACTTCCACTATAGGTGACACACTCCAGGATCGATTAATTTAATCTGCAGTAGCCAATGAGGAAACACTTCCAAGTTTAAGATGTTTAACATACAACAAACACAGTACCCCAGACTTAGGGGTTTGGCAGAACTACTTTCTATTCTGTAAATCTAAAATAACAAAAATGATTTCCTAAGCGAGAGGGGGATGGTGCTACTGGTCCAAACAGTATACCCTCCGCCATCTATACAGAACATCATTTGTTTTGGGCTGGCAAATTAACTTCCCTATTCAACGTTGCATCCATCACGGGAACAATACTTGATGAGTGGCGAGGATCCATACTAAACCAGATGTTATTCCCTTAAACCAGAGAGGATTCCTGAAGGGTACAGGGACACTAACAAAATTTTGACTCTGGCATTTACCATCGACAAACATACAAAAATAAAATTGGCTGTCCATTTATATTTGGTGGACTTTAAATCATCGTTCGACTGTGTGGATCATGGGAAACGGAGTACAGCACATCAAATGGGGCATTCCATCGACAGAGTAATTCCGCATCTCGACACCAATACCTGGACTTGGATAAAAATAAGGAATGGCTCCCGCCTTTCGAGGAAAATAATGGCCAACAAGGGCCTCAAGTAGGGGTGTGTGCTTACGCCATTTCTTTTTAACCGTTTCCTAGCAGATCTGGCAGAAATCTTGATTTGACAAACTGCTACTCCCCTGCTGTTGGGCTCTTTTCGTCCAAACCACCTGCTGTAGTCAGATGATGTTTTCTTCTGTAGTTCTACTAGAGTTGGTCTCCAGCGTCACTATTGAAGTGCGCTTATGGTAACGCATTTTAAAATAAATAGAAATAAGATAAAAGTTCTTTTCAAGCCGCAACAAGTGCCTCACAACGTGGCTATTAAACAAGCAGCCTCTGGACAAAGTGGACACATACAAGTATTTGGGTGTCTTGTAAGACGATAAAGGCACTTTTCTTCCTCAAAGCCAATCACAACTAAGAAAAGGAAATGAGCTCTTAGCAGCTCTCTGTACTCTTTATAACAACCTAAAAAGCCAGAGTCTTCAGCCGACGCTAACCATCATGGCAGCAAAATTTCTAACACTCACTTTTGGCAGTGAGTTTCTTCTAGGTCGAGACTCCGCTTCCCTTGATGGTTTAATTATTAAGTTTTCAAGATCACTAAAATTGCGTCATCAGCACAGATTTGTCTAGGATTCGGCCTTACTAAGACAACAATAGCCAGACAGTGTGCCTTCATAAGGTGTTGTTTCAGATTAAAGCATTCCAGCGAAAATAGCCTTAATAACATACTCTGTTCGACAATTTCCAGTTTCCCTGAGTCGTTCTTCAAACTGTTCCTTGAAAGTGCAAAAAAAACAATGCAAGTGAAAGCTTTATGGGACCAGCTGTTACCATAAGAGACTTTTAAAAGGGTCTTAAACAAATGTATGAGTGAAAAATGTTTATCTGAAGACAAATTAGCTCCGTCAAAAAGATAGTACGCATGGATGCTGATCAATAGTTACAAGCAACTTGAACCAGCATCTTACTACAGTTCCACATATTCTGTATTTATGAAACAGACGTTTCTGATCCTCCCTGGCAGAGAAACTACCTTGGCTGGTGAAAGAGGGCATTGCATGCCGCCTCTAAAGCGCATGTCTAAAGAAAGTTAGGCAAGACTTACAGAAAAATGCCTTCAACTCTAGAGGCGTCCAAATTTGCAGGCAGGCTATTATTGCCTGCCTAAATCCCGACGACCCTATAGTGAATTGTCGTTTTATTAAATTCCTGACTAAATTTCAACAAGCTTGGAAATTAGGCGTGGTGAAGATTGTACACGCCCTGAGGTTCATAACGAAACGTAGATTGTTACATGTATTGTAAACTTTTTCTATTATTTCAACAAGTTATTTATTCTAATTTTTCTTTTTGCTATGGCTTTAATTAACTGATACAAATAAAAATTGAAATTAAAAAATTGAAATACTTACCAAAGAGCATTCTAGAACAACGCAGATGGTAACCTAGCAACAATGAAGTAAATTTGGACACCAAACTTTGCAGTCTCTCAAATACAAATAGCTGAATTTAAAAAAGTTAGAGAATATTTTGTTGCAGCATTACCAAAAAAAATTAACATCAACATAATAAGTGGAATGAATTACTAAACAGTTAATATAATATAAACATTACAAGTAAACTCCTGAAAGCAGCTTTCAAAACCTGGACTTTGTGAAATTTACTTATCCCCCAAGGCCTCAGGAGAGGTGCTTAGAGCAGTCTCATAGCATTAGAATCAGCAGTTCGCCCACGATGGAGTGGCACTAATTTCAATGTTACAGGTGGTGAAGCAAGACTCTTGTTTGGCCAGTGGTAGCGGTACAGAGTAGGACACCCAGATGATGAGTTCAACTCATTTGTTGGAGCAGGAGAGTCTCTGCACTGCCTACTAATTCAGGGAAGTCTTCCCCGAATACCGTAAAAAGTGGCAGACAAACTGGCGGCAGCAAGAGATATGTTGGCGCTCACTTATAAATCCAAATTTGTATGTCCAGTTTCTGTGGTTGCAGTAGACGACAGCACTCGATTGTCTATTTGTCTAGAGACAATGTCCCCAATTACAAATAATCCAACAGCCGGCACACCAATCACTCAATAAAAGTATGTTGTGCTCGCTGTAATTAATTTTTCTTTCTTGATTACTGTAATTATTCAAAATCCAGCCAGCCACCAAGTGTTTTGTCATGGTCTCTGTACACTGTTTGACTTCATCAGGGCTAGAAATTGTTAAGTATACAGCAGGAGTACTGCCAATTTTCAATATCCTCCATTTGCAATTCTCCACCGAACCATATGTCTTCGTGATCTCAATGTGCAACCAAAAATATATATATATATATATATATATATATATATATATATATATATATATATATATATATATATATATATTTCGCTCCAATTTCCACCTCGGCGCACACTGCACTCTTGATGACGGGTGCAGACACGAATGGAGGTGGGTCCATTCATAAACATCAAAGCTCCCGTGTCAGACACACACACTGCACTCGCGGGGTTCCTTCATCCATTTATTAAGCGAGGACGCGTTTCGGCGTTCTGCCTTCATCTGCTCGCATTTGGAAAATGAAACAGCATATCTGTGATGGTACTTTAAACTAACAGATGGCTTCTCATTGGACACAGTGGTAGAAGGAAGGAGGGGATTGGCTGATCGCATACCAATGTCCTTCTCCATTCTTGTTGATATAGCAGGATACATATCTCGGGAGTGTTCAATACAAATATTGCAGTCCCAATGACAGTTATCAGTCTTGCATATTACGCCGCAATGGCGGCTCCAAAGTATCCAAATACATACTTCTCCTCCCTTCACCACTGCCAATCGATTCAAGAGTACCTCACTCGTTGTTATGTTGACCCTTGTTGGGGCCATTAAAGCTACTGGGGTGACCCTATATCCCTCAGGACCTGGGTATTGGCAATACAACAACAATTGGTCCTGTCGGGTATTACAATTGCTTTGTTACGAGTATGTTAACTTGAAGAAAAAAACAATAATTCAATTTTTACTTCGACAAATGTACATTTTCAATTTGCAACAAAGAGAAATAAAAGTTTTCTAATTAGAACACACCGGGGAAACCACTTTTATAAAAGAATAAAGTTTTTATATACTTTTTGTTTTGTTTTTTCAAAGCAGGGCTGTCAAAGATACAATTAAATTGTAGGTAAAATGATTGTGACAATAGTGAAAAATGGTGAAAATGTGGTGATTGGTTTAATAGTGGTGCACTATATACACAACGTACATGAGTGACATAGGTGATTAGATACACAGACAATTTCTTCTATACATATACTGTCATTGATTTACACATGAATCCTAGACACAATGGCGAGTCTGTAATGAGGTCAAAGATACCGTGTGGACAGGTATGTAGTTATCGTCGACGTTTCGACCCTAGTATACAGCGCAACTGTGATGCGTCAGGAGCGGGTCTTCCTCAGGACTGGGGGCGCGGAAAGGACAGCTTGTGGTATTAAAGAGATTGGAGTCAGGGTGTGTTCAGAATGGGCGGCTAACCAAACGTATGGATAAACCAGTATAAAATTAATTAACTAAAAGGAGAGGGCTAGTTCCACCCCATCTTCCTATTTAGTAGCCCCTAAAGTAATTGAAACAACCGTGGGGAGAAGGAACCATTGTGACTTCCCACGTATAGGCTAATCAGTTAAAAGAGGCTGGTAGTACTGATCGAGGAAGCGAAGAATTAACGTGGTTAAAACGAATTACACAAACATGTGGAGAAGGAACTAATGCGACTCCCACGTGAATGCTAGTCAGTCA
Source organism: Calotriton arnoldi (assembly GCA_963921515.1). Taxonomy (NCBI): domain Eukaryota; kingdom Metazoa; phylum Chordata; class Amphibia; order Caudata; family Salamandridae; genus Calotriton; species Calotriton arnoldi. The sequence goes on from CAWUFW010007787.1 coordinate 388,308, forward strand.
GGCGAGATAAGTTGTACTAGTTTAGATAGCATGGGAACATCATGCTTATTTTAACCAGAAGTGAACAATGGCTGGGCTGCTGGTTAACAAAAATGAAGACAACCAACTTAATATGTTCTGCTTGAGGGCGCTGGGGTCAATAAATCAAGAAAGGTCAGAACCCTGCCAGCAGAAAAACGTGAGACCTTACCCAAAAATCCGTAATTAATAGGAGCTGGAGTCAATAAATCAAGAAAGGTCAGAACCCTGCCAGCAGAAAAACGTGAGACCTTACCCAAAAATCCGTAATTAATAGGAGCTGGAGTCAATAAATCAAGAAAGGTCAGGACTTCCACCATCCGGTTGGAGTCTCATCTCGTCGGTAATGAGTCTAAACAAAAAATAAGTAGTTGCTGTACATACGCCTTACGCGTTTATATGGCACATTCTAGAATTACTAAAGAAATTGGCATACCTTGTGAAAGAGCCGTAACCCAATTATCGGTAACTCGCTCAGTAATTCACAAATGATTCAGAGTTCAATATGCGGTCAGTCTTTGCTGAAAGAAGGAAAGTTCTATCAGAAACCGGGTGATCTCGTACACAGAGGTAAATCCGACACGAGCGCTGTGGTCAGCGTCTTACCAACAGAATGACTCAGCGATCTGGCATTCGTCAGGTGATTCTACAACAGCGCGGTGGAATCCGCTGTCTAATGACAGCACGCTGACGTCAGTGACAGCTAATGGAGCAAGCGAGCACGCTCCGGTGCAGCAGCTCGATTGGGCTGTAGTTCGAATGTAACGTGATGCCCCCACGGCAGGAGATAGTCTGATTAGGCGGCCAAAGAATATTAGCGTCATAGTTTATGGTTACTATAGACATGAAAGTCGTGTATGTAGTCCGTTACAATAAAGTGCAATTACCACGACTTGCGTAGAGGACAAATCACGTTTGAAAGGTAGTATGTTAAAACGTATGGATCTGAAACGTTATAAAGGCAAATTCAGATCCATACGTTTTAACATACTACCTTTCAAACGTGATTTATCCTCCAGCACAGAATATTCTCTATTGTGTTAATGAAATCGTAAAACAGAATGTAAATATGTCAAATTATACTGCAATTTTTATTCGTTCCATTGTTCACAATTAATTATAGTTTTCACACCGTCTCAAAGTGAATGCTACGCAAGTCGTGGTAATTGCACTTTATTGTAACGGACTACATACACGACTTTCATGTCTATAGTAACCATAAACTATGACGCTAATATCTAGGAGTCCATTTATTAAGCGAGGACGCGTTTCGGCGTTCTGCCTTCATCTGCCGAAACGCATCCTCGCTTAATAAATGGATGAAGGAACCCCGCGAGTGCAGTGTGTGTCTCTGACACGGGAGCTTTGATGTTTATGAATGGACCCACCTCCATGCGTGTCTGCACCCGTCATAAAAGAGTGCAGTGTGCGCCTAGGTGGAAATTGGAGCGAAATATGTTACTGGCGTGTTGCACCGCCATATGGGCAGCTGAGGCACCAGCGTCGACGAAGTCGCCAAGCATATAAACTGGTGGGGATTCGGATATATACCGACCCCTGCGCTCAGTGCCATAGAGCCCAGGGTCTGACGAGGGGCTCCCCAACAAGGGTCAACATAACAACGAGTGAGGTACTCTTGAATCGATTGGCAGTGGTGAAGGGAGGAGAAGTATGCATTTGGATACTTTGGGGGCGCCATTGCAAGATTGATAACGGTCATTGGGACTGCAATATTTGTATCGAACACTCCCAAGATATGTATCCTACTATATCAACAAGAATGGAGAAGGACATTGGTATGCGATCAGCCAATCCCCTCCTTCCTTCTACCCACTGTGTCCAATGAGAAGCCATCTGTTAGTTTAAAATACCGTCACAGACATGCCGTTTCATTTTCCAAATGCGAGCAGATGAAGGCAGAACGCCGAAACGCGTCCTCGCTTAATAAATGGATGAAGGAACCCCGCAAGTGCAGTGTGTGTCTGACACGGGAGCTTTGATATATATATATATATATATATATATATATATATATATATATATATATATATATATATATATATATATATATATATCTCAGTACATCCAAATCCGTAGTAGGTATATTCCAAGTCAGGATAAGGAAGTAGATTTTATAGGAAGTTCATCTTAAATGGTATATATAACCAAGCGGTACGTAAAATGACTTATTACTACACAACATGTATTATTATAGATCAGGTAAAGAGCAAAATGTATATATAAATGACTACATGTCTAAGCCAGAAACCCCCTCAGAATTGTAAAGTTCAGAAATAGTCTAGTTATAAAGAGCATCAGTCAATTCTAATGGCAGGTCACCGAAAAAACATAACTGGAAACTTACGTTGCATTAATGAACAGAAAATATAAATTATGCTATTGAATAGCGACCGTATTTGACTTAAATGCAAAGAGGCTCAAAAGGGCCGTAAATTCACAGCTAACAGTAGGCAGTATAATCACCAATTGTCCCAAGTTAGGCCCTTATTACGATGTCGGTCGGAGCTGCCTCCGACCGGCCCCGTTGCGGTGGAGGAACCGTCCGACCATAGGTCGACGGTTCCACACACCGAGTACGATCCGACCGCACATAGTGCGGTCGTAAATAAACTCCCATTGTTTAATGGGAGCTTGTGTGGTGGGTGGAAACCGCCCACAGCACAAGCTCCCATTGAGAAATGGAAGTTTGTGAACATCCTTGCACCATGTGGCACACACAGTGCAGGGATGTTCAGAGGGGCACCATTGGTGACCCCCAGGCCCAGATGTGGAGGTCCAAGAATGAAGGGGGGCCTGCTAGGGGCACCCAATGTCGCTTTTCGACAGCCTTTCCATATCGGAAAGGCCGACATGGAAAGGCTGTCGGGAACCGACATCATAATCCCTATGGCGGAAACTGCGCCATTAAGGGATTATGAGGCATTTCCGACCAACGGGCTCCATGAGCCCGTCGGAAGGCGTTGGTCGGTCCCTCCGACCGCACGCATCGCAATGCATCGATCGGACAGCAGCAGTAGATGCGGTTTGGACCGCAACCAACAAGCAGTCGGTTGCGGTCTGAACCGCAACCAACAAGCAGTCGGTTGCGGTCTGAACCGCATCGTAATGAGGCCCCTAGTGTTAAGCATCTGTAATGGGTAGTGGTATAAACAATGCCTTCGACTGGAGGACAACTGTATTACACAAACTATGTTGGTGTTTACTGAGGATCACAAACAGTCTTGGAAGACTCAAATTATCCACTGTATAGAAAAGGCGTACAGATAACAGTAACAACATCTACATTGCTTAAGTAGACCTAAATTAGCGTTCGTGCAATAATAAATACCTGGGTACAAAATTACATTATCTTTGTTATAAATCAGAGCTACCAGTACTAGTGATACTTGTTGGACTATTGTGGGAAGGGGAGGCATCATTTATTATTAAATAAATACCCTTGGCTTGGAGCGTCAAGATGGTGGTCGCACTCTAAGAGTGATCCGGACCCCTCCATCATCCGCTCAGCCATCTGTTACCATCGTTGCCGGTAAAGGCGACCCAACACCTGGCAATATCCCGCTAAACCCATGTGAACCGGATCAGCGTGAAGCGAAGTCGCCTGGAGGTTGGAGACGCTGACAGCCGACGATCTGAACTCGACCGCCTGCACAAGATGGCGGTGAGGCCCCGCGGCTGAGTTAGAGGACCAGGCCGCTGGTGTGTGGCGTGGCCTGCTGAGACGCCCTATGCCCCAGGCGGTGGACTCTATACACTTGACCCGCTCTGGCTCCTGGATCGTGCGGGGCCCGCGCAGCGGTGCACTGGGGCGCCGGGCAGAGGGCCGTGCCCGATCCATGCGCGACCCCCAGGTGGACTGCGGTAGATGAAGGTGGGCCTTTAGTCAGCCCGCGACCGCCTTAACAAGCAGCAAGGTGTGAGGACCCTGGGTTGAGGTGGCAGTCCGACTGCGGCCCAAGCCGGAACGCGGCAGAACGGCCACGTTGGGAGCTGGCCGGCAGCTGATGTAGAGACGCTCTGGGCCCTGAGATGCGTGGAGACCCGCTGTGGCCTTCTGAGGCCGCGCCTGCCACGCTTGAGGCTTGGGTGGACCTGGAGGTGAGCGGCGTGAGCCCAGAATCCGGGAACGACTACGGAAGGCTCCGGACTGGCGGGAGACGCCCTGTGGTCAGCCGGGCCGGGGGCGAGGGACCCGGCCGTGACTGGAGGTGCTGGGGCGGCCCTCGGCCCCTGACATCTTGGCCCCGTAATCAACTCCTGCACAGGAGTCAACGGACCTGCGGCCTGGTCGGTGCCATACCTACACCCGGGCAAATGATGAACTGAGGCCCCTGAGGAGGGCCCAAGGAGTAAGGAGGCCGGAGTGGAAGCCCGACGCGGCCGGGGGCGCCCCACGAACGGCGGCCTGCAAGGTGAGAAGAGGAGGCTGTGGTAGAGGTCCGGCGGTGGGGGGCAGGGATCTCCTCATTCCCCCAGACACTTTGAAGAGCAGAGGGGCTGAGAAGGACGCGCAGTGGGGAACGCGCCCCCTCCCTCCACATAGCGACTATTGCCTGGCCTGACAGTCCGAGGAGATCTAAACTAGAGATCTGCCCTCGGGGCCCTGCTGCATTCTACAGGCGTGCCCACCCACCCCCCCCCCCCGCTCGACTCCTGCGGGACTGACCACCAGTGGTGAGGAGGAGATTTGGCAGAACTGCCGCGACGGGGGAGGGAGAGGGAGGACTACCGTCTAGAAACCTCGCACCCCTAGCATAAACATAAGCCTGTGGCGGGCCTCCATCGACTCGGCCCCTCTTCAAATCTGTGCCGCCGCCGTGGCGCTGGATGCCCAATCCATTGGCCTGACTGAAGGAAAGAAACCGTAGGGGGCTTTGGTGGGACCGGACCCTGAGCTTGACTAAGACCTGACTCCAGGCGATTACCAGACTTCCCAGGAGGGTGGAATCAGGCAGGCTGGTGGCTGGAACTACCAAAGCCCCGAAAATCATCCAATATTCTGTCTTGATCTGCCACTCGTGACATAGCGGAGTGGGTCCTTGTCCGCCGGGCCAGTCGTCCCCCTCTCCCGCCCTTCGCTCTGGGCTGCGAGGCGCCCTTCGCTCTTCTGGACGCACCAAGATCAATAGTAGTACTGGACTTGGGTGGGACGAGCACCCGACCAACATCATGGGGAAAGACCGAGGACCTAAACCCCCTCCAACACAGACCAAGATGGACCAATACACGACTACTGACACCGGGGCAGCAAATGGGCCCTCAGAGAAATCCACCCCCATGGCCGCGTACCTAAATACAATCCTGCAAAGAATCAACGCCTCACAAACCTCGGTAGAGAACAAGATCGGCGAAGTCCATGTCGACATGGCTCTCCTTCGACAGGATCTCCGCAACGCGACGGCCCAAATTAAAGAGACTGAATCCCGTATTTCCACAGTTGAAGATGACGTTCACCAGTTAAAAGAGCAGGTCGTGCGTCTGCAGACCCACACCAAGGAACTGCACAAAAGAGCAAAAGATGCTGAAAATAGATCGAGGCGTAACATTCTTCGCCTAGTGGGAATCCCGGAAGGTTCAGAACAGGGTCAGATGAGTAACTTTATTGAACAATGGATAAAATCCTGGATGCCCAAGGACTCCCTCTCCATATGGTTCGCGATCGAACGGGCTCACCGCTCCTTGGCCCCAAGCCCTCCACCTGGAGCACCACACAGGGCCATTATTGCTCGGATCCTTAATTTTAAAGATAGAGATTCCATCCTCAATGAAGCCCGCAACCAAAAATCCCTGACACACCAAGGGCAGCCAATAATGATTTTCCCAGATTACACACGGGAGATCCAGCCTCAAAGGCGACCATTTATCGAGGTTAAACAGAAACTCCGCGCTTTGGACCTCCAGTACAGGTTGCTCTTTCCGGCTCGCCTTCGAGCGGTGTTCCAGAATAAAACTCTCTTTTTCGAATCCCCGGAGGCGGCCTGAACATGGTTGACGGAAGAACGCCCTCTAAGATCGAACCCCACGGCCCTGTCCTCCGGGACCCGAGCAACAGGATCGCCCAAACCAAGTAGAAAACGCACGCGCTCTCGCAGGGGGGCGAGGATCGCGCCGGGCCAGATCGCACTCACCCGCGGGTCTCTCATTGCATCCAAATGATCGTACACCTCTGAACAGCTCCCACTCCCCACGGAAATCTGCCTCCATGAGCTGCTCGGAACCTGGCAATGTTTCGCCCACAACTCTCCACACAGACTCGGCGGACTCGGACCTTTCTCGAAGTCCGGCACTCCTGGGATGACGGCCTCGGCACATGGCGGACTGCCCAGGATACACTGCATGGGTCACTCCTAAATAGACGTGTCTCAAGACAGTTCAAGTTCCTCTTTATGGCAACAATAGGTTATGTAAAGAGGGGTCTCCACGAATCTACACACCCAAGCGTTCTAGTTTGGTATTTTGCCTTTGTTCAGTTGGGAAGACAGATGCTTCCGTTCTAGAAGTATAGGGTGGGAGGAGGGGGGACCGTTGTCCTGAGTTTCTGTTATTGTACCTTATTTACTATACCAGCATTCTCACTCAGCAGCAGGACAGTCGCATGCAATTTCCACATTACAGGAATGCACCCGCAATCTCACAGCTTGCACCAAATGCAGTACACTTCGCACCTAGCCCAAGCCTCGCAGGCCTCCATCCACATTCTTACCCACCGTGACAGACACGTGTAAAGACGGGGACCCGCTCCGTGTGCTATCATGGAACGTTAATGGGTTGCTAGACAGGGTAAAACAGACAGCAGTCCTGCGATATGCCCAACGCCACGTATCTGATATAATACTCCTCCAAGAAACCCACCTAATAGGCAATAACTGCCCCTTTCTAGCACGATATGGCTACGATAGAGTATGGCATTCAGGGTTCACCCGGGGATCAAGGGGCGTGGCAATCCTTATGCGACGCAATCTCCCTTTCGTACTTACAAAGGCCACTAATGACCCCCAGGGATGCTTCATGGCCCTAAGAGGAAATATAGGGAGAAACGCTCTTAACCTAGTCTCCATATACTCCCCCTCCATCGTTGCTCACCTCAACCCTAAAACGCACCACAGACCTTATCGCCGCTTTTCCCCCTGGGTTGACGATAATTGGAGGCGATTTCAATGCAGTTATGCACCCAGACCTTGATACCGCAAACTCCCCATCAGCCACAAGATCCACCCATGCTAAACTTTTAACAAGCTGGGCAAGCACCTTAGGTCTCTGCGATACCTGGAGAATCTGGCACCCCCAGAGCAAACAATTCACCCACACCTCTGCAGCACACCATACTCATGCGCGAACCGACCATGTTTTTATGCCTGCCTTAGACTATCAGAAAATCAGAGAGGTGGCCATCCTTCCCAGAGGTATATCTGACCACTCACCAATATTTTTGAGAATAGGAGACCCTACTGATACACTTCGCCCGATATGGAGGATGAACGCATGGTTCCTCCAAGACAAGGACTTTAAGAAAACTGTAGGAGCAGAACTCCAACAATACATTCTCACTAACCCGGGCTCTGTCTCCTCCCCGGGCATTCTATGGGAAGAAAGCAAGGCCACTATTCGTGGCTTCGTCAAGAGCCAGCTTAAGACTAAACGCCTAACCCAAAATTCCCAAATCACTCTCTTGGAGGCCCAAGCGACCCTCCTTGAGAGCCGAGCGCCTGATCAGCAGGGTGACCCGCAAGACAGACAGCTTGCACTTCTGCGAGACGAGATCAAGCAGATCTCCATGGAGGCAGCTAAGCTACTGTGGAGATCCGCTGTAGCCAGAATATATGGATGGGGGGGACAAAAATGGGAAAATCCTGCATTGACTGGCCACATACCCCATGGCCAATCGCATAATCCCAGAGATCAAGGACCTAGATGGTGCCGTTCACCAATCACCCTCGGTAATGGCTCAGACCTTTGCAACTTATTGCTCTAAACTTTATTCCGAACAGCGCCCTGAACTCTCCCTCTCAGAATTAATCAGCTAGGAACACCTCCGCCTTCCTCGCCTCAGTATGGCCGACCTTGACCTTCCTATTACCCAGGAGGAAATCAATGACGCTATATTCCGCACTGCATCAGGTAAAACTCCTGGCCCTGACGGTCTCCCACAGGAGTACTACGCGGCCTATCGGGAGACACTCGTTCCACATCTCTTGGACATATACGCCGAAGCGGTCGAAAAGGGCTAATTTCTGCCAGAAACAGATGGTGCCACCATTGTGGTGATCCCTAAAACACAACCTCCCTCCGCAAACTGTGCCGAATACCGCCCAATCTCCCTCATTAATGCGGAGGATAAAATATTTGCATTGGTCCTAGCCAACCGACTGAGGCCTTACCTTACTAAGCTGGTCCACCCCCGACCAATGTGGATTTATGCCATCTCATGGGACCAGTCACTGCCTCAGACGCCTCCATCTAGCCTTAGCAAATCGCCAATCTCTGACCCCTACTTAGCACTTCTCCTTATAGATTTCGAAAAGGCCTTTGATTCCGTAGACTGGCAGTATCTGGAGGATGTATTGGTCGGGATGGGCATAGGCCAACATTACCGCAACTTGGTTAAAGTGTTATATACCAGACCACAGGCGCGAGGGCTCGTCAACGGAGCACTATCAGGGCCGTTTCCTATCAGGAGGGGGACGAGGCAGGGTTGCCCCCTCTCACCGCTCCGGTTCGCCCTGGCGATGGAGCCCTTGGCATGGCTTATACGGTCCGACAACCGGATTATGGGATGGGAATGGCCAGGCTCTGATGAAGACAAAATCACCCTATACGCGGACGATGTCCTGCTCTTCTTGGCAGAACCAGCCCAATCTGGTCCCCACTGGCTTCGGACGCTGCACTCTTTTGGGCAAGTCTCTGGCCTGCAGTTAAACCCTGGTAAGTCCGTCCTAGTCCCTCTCCACATTTCGAGAGACTGCTTTGACTGGCAATCCACGATACCTATTAGAAGGCAGTCGTTTAAATATTTGGGAATCTGGGTGGCCCTGCTTCCTGACCTCACCTGGTCACTTAATGTAACCCCACTGATGAAGAGAGGCCGAGAAGACCGTCACAAATGGCAGACCCTACCGCTTAATCCTCTGGGTAGAGTCGCCCTCTTTAAAATGATGATGCGTCCCAGATTCCTCTACATAATTCAGAATACACCACTTCATTTCCCGCAGACTTGGTTCAAAGACCTGGACAGCCTGACCACTAAATTTCTTTGGGGAGGGCGGAGACCTCGCATGGCCCGGTCTCAATGCCGGATCCCATCCTTTGACGGGGGTATGGGCATGACTAATTTATACCTGTACTACTTGGCAACCCGCCTGCTTACGTTACACGACTGGTTTACCGGAGGCTGGTCTGACCCGGCATATAGAGTAGAGTTGAACAACTTAGGCCTACCCAGAATTCAGGAGATGATGTACGCAGGACCTATCCCCAGGACTCTACCCATGGTGACACAGGTGGTTCTCCTGGCTTGGTGTGCATCCCTGCGCCACATCCAATGGTCGAATAGGCTGACCCAGTACACGCCGCTTTTGCAGGGTTCCTGGCTCAGAGAGGTCAGCCAATTAGAGGGATTCCGGGCCTGGGATCGCATTTCGCAGCTTGGGGACATATGGACGGGCGACCACATGCGTACCTTTCAAGACTTGCAGACCCGGTACTCCCTACACCCCTCCCAATTTTATAGATACCTGCAACTGCGCCACGCCCTCCACTTGCACATACCAAACGGCACCTCACTACCAGAATACAGCCCCCCGAGGCGCAAACTATGACAGGTAACCTGGGGAAGAGAGGAATGTCTCGTATTTACCGCTCCCGGACAAATAACACTCCAAATACGTTGGGTCGACTTAGGAACCAGTGGGAGGGATGGACCGGGCCTCTTGAGGAAGAGGACTGGAGAGACGCATTGATGGCGCCTAAAACAGTCACCACTTCAGCTAGACTCCGTCTGGTCCAGATGTACTATTTACACGCTGCCTATCTCACACCAAAATGCCTTCATAGCGCAGGTCTGAAACCAACCGCATCATGTCCACGCTGCGAGCAAGTCCAAGTGGATTTCTTTCATATGGTAGGGTCCTGCCCCGTTATTGCACGATATTGGGACTCCATAGAAAAAGAGCTCACAGAAGTTCTGGACTGGGAGGTCCCACACAACCCACTAAATGTGCTCCTGGGAATCACGGATGGGTTAGACGGCTCTAGATCCGATAAACTATTTCTGACCACGGCCATGGTGGTGGCCAAGAGGGACATTGCTGCTAACTGGATAACGCCTAACACACCCACCATGACGAAATGGCGCAGAGGGGTGGACTGGTGCGCAGCACAAGAGAAGCCTATGTATGAGGCTATGGGGTGCCCAGCGAAACATCGTAAAGTTTGGGGCAAATGGTTGGGGCAGATAGAGTGAAAATACCTCACTTCAGGAACTGTGAGCAATATATGCAAGCTTTTATGAGACTATGTATTGCAAATGTTTTCTCTATATATGTAACATGGTGACGTACTATACCTGCTTTAATACACTACAGTTGACCAATGCTGGTTTTCTTGTTCCAAAAAACAATAAAATTGCTTATCAAAAATAAATACCCTTGGGGTGATTCATAACAAAGACAATGTGCGTCTGTACCCAGGTATTTATTATTGTTTATTCTGGTTTGCGATCCTCACTCAGTAAACCCCAACACATTTTGGTTGATACAGACGAAACACGTGTTTGCTGACTGAATTTTGAATACTTGGAATTATCAATAAAGAATAGTTAATTGCAACGGTCAAGTGACATAGCTTTATCGAGTAATTGCGGTGCTGGCAAAAGGATTATTTGTAAATTTAAAAAGTGGCTACACATTTGTATATGCAATGGCTTAGCTCCAACAAAAAACTCCTCACATGGGCCGAGCGCCTTCCTAAGTGGACAATTTAAAGTACACCAATGAAGACGTCAGAAGCAAGAGCTAAACCCAGGGTGGAAAGCAGTCATATCTAGAAACGGTCAATTAAAACACATCATGGGCACGCCCCTTGCAAATCATATACACGGACTGGAGCACAGGTGCCCAGCGCTGGCCCATGCCAGAAGATCTCCAACTGTGCAAATAATGATCATATCGATACATCTGATATAAAATCATGTGGCTATTCTTCAATTATCACACTGATCTGGCCTATGCAGACCTATTGTGAACACTCTGGGCCAGATGATGGTTTGTGTCCAAACTCCAGATCATTAACGCTGAAGAGATCAATGGATTAATGCACTTTCTGCAGGAATCCCAAAGCACCGTCCCGGGCACAACCTCAACTCCTAGCGGGGTCTCATATGCAGCCCAAGTCAGCCCAATGAATATTACTGAGTTGGGATTAGATCCATCCTTGCAACCAATCACGTAATGAATCAATACAAAGAGCCGCAAAGAGAATAACCTTCTCTTTCATAGATTAAAACTCAAATGATTTTGAATAACAATGCACGAAATAAGATTTTCACAAACTCTGGAGTTTTATTTATACAGCTACCTGTGCTCGGGGGATACTGCAAAAAGGACTAGCGTGACTCCCATTGTGGGTGCCACTAATTCCAAGTTTGTTGATAACTGGTTTTTGCCATCTATATGGAGTACTTGTTTATGGGGCACCTAATGCTGCAAAAGCATTGCAGCAAAGTAGTACAAAGTCACATCAGTACAGTCATCTCCAGCATACACAAGAGGGACCGCATACACATTATTAGCCCAAGTGTCCCCTACAGATAGTACCAAGCTTCGCCAACGCGGAACAATTACAACATTTACTACCAATAAGATGTAGACGTAATCAAAGAGCAGTCTACTGCAACAGATCTAAAGCAAAAAGGGTGCAAAGACGGCCACCAAAAAATAAACGCATATGCCACTTGTAGAACAATGCAAAGGACGTGGGGACAGGGAGGACAGAAAAACATGGCCTTTCCCAAGGGCTGGCGGTCACCCTGTCTACAAGGAAGCCTGAGACACTTAAGATAATCGTCGCTGACAGTAAAGGAGGGTTGGAAATGTGATGGGAAAATGTCCTAATGCGGAAAAGACAAACCAATTCCAGAAGAACTAAACACAATAAATCCCTCAAGAATTACAAAAGTACTTTGACACTTGGCGCCTCCTTTCTATTTTTATGATATAGCTGAAACCGCCACACTTTGTTACTCTGTAACTGATATACAGTTATACAAATAACTTACCAAAAGTACTGTTTTCTAGATTTTATTATTTGAAACATGAATGCACACAAAATTGATAAACTGCTTCCCTCGCATAACAGAGCGGATTAAATAAAACACAGATTGGACAACTGGAGAAAAAGGTTTCAGTGTAGGTATGAACATGCTGCACTTCCACACAATTAACCACCCACTGCATCATTTGGAGATTTTACTACATTTTATCTAAACAGATCAATCTTAATGAACATTGCTGCAAAAGGGATGCCCACGCCTTGCAAAAGTGAATTGCTCACTTGTCAGCTGCTGATTGCATTATTCAGGTATTTAAGTGTGAATGTTTTGACCAAGTCCTGTAAATACCACCAGTGCATCAAATTAGGCAAGACCTCTAGTCTGCAGATGGGAAAAAACTTCGAATAGATAAATGCAATTCAAATACAATGCAAAGAGGACTTATTTGTAAGGAAAATGATTAGCTTCACTACTCGTACACATTCATGATACATCCCAGCCTCTCTCGAAGCAGAAGTTTGCCCTAAGGGGCTCTAAGCTTCGCACGAATCCCCAGACTGGCAAATCGTTCAGGTTGGATGGCTTGAATTTTAAAGTACCTTATAGTGAGACACGAACATGATAAACAAGCATTGGCATAGCCAATAGGTCTCGCCTTTGGGACCTTATAAGTGTTTAGTTATCCAGCACAATATCCTTGGTGCAACAACATCAACTGTTGCATGGCTAAACACTAATAAGGTCCCAAAGGCGAGACCTATTGGCTATGCCAATGCTTGTTATGAATTAGGGGTTGCGCTGGATCAACTCTTTACATGAAAATATCGAAAGCGAGGGTCTGTCCCGGAGAACACAGCAGGGGTTGGTAGTGACGAGCTCGCCATTCAGAAGAGAGTGGGGCTGAGTGAGTCTGCCCTGGAGGGCACAATACCGAGGAAGGCGAGGAGTCTGTACATGAACACAGAAAGAGAATCTTTACAAAATAACAGCCGTTTGCATTTGGTTCCTGAATACAATGCGCGAGGTGCCTGAGAATACAGAAGGCAGGACCCTGGCCCCGAGAACTCAGACAGCAGTCTATCCCTAAACAATGAGCTGCCAGTCTCAGAGTACGGTGGAGGAGGCGGAGGCTCTGTCGAAGTGAATAGCAAACATCACTAGCTGTCTCAGAGTATCGATGAGGGAAGTTTCAGGCCTGAGAAAACACGCACATTGGCTGGTCCGATTGGGGAAAAGAGGCGGACTCTGAAAAGTAAGGGGGTGAGAAGGCTTTTAAAGATCGCACCAAGGAAATAGGGGCAAACCCACGATTACACTGCCAGATCTGATGGCTCTTTCGCAGATAACTCTCTGTGGGGGCCGCATCATATGATCAGTTTCTCTATAGGAGCTAGGGTACTGTCTCCGATTTTTGTTTAGGAGATGAGGCTGTTCCGCCTTTAGTATAGCTGATTGATCTGCCCGGATTTAAGTAAACAAGTGAGGTGTTCTTTGTTTCTGTAGAAGGGGAGCGAAGCCGGAAACTACGGGGCGCATCGGGGGACAGGGAGCGGGGGCGAGCGAGCGCGGCAGCCTGCAAAGCAGTCCCAAAACGCTTGTGCGTCGTGGCTGGCCTTTGGATGAGTACGCGCGGCAGACATGTGTTTCCACTTATCGCGCCCGCGTCTGGGCACGATAATTGGAAACACATGTTTGCCGCGCGTACCCATCCCAAAAGGCCAGCCACGACGCACGAGCGTTTCTTGGACTGCTTTTCAAACTCGCTTACAATAAGTCTTCGCCTCTAAGCAGCGCTTGCGCGCTACTCGAGGCTCGACCTAAAAAGCAGATTACTATACAATTCTGTAGGCTGTGCCTTAATGGCAAGAGGAGCTTCTCGAGGAACTATAATGTGAACACAGGGTAAACTCTTTCAGGTTCTATTACTGTTCCTGCCTTCTGGTTTTCTTTTTCTCCCATCTTTCTCCCTTTATTTCATTTCATGCTCTTGCTATGGGTCATGAAAACTATGTCCAGGTCCACAAAAACGGGTGTTGGTCCAACAACTTGCACAAATGAAGTGCTGCTAAAGTGCTTAGAAAGTCAGTTCAACCTGATTCACTTATTACAGTTTTGCAAGTGTTTGAACATGGACTAAAGACAGGAACGCATTTGTTGGCACCCGAAATGCCCCAGAACATCTCACCCCAAATAAGACTATACATCGAAAGGAAATTGTCTTTTTACTTTTTATAGCTTGCCTTTTGAGTGTTCGATCTTGACCTGTAAATTGTAGGCTTTAGTTCTGAAAAGTAGGAATGCTAGTTTCTCATTAGAAGGTCAGAACATTCTTGGAAACTGAGCCTTTTATCTTGATTACATACTGTACTTAATTACAATTTTGTTGCCCCACTGCCCCAACTTAAATGTATAAAAATGTGGCGGATTAACATTGTGAAATTGTATTGTAATTGCATTTATATAGCACTTACTACCCCTTGACGAGGCGTCGAAGCGCTTTTTCGGCAAGTAGCACGTGATGGAGTGAGGTTTGTAAAAATACATCCTCATGAAATTAAGTAACCCCATAATAATGTATTGACTGCATGGACTAACCAACCCTGAATGCACACATTTACACGAGGGGCAAACGCATTTTACATAATATACTAAAACATGTTGGCATGAGAACGTATTAACTGTTTGCGCTTTGAAAAACCGTACTACTGCATGTTTATGCTATGTTGTACATTGCACATTTTGCATGTGGTGCACAAATAACGAAAAGGTTACTTTAAATTAATAGCTTTTGCTAGGATTTAATTAATATAGGGTATTAGTATGGTGGGAGGTAACCATAATGGGTTTTATTTCATGAATTAATATTCTTTTGTGTTTATTTACTTTAGTACGAGATTGGGCCTGCATGAAAATGGCCTCTTGTTTGAACCAGCATGCGGTTGTCTTGGTCGGTATGGAGAGCGCATGCTCCAAGATGGGTTGCCTGCTTGCAGACTGCAGAGTGTACCAGCTGATGTAATCCGTGTGAAGGCCATGTTGACCTGTGTTCTATTGTTTATGTGCCAAGACGCGACAGCGACTGTGGGAACAGCCATCACTACGTGCAATTTGAATGTGAAACGGATATCAGAGTGCACAATTGTTTCAAAATGTATAATTATGGATGTCAGTGGTATACGAATGTATTAGTCTTAAATCCTTCCTTTGTTAGAACCGGTATAGGATGGATTTGTGAGGAGAACAGGATGAGGCAACCCTAGTATGATCTATGACAACCAATCACAGACCGAGTTTCTACTGATACTGCAACATTGTAAGATGGGGAGTTAGACAGAAGGGTATAATTGATATCCCAATTGGGGGTGTGGCAGATCAGATCAGGAAGGCGAGGAGTTGGCAGATCGGAGTTCAGAGAGAGAGAAGGATCGGAGAGAGATCAGACGAACCTGAGGCAGTGCGGTCCGGTATAGCAGAACAGTCCGGTGTGGCAGATCAGAGAGAAGAGCGCCAAGACAGAGAGAGCAGACCAGCACCAAGCCAGAGAATGCTTTAGGTACGAGAACGTTGCGGGAGTGCTTGGGAGGAGACTGCGTCCGAGGAGAACTAGATCAAGGTAGATTGAGTTGGGAGATTAATTTTAGTTGTTAGTCTAGGGCAAACTTGGCTATACCTATCCTGTTAA
This sequence comes from Calotriton arnoldi, assembly GCA_963921515.1. Classification (NCBI taxonomy): domain Eukaryota; kingdom Metazoa; phylum Chordata; class Amphibia; order Caudata; family Salamandridae; genus Calotriton; species Calotriton arnoldi. The sequence goes on from CAWUFW010007787.1 coordinate 404,294, forward strand.
CTTTGTCCTCTGAGCCTATCTCTGGGGACCTCTTGCCACAACCTCGGCCAAGGGAGTGGTTTTCCTGATTCCTTGGTGGGTATCACCCTCCTTGTGCTTTAATCTTGCAATATATTTCTGAGAGTATTTATGCTGTACCTTCTCTTCCCCATTCCTATTGCACGCTTTGATGTCGATATAAATGATTCATTTTGATTACATTGCTTGATAATTTGTTCTCTTATATGTGATCTTGTGTGTGCACTGACGATCTAAACCATGAGCATATAATAAGATAAAATCGTTAACTGAAGAAATGACTCTGTCGTTATTTAGTTAAATATTAAACTGTTTATTTAGTCATAGTCACCATCAACTCTTCAACTAATGGTCCATCGACCAAAGGAAGAAGACAGTTGAGATTACGAATAGTCAGAATTATATACAATGTTATTAATGTGAAGTGTAGTATTGTACTTAACAAAACTGACAAATTAAACCCCCCAAATCCAGCGCCTGTCCTCGGGGATCATTTATGGGTAATGTGTGATGGGCCCCGTTGTTTGGTAAAGCAATTTATGTGTGATGAGATTTCCCTTGGTCCCTGGTTCATGAATTAGGGGTTGCGCTGGATCACACGCTACTCTGGAACCTATAAAGGATTAGTGTTGAATTAGTATAGTGAAATATGAAAGCAATTTGAGTGGTGGACATGTTAGTCAGTTATTTGGATTGAGAAGGGGAGGGATAGAAGAGGGAAAAAGGTTTACATTTATATAGCGCTGGTTACCCCCTGATGGGGTGTTGAAGCGCTTTTTTGGCGAGTAGCACGCTACTCCGGAACCCATGAAGGATTAGTGGTGAATTAGTACAGTGAAATATGAAAGTAATTTGAGTGGTGGATATGTTATTCAGTTAGTTGGATAGAGAAGGGTAGCGGAGGGATAGAAAAGGGGAAAAAGGTTTGCATTTATATAGTGCTTGCTACACCTGATGAGGTGCTGAAACGCTTTTCAGCGAGTAGCACACTACTCTGGAACCCATAAAGGAATAGTGATGAATTAGTATAGTGAAATATGAAATTTGAGAAGTGGACATGTTAGTCTGTTATTTTGATTGAAAAGGATAGTGGAGGGATAGAAGAGTGAAGGATTTAGACTTTTTTTGTTTGTTTTTTTGTTTTTGTTTGTTTTGGAGGTCATAGCAGTAGGAGGAGGCTTGGGATGAGTAAAAAGGGATGCGGAGGGGAAGAGTCAGAGGGAAGAGTTTAGAAAGGCTTGTTTTGGGAGATCGGTATAGCAAAAGAGGTGTCAGATGATGCAAGGAGGGGTAGAGTAGGGGAGAGTCTAGAAAGGGTTATTTTGGGGATGATAGTAGTGGTATGGGGTTTGGGATGAATGAGAGTGGATGTAGAGGATATATTGATAGAGGTATAGGGTGAGAAATAGGGTAGTGCATTGGAAAGAGTAGTAGAAAGAGGTTTGAGATGAGTCAGAGAGTTGAGGTAGAAGATATATTGAGAGAGGTATAGGGTAGTGCATTGGATATCCTGAACTAGAAGAAAGTAATAAATATATAGATCCATAAGTCCATGGAAAGTATATAGATGTATAAAGGAAGTAAGTATATGTAGATTAAAGATATTGATAGAGGTATAAGGTGAGAAATATGGTAGTGCATTGAATATGCTTTTTTAGGAGAAAAGTAATAAATATATAGATCCAAGTACATGGAAGGTATACAGATGCATAAAGGAAGTAATTATATGTAGATTAAAGATGCATTAGATAAACTCTGGTTTTCAAGTGTTGTTGTACTTAAAAATGTATTTTATTTCTTTTTTAAAAAACATTTATTCTACATGTTTATACAAAGCAATACACATATATAGGTACATATCTATAGTACAAATAAATGCTTATATACAGAGGGGTATGCTGTATATTTCTGTTTGCGTATGGTGCTTATGTGGGGAAGAGCCAATTCTTCAGTAGTTTTCTGAAGATAAGGTGGTTGTCCGTGGATCTTATGTTGGGGGGTAAAGAGTTCCATAGTTTGGCTGCTTGAACAGAGAAGGATGTACCACCCATGGTTTTTTTCTTGTATCTTGGGATTTTGAGGCAAGGTGCGACTCTAGAGCGGAGGTTCCTTTCTTGAATGTGTTTGGTGATTTTATTCCTGATGAAGAGTGGTCCCATTCCATGTATCGCTTTGTGGGTGATACAAAGCAGCTTGAACGTGAAATGCATTACTTTCTAAGGGGATGTGATACTTGTTCTACAAAGATGCTTGAGAAAACCACAGTGAATCTAGCCAATAGTTAGGAGCCTTGCAGAGGAAGGATGGGAGTTGGTCATGAGGCACATGTGCTTTCAGCCACAGGGTTTCTATTAGGGATGTAAACTGGGCAGTGTGTAAAAAACAGTTAATAGCTGAAAAGGAGGAATGCCAATCTAGATGGACTACAAAAAAGAATCTATAAATAAGCACCCTAGACACTACAGACACAATCTGCTTTGACAAGCACCACCCACATACTTTCTCACTCAGATAAAAGCCACAACAACTACAACATTTCTAACAAAGGAAGCATCAATCACACAAGTCTCAAAACAGTATCCAGGGGCTGTGAGATGGCCAACTGGAGGAAGTCACACTTCCTGCAGCCCTGTGCCAGTGGGCACGGTAGCCAAAGCATTGTTGAAATTCTGGGTGATTAAAGGCGATGTTTGGTTACAGCCATGTACGGCCAACAGCATCAGTTTGTTCTAAGAGGGAAGATGTGAAAATATACCCAGCACAGGACAGATGTTTTCTCCAATCCTGTAAGGAGCTCTGTCAAACCTCCCTCGTTAAAGGGGCTCGGCAGACCAAACATGGCAGGCACTGACAAATGGCATAGGGTTGCATTTGTTTCACATTTAAACTTTAATGTGAGGAGTGTGTGTGTGTGTGAGAGTCGGGGCCAGAGGGGTGTGGACGACGACAGCGAACTCCTGTGGGAATCAAGATGCACGTGTTGCAGAGTAGTGAGTTTGTCAGTAGTTCTGGACTTGCAGAAAGGTATCTTAGGAATTGTTTTGCTGTATTAGCCTTAGTGCTGTAGAAGTTTCACTATCTGAGTGCTGTGGACATACAGTTACAGCCAGTGTTTAAGGTTCTTGTTTTGTACTGTGGTTATAGCGCTGTACTGGAGAGATAGTGTTGAAGTAGCGCTGTAGTAGTAATGTTTACTTGAATTTGGAGTGGTATTGCATTTGTATTTTGTTGTCATAATGTCGCTTTGTTTTTGGCTAATACTTTTGGCATCGTTTTGGCAATTAGTTTTGGTGCTGCTGCTGCAGGTGAGTAGTTGCTTTAGTATGTTATTGGTGTTATTGCAGTTGTGATGTTTGCTGTATAAAGATAACAGTACAGTCAGCAAAGCAGGCACTCTTCCAGCCACAGCAGAAGCGCACAAAAAAAACAATACTTTTTAGTTTTCCTTGGAAATAGCATCATCAGAGATAGTTTGAGATAGACACACAGACACACACACACAGAAACACACACAGACACCACCCCCATCCCCCCACCCCCAGTTTGGTCTGAATGGTGGTAAAATGTCATCCAGGTCGTTACTAAAAGGGGCTTTTTGTAGAGTCCTTGATGACCTGTTTTGCCACGTTCACTTCTTTATCATCTTGGTAAACCCATCTAATTTGTATTACTGTTTTCATGCAAGTCCTCCATTTTGTTTACCCTATATTGTTGATGACCTCACACTGTGACACTCTGTTCTCAGCATTGGTAATCAGTTGCTGACCTGTAGTGGCTGATTGTTAGTACAAAGAGGGGATTACAAAGTAATTAAGAAATAAAACTTAGAACATGGCTAGTATAAAGTAGACCTTGAAAGACTTACTACAGAGGGGTAAAAATCAAATAAACTTTACACAAAATTCATAATCAAGTAAAAATTGGTAAAGCTGGTCTTCACAAGGTACAGCATAAAATATTTTAGTGTCTGGATAAATGAACAATTTACATACCTTCAGTAAAACTCTTTCTGGTGGGTCCCCACTAATTCCTTCCCATTAGAATATTCCCCAGTTACCAAGCTGGACCCAGACTTTTTTTCAGCAGTACTCCTGTGTAAAGGTAGGTGGCGTAGTGCAGCTCCACACTGGCTTCATACCACCCCATAAGTGACAAAGGGGAGTTACAAGTAGGCACCACTTATGTGCGCCAACATCAGATTCATGTCTTTTCCCTTACCAAGTCATCACAGGCATACCACAAAACGACTATAGGTACTTGCCAACTTGGGACCTTTTTAGATGTTAAAGAGGCCGTGCCCAGATGGGGTGGGGGGGAGGGGTGGGAGGGCAGCGGGGAATCTGCAGGTAGACGTAGGATCCACAAGAAAGTGTTAACAAAGGTAAGTAACTTGTTCTTCTGATGGATACTTCTAACCACAGATTCTTCGCCTTTAGAACAGATATCAAAGCAGTACGTCCCACAGGTGGAGGGTGTGTAGATGGACTCAAAACAAGAAGTCCTACAGAACAGAGTGGGCAAAATATCTTTTCTACATGTACCAATGTCCACGTTGCAGCCTGACAGAAGTCAACAACAAGCGATCCTTGTGCCAGTGCTGTCAGAAATGCTTTGGCCCTGGAGGAATGAACTTTCAGACCCTCGGGGGGGTTGATTCATGGCCAGTGAGAAGCAGCTCTTGATGCAGAGGTCTTTCCACATCGATAGGGTCCACTTCTATACACCCTTCCAATTCTTTCAAGCAAAAAACCTCAACAACGTTTATTATACACCTGATGGGCCTTGGTACTATCGATATAAAAGCTCCAAGACATTCTGGGGTCCAACCAATGGAGCCTCTCCTCCTCTTTCAAGAAGTTAGAGGGAGCAAAGAATGCTGGTAGAGTGACCGATTACTCAACATAGAAGGGATCATAACCATCAGTAAAAAGGCCACCGAGTCACCAGCATCTATTTGTCCAAAAAGAAGGTGGTGTAGTACCAGAGCATTGAAAGTGCCTGAAGTTCACTCATGGGTCGAGCTGACAATCACAATGAGGAAGACCGCTTACAAGGTTAAGAAATGCAGCGAGTAACTATGCATAGGCTTGAAGTGGTAAAACATAAATGTGAAGACCAAGGTCCAACTGGGGTATTGGAAACGGTTTGGGAGGAAACATGTGTGACAAACCTTTAATAAATAGTATCACAAATGATGATTTAAACAAGGATGGCTGGTCCAGCAAATGCATAAATGTCAACAGGCCTGACAACCTTTTACAGCGTCCACTGTGGACTCTTGCTGAGCTAAAGACAGAACAAAGAAGACCTGAAAGCTTAGCGTTTAAAAACTTAGTGTTTCAAGCACTACACCAGCAAGTAGCTTTTCTGAGCACCCAGAATAGATTAATTTTGTGAAGGGTGTTTGACAGGGAGAATGACATTTACCACTTCAGATGACAACTCAAATGCAGTCTGTTGCTCGATCTCGACGCATGGAAGTGTAACTTGTGGAGATTCAGATGAAGGACCCCTGCCCTGTTGCTGAGGCCCGAAGTGGGAGCCTGATCAGAGGACAGATGCTCATCATGCTCTGGAGTTCGGAGTATCCCATTCTTCTGGCCCAGTCCAGGGCAATTAGGATGAATTCAGCCCAGTCCTTCTTGATCTTCTTCAGAACTCTGGGCAGGAGAGCTACCAACAGGAAGGTGTACAGGAGCCCATTGTTCCATTCCAGTTGGAAACTCAAATGTGCAAAAACTTTGATATTGTGCATTCTCGATAGTGGTGAGCAGGTCTAGCAGGGCTCTTTCCACTGATCGAATATGCCCTGCACCACCTCAGAATGCAGAAGTCACTTGTTATTCACCAGGTGAAGTCGGCTTAATTTGTCCACTCTGGCGTTTTGCTCTCCACCTCCCGAGGCAGATCTCTGCCCCCTGCAAATTCAGTAACATTGCATCCATCACCACTGAGTTCTCGATGGGGAATGAAGAGTGGTGTGTTAAAGAACAAACTGGGATCAGACAGCCACCTTTGCAGATCTTGGGCTGTCTCCTTTGCGACCTGGATTTAGTCTTCAATGCAGGCTTGATGCTGGACACACTGGGATTTCAGGTTCCATTGCAAGGCCTGCATGCGCCACCTTGTGTTGCTGACACGGAAGATCCAAGTTTCCAAAAAGCCTCGGAGACATCACAGAGACCCAGTACTGAACCTGAAACATCAGGATCATAGCCCGAAAATCAAGGGCTCGCCTTAAACCTCAATGTATCCATATGGTCGCCCCAATGAATGGAAGCCTTTGTGAGGTAATCAGGTGGGTAAAACCCAAGGAAGTTAAAAGTTCCACTGTCGTCCAGAGGTGGTGTACAACTGACTGCAACAAGCCCACCTTCAGTAACCGGTCATGAAAGTACGGAAATACAGAACTCCCAGCCTCTGAAGATGGGCAGTAACAGCCGCCATCACTTTCGTCAACACCCGAAGGATCAAGGTGAGGCTAAAGAAGAGCGCTGCAAATTGAAAGTGTTCTTAGCCCACCCTAAACCATAGGTAACACCTGTGGGACTAAAGTACGGGTACTGAAAATCCGGGGACATCATACAGTCTCCCAGGTCAAGGGCACATAGACATCTGAGCAAATGTGATCATTTTGAACTTATCCTCCCACAGGAATGCATTCAGGGGCTGAAGGTCCAGGATAGGTCTGAGGCCCCGTCTTTTTTTGGAACAAAGAAGTAGCATGAGTAACAACCCTTTCCTCTCACCAAATTCGGTACTCGTTCAATGCCACCCTTGGAGAGTAAGAGAAATACCTCCATCAGCAGGATGGACAAATGCTCCTTTGCAATTCGTTTTAGTGTGGGAGGAAGGTGGACGGAGCGGGAAATGAAAGGCAAGGCATAGCCCTTGTGAAACATCTAGAAGACCCATCTGTTGCTCATAATGGATAAGCAACCTGGGAGGAAATAATGAATACTGCCTGTCCCTAGTTGGACTTCAGCCGCTGAGGACCAACTAAAGAGGCTTGGTTGTTGCTGCAGCGGGAAAAGAGGATTTGTAGGACTGTTGCGATGTCTGCTGCCGCCATGTTCACAGCCATGAAGGGGTTGAATCGTAGGTGACCACTTGCTGAGAAGGCGGACTGTCTGTAGGCTACCGTCTGGGAAATGGGCCCTAAATTTGCAAAAATGATAGGGGGGAGCTGTTTTACAGGAGTCGATACCCCTGTGGCCCTATTGTCTTTAAAACCTTTCCAACATGGAGTCTGCCTTCTCTTCGAAGATTGTTGAACAGTAGTTCTTAACCTATGGTCCACAGACCCATAGGGGTCCGCAACACCTACTCAAAAGGTTCACGACTTCTTAGAAAATAAAATAATAACAGATTGATAAAGTTTATATAAATAAAGAAGAAAATTTAAAAATTTTAAAACGTTTTGTACAATTCTTGGGAACAATGCAAATACATCGAACATAATATAAAATAGACGAGAGTTGTTTTTTTTTTAACCCCTTCGCTGCTGGGCCTTCCCCACGTGCTAAGCTTTTTTTTTTGGGCTATTTGGGGTAGTTTGCGCTTAGGCCCCTGTAACATTTTGTCCACATAAGGTATCCACATCAAATTTGTGCCATTTTTTTCCAATACCCTGAGGATTCTAAAGGTACTCCGGGTTTGTAGATTCCCCGGAGGGAACCCAGAAATTAGCCAAAATGCAACTACATTTAGCTTTTTTTTTTTTTTTTTTAAATGGGAAAGAATTACTGTAGAAGAAAGCATCTGTTTTTTTCCCTGCAAATGGCATCAACAAAGGGTTTGTGGTGCTAAAATCACCATCTTCTCAGCTTTCAGGGACAGGTAGACTTTTGCCAGAAAACCAAAATTTTCTATACAGTTTTGGCATTTTACTGGGACATAGCCTATTTTTCCTATTTTTTGTGCTTTCAACCTCCTTCCAGTTAGTGGTAGAAATGTGTGTGAAACCAATAATGGATCCCAGAAAGCTATACATTTCTGAAAACTAGTCAAAATTGTGAATTCGGCAAGGGCCATTTGTGTAGATCCTTCAAGGTTTTTTTTATAGAACCTAACAGTTCATAATAGAAAATATTGAAACTGACTTGAAAAAAACCAGCCATTTGTGCCAACGTATTCACCTGTAATTTCTTCTAAGTATGACAGATTTTTTAAAGCAATATACCGTTACATTCGCTGGACCCTTCAGGTTGTGGGGATATATAGGACTTTTAGGTTCACCAAGAACCAGAGGAACCCAGAGTCAATAACTGAGCTGAGTCTTGAAATGGTTTTCATTGTGTACCTGGTATATAGCAATTCATTTGGTAAAATAGAAAGAGTGAAAAATAGGTACCAAGGAAACCAATATATTTCCGAAATGGGAACAAAATATAGAGTTTAGAAGCAGTGGTTATTTGTACATCTCCAAAATTGTGGGTACCCTTACAAGCATGTGAATTCGAGGTCATTTTTCAAAAGGACTTTTTTTACAAATTGTCTTACATTTGGAAGGCAGAAATGCAAAGAAAGTCAATTGGCAATAACATTTGTTCTACTATTCTGTGTTCCCTAAGTCTCCTGATAAAAACGCTACCTCACTTGTGTGGGTAGGTTTAGTGTCCGCGACAGGAAACGGCCCAAAACATAACGTGGACACATGAAATTCTTCCAGTGAAAAAGGACCATTCCTTTGCAATGTGCCTAGTTGTGTGTTCTGAACCCTAACTCAGCCGACACCTAGGGAAACCTAGCAAACCTATACATTTTTGAAAACTAGACACAGGGGAATCCAGGATGGGGTGACTTGTGTGGATCGCACCAGGTTGTGTTACCCAAAAACCCCTGCAAACCTCAAACTTTCTAAAAAAAAAAAACACACATTTTCCTCACATTTTTGTGATGGAAAGCTCTGGAATCTGGGTGGATCCACAAACTTCCACCCACCCTGCATTCCCCAAAGTCTCCCGATAAAAATGGTACCACACTTGTGTGGGTAGGCCTAGTGCCCATGGCAGCAAACGGCCCAAAACGCAATGTGGAAAAAGCATTTTTACAGTGAAAACAGACCCTTTGTTTGCAAAGTGCCTAGCTGTGGATTTTGAACCCTAGATCAGCCGGCATGTAGCGAAACCTAGCAAACCTATACATTTTAGAAAACTAGACACCTAGGAGAATCCAGGATGGGGTGACTTGTGTTGCTCTCACCAGGTTCTGTTACCCAGAATCCCTTGCAAATCTCAAACTTTGTAAAAAAAAAAAAAAAAAACATTTCCTGAAGGAAAGTTCTGGAATCTGTGTGGATCCACAAACTTCCACCCACCCCGCATTCTCCAAAGACTCCCTATAAAAATGGTACCACACTTGTGTGGGTGGGCCAAGTGCCCGCGGCAGGGAAGGGCCCAAAACGTATTGTGGAGACATCAAAATTACCTATCACACAACGACCTGGTTTTGCACCTGGGTTTTTGGCCCCGGGCTCGGCGGCCATCTGGGGAAACCTATCAAACCCACACATTTCTGAAAACTAGACACCCGGGAGAGTCCAGGGAGGTATGGCTTGCCTGGACCCCCCAACGTTTTCCTACCCAGAATCTCCTGCAAACCTCAAATTTAGCTGGGGAAAACAAAAATCACATTTTCTCAAATTTCTGTGTGGGATCACTGGGCTGACACAAATGTCCTACCACTTAGCGTTCCCCCAGGTCTCCCGATAAAAATGGTACCTCACTTGTGTCGGTGGGCCATGCACCTGCGACAGGCAAGGGCCTAAAACGTATTGTGGAGATATCAAAATGATCTATCACAAAACGACCTGGTTTTGCAAGGAGGGGCACCTGGATTTTTGGCCCCGGGCTCGGCAGACATCCAGGGAAACCTACCAAACCCACACATTTCCTAAAAGTAGACACCCTGGGGAGTCCAGGGAGGTATGGCTTGCATGGATCCCCCAATGTTTTCTTACCCAGAATCCCCTGCAAACATCAAATTTAGCTGGAAAAAAAATCACACTTTCCGCACATTTCTGTCTGGGATCACCATGCCAGCACAAATGTCCTACCACACAGCGTTCCCCTCAGTCTCCTGAGAAAAATTATACCTCACTTGTGTGGGTGGACCAAGGGCCTGTGACTGGGAAGAGCCAAAAACATAGGGATTAAGTGTATAGTACAGCGAATTCTAAGCGCTACATTTTTTTTAAAATACGTTTTTAGCCGATTCTGCATTGGACACCCACACCTGGGTGTCTAGTTTTCAGAAATGTCTGGGTTTGGTAGGTTTCCCTAGACGGTCGCTGAGCCCGGGACCAAAAACGCAGGTGATCCCCCGTGAAAAACCAGGTCGTTTTGTTATAGCTAGGCGGACACCTGTGTTTTTGGTCCCGGGTTTGCAGACATCTAGTGGAACCTAAAAAACCCAGTCATTTCTGAAAACTAGACACCCGTGGGAGTCCAGGGAGGTATGGCTTGCATTGATCCCCCCCCCACATTTTCCTCTCCAGAATCCGCTGCAGACCTCAAATTTAGCTAAAAAGTCACATTTTCCTCTAATATCTGTGTGGGAAAGTTGTGGGATCATTGCACAGCACAAATTTCCTACCACTCACCGTTCCCCTCAGTCTCCCGATAAAAATGATACCTTACTTGTGTGGATGGGCCAAGTGCCTATGACATGGAAGGGCCAAAAACGTGTAGAGATTGAGGGGGGCCCAAAGCGGGGCCAAAAGGGCAGTTTATTTATACGTTTTTAGGCTGACGCTACTTTGGGCACCCACACAAGTGAGGAATCATTTTTCTCGGGAGACCAAGAGAAATACTGGGTGGTTGGAAATTTGTGCCTGTGCGGTGATTCTACAGCTTATCCACACAGAAACGTGCCGAAAATGTGACTTTGTAAGTAAATTTGAGGTTTGCAGGGGATTCTGGGTAAGAAAATGCTGGGGGATCCATGCAAGCCACAACGCCAGACAAGAGTCAGTACACGCACACCACCATCCACGCACACCACCAGCAAAGCACCATCCACGCACACTGCCAGCCAAGCGCCATCCACGTACACCGCCAGCCAAATGCAATCCATGCACAGTCAGCCAAGCACTATCCATGCACACTGCCTGCCAAGCGTCACCGACGCATTCCACCAGCCAAGCGCAATCTCCGCACTCCGCCAGCCAAACAGGGCGGACTGGAATCAGCAACCAGCCCTGGCAGATTGTTGCTCGACCAGCCCAGGGGTGTGGAGGGGGGGCGCTAGTAAAAAGCATTGGTACCGCTTTTGTTACTGGGGGCCGATATTGCAGCACTGCTGCAAAACCGGCCCCCAGTGACAAAAACGGCCCCCACCCCTCCGGCCCACCAGGGAAATGCCCGGTGCCCACTACGGCCAGTCTGCCCCTGCAGCCAAGCACCATCCATGCACATAGCCAGCCAAGCATCAGTCCACGCACACCAAAAGGAAAGCACCACTCCACACACACCACCAGGCAAGCACCAATCTACACACACGGTCATCAAGCGCGAGTCCACCCACACCATTAGCCAAGTGCAGGTCCACACACACCGCCAGCAAAATGCCAGCCAAAGGTCAGTACACGCAGACCGTCAGCCAAACTCCAGTGTACACACACCCAAACTCTCCCTGGTTTCTAGTGGTTTTCTGCCCCCACTTGGGTGCAGATGAGACTAAAAATATCACTGAAACAGCCAAAATGTATGCCTTAAAAAACAAGCATTTGCAATGCAATAGGTCTCGCATTTATGCAAGTTTAAGCTATTGGCATTCTAAATAACAATGCCTTTTATTTATGTTTTAAAAACGAAAACAAAAATAAAAGGCATTGTTATTTGCAATGTCAATAGCTCAAACTCGCGTAAATGCGAGACCTATTGCATTGCAAATGCTTGTTAGATTAGTGAGTAGAAATGCTCCCTTTCGGCCCCTGCGGCAAATTCATAAGCGCAGCCGCTAAAGTGAAAGCGAACCGCGCTGTAAAAAAAATAAAAATAGTGCTTACCCACTTATGAAGGAGGCCGTGTAACGCCACAAGTAAAAGATCCAGTCCTCATGGGAGGTAACAAATGGTGACCGGGCGGTAACAAAGAGGGACTAACAAGCCTCATTATCAATCGGAAGCCAGCATTTACCAAGGACAATGACACCAGCCAATCAAAAATATGGGCGGAGAGAAAGCGAGGCTTCCACAGCATACTCGACTACTGCATGCCTCGCAGAGCGACCAGCGCATGCGCGCTGCTGCAAGGCTCGACCTAAAAAAGGGAGAGACTCTTGCCTATGGTGCTTCTCACTGGCCTGCCCATAAACATATCCCAGATACCAAGTGGACTTTCTGCCCCCCCCTGTGGGGCAGATAAGGGACTATTGCCCCCATCTGCCTCCCATGGGGGGCACAAATACTCTTACATTTTTTTGGGGTGGGGGCATTTGCATGTCCATTCTCGGCAGCCCCCACCCCTCTACACACACAAAAAAACCATCCCGGAACCTAGTGTGTTTTCTGCCCTCCCAGTGGGCAGATCGGGGGCTAATGCCCCCAGATGCCTCCTGGGAGGGGGGGGGGCGGGGAGGGAGAAAGGCTGTGGAATTTTTTTTGGGGGGTGGGGGCATTGGCATGCCCATTTTGGGCAGCCCCCACCCCTATGCACATAAAAAAGAAAAATCCTTGGTGCCTAGTGTGCTTTCTGCCCCCCCGGGGGGCAGAGCAGGGGCTATTGCCCACATCTGCCTCCCAGGAGGGGGGGGCAGAAAGACTGTGGAATTTTGGGGTGCGGAGGCATTGGCATGCCCATCTCAGGCAGCCCCCATCCCTAAATATGCCCTAAAAATAAATCCCTGGGGCTTAGTGCGCTTTCTGCCCCCCCCTCCCCCCAGGGGGGCAGAAAGGGCAGAAAGTCTGAATATGCCAAAATTAAATTGAAGGAAACAAAAGCCCTTGCCCAAGGGGCCGCTCCCACCTCCCTGGTGTCCAGTGGGTGGATCCCTGCTTGGGAATCGCCCTCCTGGGCTGATCCCCAAACAGGGATCTACTAGGGAGAGTCTCCCTTTTCCAATTATACCTCTTCTGTCTTTCTACATGCTCGGGGGGCCGAGATAGCCCCACGAGCACGTAGATAGTGAAACTGAAATGAGCCTGTCGGCTTATTTCAGTTTTGGTTTGACGTGCGCGCTCATCGTCATTTCAGGGGAACCAACTAAACAGCCCCGGGAGCTGGGGAAGCTCTTCCCCAGCTCCCGAGGCTGTTTAGGGGGAAAGGAAATCCCTCTGGTGCACCAGAGAGATTCCCTGTGCCATGGCGTCGGACGCGCGAGAGCCGTCCGACGCACATGAGAGCTTTTGCTTCCGACGGCTCCCGCGCGTCCGACGCATGGTAGGGGTTAATACTTGTTTGTTAATTAAATAAAGCATTTCATCATTTGTTTGATGAATGCTTGCAGCTGCATTTTTAGGTCTCGCCTACGCAGCGCGCATGCGCTGCGTAGGAAAAAGACCTTTTGTAATCGGTTCGCTTTTGAGGCGAAAAATGTGCACGCGTTGCATTGCTTTGAATGGCAACGCGTGCACATTTGGCGATTCCCTTGCGGGAGTGAGTAGGAACCATCTGTTAATAATTACAAACAGATGTTTCCTGCTCGCTCCCGCAAGGGAAACAGGGCCAGGCTTCCTCCTCTCTCCCCTCCCCCGCTCCCTCCTCCTCAAACTTCCTCAAACTGTGCGGATTTACGTGAACTGGAAACAAGTCTTCTAGCAGCTGTTAAACACGCTCGGTTTTTAGTCCTGGTATTCTTTAACCCCACAATCAGTATTATGAGGCATTAAAGCTTTTTAAGAAGTACAATAGAAACGAGCCTTCTAGCAGCTGTTAAACACGCTCGGTTTTTAGTCCTGGTATTCTTTAACCCCACAATCAGTATTATGAGGCATTAAAGCTTTTTAAGAAGTACAATAAGCAAATAAAGGTTTTACAAGTGTGGCCTTTTCCAGTTTGGGTGTGCGGGTAATCTAAGTGAAACACTGACATCTGTCTTGCACTGCACAAGGATGCGGGAAATGCCAGGGGAGAAAAGACCAGGATCCGAGAGGAAATTGCGAAAGTTTTTTCCTCAACACTTATGTAGTTAAAAAAACATGAGTGAAATGTTGTTACGTTTCCTGTGGCACTGGGGTGCGCATTAGTGAACAGCACAGAATGTACCACATTAAACATGTGCAACTGCTACTCGCAAAGTACTCGGAGTGAAATATTGTCGTTAGCCGAGAATATTCAGAAAGAGCCGAAGCATGCTCAGGACTGAATTGAGAATGTTTTCACACAAACATTGACAATGCCAGTCGCTTTGGCTTTTGAACAGTGAAAAGGTCTTCTCAACAGTAAGGCACAGAGAACAGTATTACGTGGTCACCAGCCGAGCAAGCTTTCCTGCACGCACACAATATTTATCACGTGGTCACCAGCAGTGCAAGCTTCCCTGCACACAGATTAAGTGCCACGTGGTCACCAGCAGTGCAAGCTTCCCTGCACACAGATTAAGTGTCACGTGGTCACCAGCAGTGCAAGCTTCCCTGCACGCACAGCATATGTATCACGTGGTCACCAGCAGTGCAAGCTTCCCTGCACACAGCATAAGTATCACATGGTCACCAGCAGTGCAAGCTTCCTGCACGCACAGAATATGTATCACGTGGTCACCAGCAGTGCAAGCTTCCCTGCACTCACAGAATATGTATCACGTGGTCACCAGCAGTGCAAGCTTCCTGACCGCACAGAATATGTATCACGTGGTCACCAGCAGTGCAAGCTTCCTGCACACAGATTAAGTATCACATGGTCACCAGCTGTGCAAGCTTCCCTGCACACACAGAATATGTATCAAGTGGGCAGATCCTATCAATTTTCCCGCTGTGACAGCAGCCGGCTGGAAGCTAATTAAGGGGATTCTGGGGGCTCACAAGGGGGCAGAGGAGGTGTAACTACTGCCAGCAATCGGCAGCAGGGGAAAAGGGGTGGATTAAGGGGAAGCCAGGTGCCGCGGAGGCAGCATAATGCGCGCAGTGTGCCTGGCGATAAACCGCACACTGTTCTGTGGAGACATTAGGAAGTTGCGCTGGTTTCTGCTAATCCATCACCTGTCAGGGGCTCCACCACCAGCTCTCCAGAATGTGGCATTGTGCATTGTCTTCCGCGGTGGCCATTTTGGAGCCTGTCCTGTTTAACAGCCTTGATCGTAATAATTCCAGCTGGGTGGGTGAACTGAAGTCCAGCATTCTTTCAAAGTGCTGTCATTTTGTAGGAAAGGCTGGTGGTACACGCTCTCCCGTCCTCTGCCTACCGACATGCTTTATCTGGGGCATTCGCGCAAACATCAATCGAAATGTAAGAAGTGGCAGAGGTGAGCAACGCGCTTTACCACACAGCATGACCTCACTCCTTTATTATTATTTTTTATTTGGGAATGGTGCCGCTTTCACCTTGTGCACCTTTGTTTGTGAAGGGCGCTGCTTTTACTTTTAAGTGCGCCTTAATTGTTTGTGAACGGGGCTGCCTTCACTTTGTGAGCGCTGCCGCTTTCACTTTAAGAGCACCTTTACTTGTTATCGTGTTATCAATGTGCTGCATGGCCAAATACTTACAAGGTCCCAAAGGTGAGACCTATTGGCTATGCCAATGCTTGTTGTGTATTGTTTTGAATTTCAAGTCATCGAAATTGATTAGAGCAGTCTCTCTGGCTTCCAGGGATGTCTCAGTAGGGGGTCCCTGATTTACAGTAACGAATCAGTGGGGGGCCGCGGATTCCAGTAACAGTTAAATCGGGATCCCGAAGTGCTTGTCCATTAGCGATGCGCACATATAGCAGAAAAGCCGATCAACCTAATCCACGGTTGCCTTTGAAGCATGACACTGGTGTCAACTGCTCTGCCAATACATTGCAAGTTTTTCAGGCTTGTGTGGATAATGTATTTTGCCATGTCTTGCGCATCATGGATAATCTGAGCTGGGGAGGCCCTATGGTCCTTAAGGCTGTACCCCCGGCAAGATTTTCACTGGCCATGTCCCATAAGACATGTGTAGCGGACTACCAGCAGACAGCATTTATGGACAGCAATGACAAGCTAGCAGAAAAATAAATCAGTTTTCCGAAAGCATGAATCTATTTG
Organism: Calotriton arnoldi; assembly: GCA_963921515.1. NCBI lineage: Eukaryota > Metazoa > Chordata > Amphibia > Caudata > Salamandridae > Calotriton > Calotriton arnoldi. The sequence goes on from CAWUFW010007787.1 coordinate 420,480, forward strand.
GGTTTTCTATACAGGAGATTGGTCAGAAATGAGTTAGGATTAACCTTACTAGTCAAAGCCTGCACAATCAGTCTTGCTCGGTGAGGAAATCTGGATCACTGGGAACAGGTCTGAGCTGACTGGCCCCTTGCTGACTAAAGACTGACAAGAACATTGTTTCAACCAAATAGTCATCAAGACATTCGCAAGGGTGTAAATGAATGGGAGTAACAACTCTGATGCTGCTTGCCCGAGTTGGAAAATCTCAGTTAGAACATTTATCTTAGTCTTAATGGAGGGGAACTTCAATTCTAGTACCTCAGCTACCCTCTGAACTACCACCACAAACCAGGCACTTTCCTCCATTCATGGCCCACGTGGTCAGCCTAGCTCAGTCTCAGTGAAGGTGTGAAGTCCACTGTCATTATGAAAGTCAAGGTATAAGGCATTATCAGTAGAATGAGGGGGAAGTTAACAATCCCCCATGCCCTCCCCACACCCCAGGTACAGTCCGAGCCAAGAGAATGGAACCTCTGCTGAAAGATGCGCTGGAGGAGAGGCACGGAGGTAGAATTAGATAACAGGAAACTGGTTGTGGTTTAGGTATTTTGTAGCAAAACAGACAAACTTGGGCCAATGTCAGTTTAGGATCTGACATAGGTATCATCACTGGGTCACTGATCTGCGCCAGTGGAGCCAGCAACTACATCTGAACAGTGGAAACTGGTGTGGACCGTGGGGCCAGCATGGTAGTTTGTACCAGCATATGTACAGGGCTGGTTAAGGTTTTCAACGGAGCTCACTGCGTCAGGGGAGGACCCACTGCACTAACCCCAGATGAGGCTCTACGTGGAGCAGGAAGCTCACTAAAGATCTGCAGCATGGCCTCGTTGAAGGCCTTAATATGCAGCGCGGTAGACAACTGTATGAGGAACTCCAGGCACATTAGGGCCAGGGTCAGTTATATGGCCGGTGACCTTCAAAGAAGGCACCCTAGATCATGACACCCTCGCACCTTCTCTTTGGAACCAGTTGCAGGATTGGGTTGAGTTCTGCTATAGATTCTTGTCATTGCATTTGGCTTCGGCTTAACTGAAGGTTTTGAAGTGGAGCAGTCGCAGGAATGGCCTTTTAACCAGGACTGTGCCAGGGATGGACCACAGGAACAGGATCTATGTGATGTCCATGGCTACTTCTTATGTTCGGCAATGTAAAGCATCTCCTCCTATTCTCAGATCATCTTCGGGTGAGTTAGTCAAATTACCAGAGTCCAGGCACCAAAGACACAACTCGCTGGCGTCCGTGACTGACATCTGCTTTCAGCAATTTGGGTGCAGCCTAAAGACTGTTGTTTTTCGAGGAGATACACTCCCTAGCACACGGTTTGAAAAACAATTTGAAAAAGTCAAACAATGACCAAGATGGGAGTGGATCGACAAAGATTGGAGTGGAACTCCGGATACATGTTGGACGGCATCATGAGAACCAGTAGACTTGCAAAATGAAAATACATCTTTTTTTTGTTGATTGAGCATGACTGATTTATTTAGATGGTTTTTAATATAAAATATATGCCTAATCCACTGAATACATTCCTTTAGATGTGGATTGATACGATACAGTTCTATATGAACCATATACCCAGGTTTACCTCTGGTCTAAAGAGAATGCCTTTTTAAATAAGTGACTGATGCTAAGAACTGGCCTTTTTTGAATTTGCATATGAAGCAGTAGTTATTGCGTGGGTTTGGGGTGTTAAATAGAACCTGCATTGTGAAGTTTCTAGCGTCTCTAGTCTGGAAGGCATCTGCAGAATTAGTGTTCCTGTAGGTATAGAGCCTGTACTACCACCTCAGATAGATGGCTGTGAAGAGCCATTATAGGAGTCATCTTATGAGTTCTCAACTATGAGAAGTCCCTAAATCAAAAACTGTCCAATGTACGTTTAGAAAGACCAATTTCATACCCAAATTTTTAAGATAATTATGCATTATGTAAATGAATCCCATTTAGATTTACTGAAAAACTGAGATTTCCAAGTTGAGTTAAAGCCCAATGTCGGTAGAAGAGGCATGAGCACCATGGTAATTTCATGACAGGCTTAAAATCTCATCTTTTTTAACAAGATTTCTGCTTAGAAGATTCCTGCTGCCCTAGGAAGATACCGCACCATTGTAGTGTGGGGTTGCGGCGAAGAAATAGGAATCGGAGCAGGACTAAGGCTGGAAACAGCTGTCTTTATTTTTCTTTAAAGATGAGGAGATAACAGGACCCACAGCGCAGAAAGCACTGCACTGGAGGAAGGTCAGGCTAACAATGACAGCCTTCTACTAACATTCTAAAAGGGAATGGAATGTGGATAGAAGGAACACAGGTGTTAAAGGTAAACAAACTAATAAAAAGAGTGCAAAGAAACAGGTAAAGCAATAAAAGTAAAGGAGAGTGAGAATACTACATCATCTCCCTCCCCACAAAAATTAAGTCATAACAAAGTCATTAAAACATGCAGGCAACTTTGAAATCCTTTTTGTAGGCAATATCTGTGAAAGAGAGGAGGAAAACTCATTGCAAGATTGAGAAACATTTGAATCACTGGAATGAGAAGAATTGTTAAAATCAGGAACAGACAGATGAGGACTCACGAGACTCAAAAAGAATGGAATCATTTTCATCACATGGTACCACCGCTTTCTTATAAATATTAGCTTGTAGGTCAGAAATGGGCACAAGTCTGCTCTTGTTCCACCACCCCCTTCCCTGCAACAAAACGGCACTCTGACCTGTTTTCTCAACTTTGCATTGAACAGTGAACATGGATTCTCCTTTTCCTAATTCTCGTGGGTTTTTGGATGAGGACCCACGAACCCACAGCAAAATCCTTGTCACGAACATGTTTAAGATTGTCAAAATATTGTTTTTGTTTTTTATGTGGAAAACATACTTGGCTACGCATAGAAGAAACAGAAGTAACTCCTTTGTTAGTGAAACCAGATTGCAGTTCTAGCCAAGATGGTAATAGTTTAGATCTACACTTTCTACCTCTCAACAACTCAAAGGGAGTAGAACCAGTTGTCGAATGAGGAGATGTGTGATAGGTATTAAGTTTTTCTTTGAGATATAATTTAACATCCAAACCAGAAGAAAGAGCTGTTTGAACACCTTCTTTTAAGAAACGGTTAGCACTCTCCACTAGTCCATTAGCTGATGGACTATATAAAGCGACTTGAATATATTTAATGTCACAGTCATTGAGAAACTTTTTCATGGATGTTGAAACAAAATGGGTGTCATTATCGGTTACTAGTTCCTTGGGAGTGCCCTCCAATGAAGAAACATCCTTCAGCAAACTTAAAACAGATTGAGTAGTGGCTGACTCAACAAATGAAAAGTAAATCCATTTTGAATAGTTGTCCACAAGTACTAATAAATACTTATAACAGGTGGGCAAGAGATTGAAAGGACCAGCAAATCCAATTCAACCTTCGTCCAAGGGTTTTCAGGTAAAGGAACTGGACGAAGGGGCTTTTGTGTGGTTCTCCAATGTTTGTCGGAAACGACACATTGCGGACATACCTCTACAAAAGAAGAAACTTGTGCATTCATGGAGGGCCACCAGTAATTCTCTCTTAGTTTCTTACAGGTGGCAATAATGCCTAAATGTCCTTCATGTGCAATCTGAATAAGATTTTTCTTTGGAGATAAAGGTGGAATAAAACAACCATTCGTAGTACAGAGGTCATTTTCAAGAGATAACTCAGAGGCAATTTGAGCGAAAGGCTTCAAATCATTAGGTAAATTACGAAAGGGGGGGCCAGCCTTTTATGATGTACTCGCAAACTCTTAAGAATGGTATCATGAGCAGTGGCATTTACCCAATCATCCTCTGAAATAACCCCATTGGATGAGGACGCTGCATCAATGGTTGCAACCACACACTCAAAATCATCTTCAGTGTCATCAGTAGAAGGTAAAGGTAGACGGGAAAGGCAGTCTGCTCGGAAATTCTTACCACCTTGTATTTACTGGATAGTAAAGTTATACTCCTGCAGTTTGGATAATAAACGTACAAGTCGAGCAGAAGCTTTTCCTAAACCATCACCTTGTAATAAATAGACAAGAGGTTTGTGTAGGAAGCTGGCTCTGTATATACCACACCAAAGTGAGGTATAGAGAGCACAGAGTCCAGTCGAACCCCAAAAGTAGGCAGAGGCAAAGTTAGATAGAACCTTACTCTCTATTTGTGGTAGTGTGGTCGAGCAGTAAGGCAGTATCAGAGGACAGTGTTAAGCATTTGTTGTACACACTCAGTCAGCAAATGAATTTACACACTCGAAGACTGAACTTCAGACCAAATGTTTTTGTATAAAAATATTCTTTTAGTTATTTTATTTCTAGAACCTAGCAAGCCTGACACAGGTAAGCAATAAATACTTTACAGTAGTAAATGCTGATTTGTAAAACAGTTCAATTGCAATTGTAAATGTGCTATGGTTTGACTTACAGTATTGTTTCCGAGAAATGCAATCACTTGTAAATACAGTACATAGACTTGAATGGGATTTTCAGTAAAATAGCAGGTAAGTTACTTTTGGATTACTTTTCTTACTCAGTGCTGTATGCCTAGATGCAGCACTGGGACATTTCCTGGAAACAGGTGAGTAAAAGCGTTTTTGTTAAATCGTACAATTTTAAAGAATTTCTTTAGGTTTCAAAACTCCACACTTAGAAACTTTTCCAAGAAAAACAGTCAATGTTATCCTATGGAGGAAAATATGGTTATCGGTTTTTAGGTAAGTATTCGGTAGTGGGAGTTGAGGTTCTGGGCGTAGACTCCGGGGTTCCCCAGGGTCAGTGATGCACTCTAGTTACACCCTCAGCGGCACTAGGGCGGCCGGGTGCAGAGTGTTGAGGCCCAATGTTATCCAATGGGGTTGGTGGCTGCTGGCGAGCAGGCCACTGGGTTGGTGGAGCAAAGCTCCTGGACTTTAGCTCTGGGCAAATGGGGAAACAAATTAGCACCAAAGGTGCACCCTCAGCGGCACTAGGGCGGCCGGGTGCAGGGTGCTGTTTCGACGTCGGATGCCCTGTTTCCAATGGAGAGCCTCCGGTTTGCAAAAGCACTGCAGGCAGGGAGACGAAGGACTTCTGGGTGCGACCACCACTTCGAGAGGTAAGTTGGAAAGTTAGGGGTTGGTTAGGCACCGTTTGTTTGGGCACACAAGGCCGTGGGGCGTCGGGTGCAGGGGTGCCTTTCGGGGTCGGATCTTCTTACCAGCTCCTGGTCGCGGTTAGGGGGGCCTTCTGGATTTAGACTGCAGGTGTCGGCTGGAGGCAGGTCAGGGGTCGCCGGATCTCGGTTCAGGATCGCCGGGGTGACCTCCTCGTGGTGTTTGCCCACTCGAGCTCGGGCCGTGGACGGCGGGTGCAGCGTGGGGCGGATCCGCGGTATCCGGCTGCTGCCAGAGGTTGCAGTTGAACAAATCCGGTGTTCACGGGAGAAGCAGTCTTTGGAAGTGAAGGCAGGCAGGTCCTCCGGGATTTTTGAGGTTGCTGGCTGCAGGACACACCGGGATTTCGCAGGAGCAGGTTCGAGGGGGAGACAGGCCGGTGGGGCTGGGGCCAAGTCAGTGGGTATCTTCCTCTTGCTAGCTGCTGCACGGCTGTTCGGTCCTTCTTCTTTTCTTCTTGTTTGTCTGGATCTGAGAAGGCAAGGTTCAGGGGTGCCCCTAAATACTAGATTTAGGGGCATTACAGGTAGGTAAAAGGCAGGGACCAATGGGTCCCTTCCCTGGGGTGGGTACACCCCCTATCATGCCACCCTCCAGTGGGAGGGGGGCATGTGCCTGTCCCTGGTTGGCTGAGTCCCCCCATCTTCAAGATGGCGTGGACTGAGAGTTGTGCTTCACCTCGCCTTCCCCACCTGAGGGGGGGAGTTGGCAGAGGTGGGCACACCTCACTTCCTAACTTGTTTTTCCCGCCGGTTCTCCCGCCCAAAGTGAGGATCAGAACCAGTGGGGACCAGTTGCTGAAAGCAGCAAGTGGCCTGGGGAAGCTCACAAAGGCGGCAAGCCTTTGAAGCTTCCCCTTCGTGAACCCTGCCCATCCTGGGGGAGGAGGCTTGGTACCTCGTCCCAGGATGTGCATTGTTTCAGGTCCCAGAGAGCAGCAGGCTCTCGACCCAGGGGTACAGAAACATGTCTGGTGGTGGCAGCTGAAAGCAGCCACTCAGCCTGGACACTAGAGGTGGGTTAGTTTTCAGGGGGCATCTCTAAGATGCCCTCTGTGTGCATTTATCATTAAATCCCACACTGACATCAGTGTGGGTTTAATGTGCTGAGAAGTGCGATACCAAACTTCTCAGTTTCAGTGTAGCCATTATGGTGCTGTGGAGTTCGTAATGACAAACTCCCAGCACCATATACTCTTAATGGCAGCACTGCACTTACAATGTCCAAGGATGGACTTAAACACTGTAGGGTTACAGGGCTCATGCACCTGTACCCTCACCACTGGTATAGTGCACCCAGCTAGAGGGGTGACTGACCTATGCCAGGGCAGGGGGTTGTAGGCATGGCACACAGATGTGTGCCATGTCGACTCTTCACTTTGTTCTGCACCAAAACACGCAGCCTGCGAAGGCAGTGTGTGAGTGTAGTGCTACAGGACCTCTAAGGGTGGCACAATAAGTGCTGCAGCCCTTAGAGGCCTTCTTAGATCACAGTGCCCTGGGTACCTGTGGTACCATTTACCAGGGACTGACCTGTGGCCAGAGTTGCCAATTGGGTTTAGGCGTCAATGCAGTTTTAGGGAAAGAACATAGACCCTGGGTACCTGATTAGCAGGAGCCCAGGGCACACTCAAAGTACATCAGCAATTCAGCAAAAAGTGGGGGCAACCATGCAGAAAGAGGGCACTTTCTCACAGTTTGTGATCAGTGAAAATAACAAAATGACTGCCCAAGAGGTAAGTTTTAAATTTATGGACGGCCCAGACACAGGCGAAGGCTTCCCTCTGAATAGTACTGTATTTAGTTTCCGCAACAGACCAACTTTTAGAAGCGAAAGCTACAGTAAGCTCTTTAATACCAACATTTTGTCCAAAACCTGCTCCAATACCTTTCAGGCTGGCATCCACAGTAACAGAACATTCATGACCAGGAATAAAAGGGCCCATGGCGGGAGCTTTAACTACAAGTTCTTTGATTCTAGTAAATGCAATGTTGATTTCTTCAGTCCAATTAAAGTTAGAGCCTTTTTTGAGTAAGTTCCTCAAGGGCTGAATGTTGGAGGCATAATCAGGAACAGAGCGGGCATAATATTTGCATAGGCCTAGGAAAGATCTCAAGGCATTCTTATCAGGAGGTGGAGGCTTGGACAATAGCTTCCACATTACAGAATTTAGGTTTGATGACATCAGGTGTTATGGTATGACCTAGGTAATCAATTTGTTCAACTAAAAATTTAAATTTTTCCGGTTGAATGGTAATTTCTCTAGAACTGAGAATACTAAAGACATCATGCAAAGTTTCTAAATGTTTTACTTTAGTTTCAGTGAAAACTAGGATATCGTCTTGGAATGCTTGAACATGACTGACATCCTTGAATAAAATATCCATAACCTTTTGAAAAACACTGGCTGCTGAGGCCAGGCCAAAAGGTAGCCTTAAGTACTTATAGGCTCCAAATGGTGTAACGAATGTAGTGAGCTCTCGGGATTCAGTACTCAAGACTATCTGATGGTATGCAGAATGTAAATCAATGGTGGAAAAATATTTTGCTTGACCAATGTTGGCAAGCATTTCTTGAATGTGAGGAAGCGGGTGACAATCCACGATGATGTTGCGGTTTAAAGACCTCCAGTCCACACAAAGACGAAGGTCACCGCTCCTCTTCTTAGCTAGAACAATAGGGGAAACCCATTCAGAGGAGTCAGTTTGCGCAATTATACCATCCTTGGTTAAGTTCTCTAAAAGATTCTTTTATTCAGATCTGACATTAATGGGAACTGGTCTAACCTTGTGAGTGACGGGTAATGCGTTCTTTCTTAATCTAATGGTGTGTTCAAAACCCCTTATGGTTCCAATTCTGTCGCTAAAGACAGAAGAAATTTTTGATTTAAGAGTGGAAGAAGATCATCATCTTTGACATTCAAATTAACATCATTGTTAATGGAGAGAAGAGGTAGATCTCCTAAAACAATGGGATCCTTGTGGCCAGGTTCCAAATGGAGGCCTAATTTGGCTAAGTCTTTCCATCCAACCAAATCTCTACCTTTAACAGCTACTTAAATCTTTGTATCAGTGCTTCTACCTAGAATTTGTAAAGTAGCGTAAAAAAAACCAAAAGATCTATGTCTTTCTCACCAAAAGCTTTTGGAGAAATATCTGGACTTTGTAATTTAAAAGACTCGGACCATAAGGAGAAAAAGGTGTCAGCTAAAATGTTGATGGAGGCTCCTCAGCCGGCCATGATCTCAAGAGATTTGCCGTCAATGAATGCTTGACATAAGGGACGCTCTACTTCAAATGACTCGTGATGTACTTCAATAGTGAGAATAATGTTAGAAAATCTTTGAGTACAATCGCGAACATCAGAAATGTCTCTAGAGGTGTCAGAGAAAGATTGTATATCTAGATTGTGAATTCTGACATTATCACCAGGATGCGCTGGGATCTACAAACTGCCTGAAAAGGGCCCATTTTCTTGCATTTCGATTTTTTTTTCCCTATAGCAGGACAGGAGGGATTGTTCCCAATGTGGGTTTTAGAACCACATCAGTAACAAACGAGGCGTTTGTTCCTATCTCTGCTTGTCCTAATGGCAGAAATGGTACTTCCTTCAGAAGAGTCAGTAACATAAGACACTGGAGAATGTCCTTCTTGACTTGACATAGCATGAGTGGAAATAATAGAGCGCTCAATGCTCTTCCCAATGTCAATTGCCTCTTAAAGTGAAGGATTCCTACATGTGAAGTCTTTCCTGCATTTCTTGTGAAAAACAGTTAAAAATAAACGGATCTCTAATACAAGTATCGACACAATTCTGGAAATCACAAGTTGAGGCTAAAACCCGCAAAGCAGCTACATATTCTTCAACAAATTAATCGCTAGCTTGCTTGCATTTAAAAAATACTGTCTTTCTAGGAGAACGTTAGGTTCTTCTGAAAATTGTTTTTTAAGCCTTTCTTTGGATTCAATGTACACATTCCAAACACAATCACCTCCGGGTGATAGAAGACTAGGCAAATTATCAAAAATGTTCTGTGCAGCAATACCTAGATGGTTGTATAGTAAAGCATTTTTCCTAGTAGGAGTGTAACCTAAACCATCAATACCCATTAAGTAGTTTTCAAAAATGTGAATCCATTGTTTCCACTTAATCTCAGGTTTTCGTAAGAATGGTGGAGGATGGATTGCATTGTCTGATGTAGCCATATTATATATCATTTTTTTTTTTTTTTAAATGAGTAAATAAATACATAAATGCCTGAAAAGGAAGAGGTTAAAGCAAGATACAATATTAAAGTTAGAAGTAACGAAAATCGGAAATGTTCAGATGTAAGATGGCCGCCAGGAAGAGCTCCAGAGGGTTGCAGACGTCTAACAAGTTCAGGAGGCTGAGGAAGTGACGAAATCGATGTGAATGGATATGAAGGCGGCTGGAGCGATCTCCCACAGCCAAAACACACGCAGAGGCGGCCGGAGCGAACTCCCACGGCCAAGAAGAAGGAGGAAGATCTTCTTTGGAGAGTACGTCGAAATGCAGGAGAAAGCGTCTCAAAGGCAGCAGCTGGAGCAGAGTGCACATTGAGGAACAGGAGAAGGCGTCTCTATGACAACGGCTAGAGTGGAGCTCCCACAGCCAAGACAATGCCGGAGAAGTTGCTATGGCAACGTTTAGAGCGAAGAGGCGCAGGTGAGTTTTAGAATGAGCTGAGAGGGCGAGACAATGCCTGAGATGCTGCCATGAAACGAGGCGCGCGCAAGGAATGCGCGAGGAGGGACAGCGATTGAGAGGTAAGGTCGCGTTGAGAACAAAGCAGGGCAGATCGCGTGCAGGGAATTAAAAAAAATGGCAGTTGAGGCCTATGGGGAAGGTAGAGGCCTTTAGGCTTAAAAAGACGCTGCGGCACGCACCTGGAGGGCCGAAGCCTGTGGGTCCCGTGTAAGGATTCAGCAGAGCAGGCCTTTTAAGTAGAAGGCAGTCCTTTTAATTCCTTTATCCGAGGCCAAGCGGCTATGACAGGCTCCGTAGGAAAAATGGAAAAGCAGAGGGCAACCACACTTCTGGTACCAAATTGTAGTGTGTGGTTGCGGCGAAGAAATAGGAATCGGAGCAGGATGAATGCTGCAAACAGATGTCTTTATTTTTCTTTAAAGATGAGGAGATAACAGGACACACGGCGCAGAAAGCACTGCACTGGAGGAAGGTCAGGCTAACAATGACAGCCTTCTACTAACATAATTCTAAAAGGGAATGGAATGTGGATAGAAGGAACGCAGGGCTTAAAGGGAAACAAACTAATAAAAAAGAGTGCAAATAAACAGGTACAGCAATAAAAGTAAAAGAGAGTGAGAATACTACAACCACTCACTCACTCATTAAACACCTGACCCGGATTGTCCAAGTGCTATGAAGCCTCCATCTAGCAGCCACAAGTTAGCAACACATAACACATCGTATTTTTACAAGAACTATCTGTAACTGATATGTTTACATTGCCTTCGCTTGTCCCCATCAATTTAAAATAATTGCCATTTCAGTTTGTTCACCTCTTAACTGATGTCTTATGTGGCATCCTCCTCGATACTGCTTTAGTCACTTTTTTTTGCTTCAAAACCACATTTGTTCTTACGTGTTTTTAGGTCTCGGCCTGCACCAGCGCTTGCGCTGGTCTGGCCGAGAGTTTTAGTAAGTGGGTTTTGGAAGTGCAAACACTGGCTTTCGGCTGGCGACCAGCTTGAGTTCACAATGGCGTGCACGCGCAGCTGGCATCTGGGTTTCCTATCTCTTCCTCATTTCCTCGTCATGGCTCATTAACTCTCTGGACTCTGATGTTTCAATCGCAGCAGCAGCTCACATTACCAACTGAGGGCCCTGGACTACATTCACATGAAAAACAACAGCGATTAGCATTGAAATGCAAGCTTTTTTTTGTCTAGTTAGAAATATTGCTTCGGTGGGTTGATTTCACCTTATATCGCTATTTGTTTTATATTGGGAGTCACAGCCTAATTAGCAGTATTTTTGTCTCTCACTGTTTTTTTTTTATATTTATTCGCGCAAAGCACAAAGCTATATTTAAGGTTACTTTTTCCGCGTCACTTCTTCACTCTATTTAAACTCTACACCCCCACTCTTATTGTCTCTCTCCTTCTCTCTCTCCCCTCTCTAATTCTCTCTCTACTTAATTAACTCTCCCCTCTCTATCTTTTTTAGCCTTTCATTCTCTCTCACCCCTTTATCTGTTTCTCTTTCAAACTCCTTCATTCACTCTCTCTCCCCTTCTTTCTCTCTCTATCCCGCTCCACTCTTTATTCTATGTACACCCTTTCTCTCTCTTTCTCTCTCACCACCCTCTCTAATTGGGCATTATATCTTCACTCTATCTCTCACTCGGCAACACCACAGCATCACTCAGCGTAACCACAGCATCAATCAGAGCCAGCACAGCATCAATCAGCACCAACACATCTCTCAACGCCATCACAGCATCACTCAACGCCATCACAGCATCACTCAACGCCATCACAGCATCACTCAGTGCAACCACAGCATCACTCAGCGCAACCACAGTATCACTCAGCACAACCACAGCATTACTCAGCACAACCACAGCATCACTTAGCGCCACAACAGCATCACTCAGCGCCACCACAACATCACTCCGCGCCACCACAGCATCACTCAGCACCACCATAGCTTTACTCAGCGACACCACATCATCACTCAGCACCACCACAGCATCGCTCAGCGCCACCACAGCATCGCTCAGCGCCGCCACAGCATCGCTCAGCGCCGCCAAAGCATCGCTCAGCGCCGCCACAGCATCGCTCAGCGCCGCCACAGCATCGCTCAGCGCCGCCACAGCATCGCTCAGCGCCGCCACAGCATCGCTCAGCGCCGCCACAGCATCGCTCAGCGCCGCCACATCATCGCTCAGCACCAGCACCACAGCATCACTCAGGGCCGCCACAGCATCACTCAGCGCCGCCACAGCATCACTCAGCGCCGCCACAGCATCACTCAGCGCCGCCACAGCATCACTCAGCGCCGCCACAGCATCACTCAGCGCCGCCACAGCATCACTCAGCGCCGCCACAGCATCACTCAGCGCCGCCACAGCATCACTCAGCGCCGCCACAGCATCACTCAGCACCAAGACAATATCACTCAGCACCACCACAGCATCACTCAGCGCCAAGACAATATCACTCAGCACCACCACAGCATCACTCAGCAACACCTGAGTATCATTCAGCATCACCTCAGCATCGTCTCCGCAACAGTCACCACCACCACCACTACCACCTCAGCATCACTCAGCACCACCTCAGCCTGCTCTCGGAATCTGGCATCTGTTGATTCTCCCTAGCGTCTGGCCGCTGCTAGTGTTATAATACAGGTACTAGTTCCCAACCTTCACCCTCCGATTGTTTATGCCCCTCAAAAAATAAGCTTTAACAAACAACCATTGCAATAGGCAGAAACAAGTTGCCAGCATTGCAAGAACAAAAGAAAACTGAGCAAATTTTTTATTGTAAATACTTTTTTTAATATGGTCGTTCAGTTTTACATAATGCCTTCTTGGTCATATATAAAGTAACAAAAATGCTTCTGACACTTTTTTATTATAACTTTTCAGCATGCCGCACAGCAGCCACACTTCTCTACAGCACAGCTTGAAGACATTGGCAAAGTCAATAGCTCTGGCTAAACACTTATAAGGCCCCAAAGGCGAGACCTATTGGCTATGCCAATGCTTGTTTAGGTCTCGGCCTGCACCAGCGCTTGCGCTGGTCTGGCCGAGAGTTTTAGTAAGCGGGTTTTGGAAGTGCAAACACTGGCTTTCGGCTGGCGACCAGCTTGAGTTCACGATGGCGTGCACGCGCAGCTGGCATCTGGGTTTCCTATCTCTTCCTCATTTCCTCGTCATGGCTCATTAACTCTCTGGACTCTGATGTTTCAATCGCAGCAGCAGCTCACATTACCAACTGAGGGCCCTGGACTACAGTCACATGAAAAACAACAGCGATTAGCATTGAAATGCAAGCTTTTTTTTGTCTAGTTAGAAATATTGCTTCGGTGGGTTGATTTCACCTTATATCGCTATTTGTTTTATATTGGGAGTCACAGCCTAATTAGCAGTATTTTTGTCTCTCACTGTTTTTTTTTTTATATTTATTCGCGCAAAGCACAAAGCTATATTTAAGGTTACTTTTTCCGCGTCACTTCTTCACTCTATTTAAACTCCACACCCCCACTCTTATTGTCTCTCTCCTTCTCTCTCTCTCCCCTCTCTAATTCTCTCTCTACTTAATTAACTCTCCCCTCTCTATCTTTTTAGCCTTTCATTCTCTCTCACCCCTTTATCTGTTTCTCTTTCAAACTCCTTCATTCACTCTCTCTCCCCTTCTTTCTCTCTCTCTATCCCGCTCCACTCTTTATTCTATGTACACCCTTTCTCTCTCTTTCTCTCTCACCACCCTCTCTAATTGGGCATTATATCTTCACTTAATCTCTCACTCGGCAACACCACAGCATCACTCAGCGCAACCACAGCATCAATCAGAGCCAGCACAGCATCACTCAGCACCAACACAACATCTCTCAACGCCATCACAGCATCACTCAGTGCCACCACAGCATCACTCAGTGCAACCACAGCATCACTCAGTGCAACCACAGCATCACTCAGTGCAACCACAGCATTACTCAGCAACACCACAGCATCACTTAGCGCCACAACAGCATCACTCAGCGCCACCACAGCATCACTTCGCGCCACCATAGCTTTACTCAGCGCCGCAACAGCATCGCTCAGCGCCGCCACAGCATCGCTCAGCGCCGCCACAGCATCGCTCAGCGCCGCCACAGCATCGCTCACCGCCGCCGCAGCATCGCTCAGCGCCGCCACAGCATCGCTCAGCGCCGCCACAGCATCGCTCAGCGCCGCCACAGCATCGCTCAGCGCCGCCACAGCATCGCTCAGCGCCGCCACAGCATCCCTCAGCGCCGCCACAGCATCCCTCAGCGCCGCCACAGCATCACTCAGCGCCGCCACAGCATCACTCAGCGCCGCCACAGCATCACTCAGCGCCGCCACAGCATCACTCAGCGCCGCCACAGCATCACTCAGCGCCGCCACAGCATCACTCAGCGCCGCCACAGCATCACTCAGCGCCGCCACAGCATCACTCAGCGCCGCCACAGCATCACTCAGCGCCGCAGCAGTATCACTCAGCAACACCTGAGTATCCTTCAGCATCACCTCAGCATCGTCTCCGCAACAGTCACCACCACTACCACCTCAGCATCACTCAGCACCACCTCAGCCTGCTCTCGGAATCTGGCATCTGTTGATTCTCCCCTAGCGTCTGGCCGCTGCTAGTGTTATAATACAGGTACTAGTTCCCAACCTTCACCCTCCGATTGTTTATGCCCCCTCAAAAAATAAGCTTTAACAAACAACTATTGCAATAGGCAGAAACAAGTTGCCAGCATTGCAAGAACAAAAGAAAACTGAGCAAATTTTTTATTGTAAATACTTTTTTTAATATGGTCGTTCAGTTTTACATAATGCCTTCTTGGTCATATATAAAGTAACAAAAATGCTTCTGACACTTTTTATTATAACTTTTCAGCATGCCGCACAGCAGCCACACTTCTCTACAGCACAGCTTGAAGACATTGGCAAAGTCAATAGCTCTGGCTAAACACTTATAAGGCCCCAAAGGCGAGACCTATTGGCTATGCCAATGCTTGTTTAGGTCTCGGCCTGCACCAGCGCTTGCGCTGGTCTGGCCGAGAGTTTTAGTAAGCGGGTTTTGGAAGTGCAAACACTGGCTTTCGGCTGGCGACTAGCTTGAGTTCACGATGGCGTGCACGCGCAGCTGGCATCTGGGTTTCCTATCTCTTCCTCATTTCCTCGTCATGGCTCATTAACTCTCTGGACTCTGATGTTTCAATCGCAGCAGCAGCTCACATTACCAACTGAGGGCCCTGGACTACAGTCACATGAAAAACAACAGCGATTAGCATTGAAATGCAAGCTTTTTTTTGTCTAGTTAGAAATATTGCTTCGGTGGGTTGATTTCACCTTATATCGCTATTTGTTTTATATTGGGAGTCACAGCCTAATTAGCAGTATTTTTGTCTCTCACTGTTTTTTTTTTTATATTTATTCGCGCAAAGCACAAAGCTATATTTAAGGTTACTTTTTCCGCGTCACTTCTTCACTCTATTTAAACTCCACACCCCCACTCTTATTGTCTCTCTCCTTCTCTCTCTCTCCCCTCTCTAATTCTCTCTCTACTTAATTAACTCTCCCCTCTCTATCTTTTTTAGCCTTTCATTCTCTCTCACCCCTTTATCTGTTTCTCTTTCAAACTCCTTCATTCACTCTCTCTCCCCTTCTTTCTCTCTCTCTATCCCGCTCCACTCTTTATTCTATGTACACCCTTTCTCTCTCTTTCTCTCTCACCACCCTCTCTAATTGGGCATTATATCTTCACTTAATCTCTCACTCGGCAACACCACAGCATCACTCAGCGCAACCACAGCATCAATCAGAGCCAGCACAGCATCACTCAGCACCAACACAACATCTCTCAACGCCACCACAGCATCACTCAGTGCAACCACAGCATCACTCAGTGCAACCACAGCATCACTCAGTGCAACCACAGCATCACTCAGTGCAACCACAGCATCACTCAGTGCAACCACAGCATCACTCAGTGCAACCAAAGCATCACTCAGTGCAACCAAAGCATCACTCAGTGCAACCACAGCATTACTCAGCGCAACCACAGCATCACTTAGCGCCACCACAGCATCACTCAGCGCCACCACAGCATCACTCCGCGCCACCACAGCATCACTCAGCACCACCATAGCTTTACTCAGCGACACCACATCATCACTCAGCGCCGCCACAGCATCACTCAGCGCCGCCACAGCATCACTCAGCGCCGCCACAGCATCACTCAGCGCCGCCACAGCATCACTCAGCGCCGCCACAGCATCACTCAGCGCAGCCACAGCATCACTCAGCGCCGCCACAGCATCACTCAGCGCCGCCACAGCATCACTCAGCGCCGCCACAGCATCACTCAGCGCCGCCACAGCATCACTCAGCGCCGCCACAGCATCACTCAGCGCCGCCACAGCATCACTCAGCGCCGCCACAGCATCACTCAGCGCCAAGACAATATCACTCAGCACCACCACAGCATCACTCAGCGCCAAGACAATATCACTCAGCACCACCACAGCATCACTCAGCACCACAGCAGTATCACTCAGCAACACCTGAGTATCATTCAGCATCACCTCAGCATCGTCTCCGCAACAGTCACCACCACCACCACTACCACCTCAGCATCACTCAGCACCACCTCAGCCTGCTCTCGGAATCTGGCATCTGTTGATTCTCCCCTAGCGTCTGGCCGCTGCTAGTGTTATAATACAGGTACTAGTTCCCAACCTTCACCCTCCGATTGTTTATGCCCCCTCAAAAAAAAAGCTTTAACAAACAACCATTGCAATAGGCAGAAACAAGTTGCCAGCATTGCAAGAACAAAAGAAAACTGAGCAAATTTTTTATTGTAAATACTTTTTTAATATGGTCGTTCAGTTTTACATAATGCCTTCTTGGTCATATATAAAGTAACAAAAATGCTTCTGACACTTTTTTATTATAACTTTTCAGCATGCCGCACAGCAGCCACACTTCTCTACAGCACAGCTTGAAGACATTGGCAAAGTCAATAGCTCTGGCTAAACACTTACAAGGCCCCAAAGGCGAGACCTATTGGCTATGCCAATGCTTGTTTTCAAAGCAATGCATGTTTTTTTTTTAACAATAAGACAAACTTTAGCAATACTTGTTTGTGATTTCTAAGAACAAACACGCCCCAAATCACTTAGATCTATTTTATCAATAATAGATTCAAACACTTAAACCACTAGATGTTCAATTGGGATTTAAAAATGGAGTCTAAAGTACTTGATTTAAAAGGGGTCATTGCAGAGTAGACAGCACTGACAGCAATCTACTGATTGGTCCTCAGAGACAGATGGATAAAGGACAATCAAAAACAAAAGCTAAAGGTGATGTGGAGAAGAGAAAGTAAATAAGCTCTCTGACCTGATGTTAGCACATTACAACTTAACTGCAAAGCATACATGCCTTTACACCAAGTCATCAGGATATTTCCCATTCCATAGGGGTCTCTACTTAAAGATGGCGGAATATACAGGTAAAGCACATTACAAGATGGGAGTCCAAGCTAAAATATTATGATGGCAAACTTTAAAACTGCTGTGCAGTCTTTTATTCATTAAACTATTATAAAACATTAAACTACTTACATTTTGTAGAGCTCAAAGTACATCTTTGATGCTCTAGAAAGAGAAAAGGGAATTATACTAAAATTCTAGGGCAGTTCTGATGTTCCACCATTAGAAAGCAGCCCCTAATTGACCTCTAGATTACTTACGTTACCACTACACCTTTCTTGGAAGCTGAACACAAGCAACGAACAGAACATGGCACTGAGCCATATAAATCCAGTACACGGAACAAAGCTCATACCACAACTGGATAAAGTCTTATGTAGAACACGGTCAAAGGCTGTAAACAGCAACACATTTGTGGCGTCTTAATGTGGCAAAGAATTACCAGCTAATGGAAAGTGGCGACCTCATTTTGATAACAAAAACCAGCCCAGAGGACATGAAGAACATGTTGAAGTAAGCAAACTATAATTTCCATCAACGACAACAGAACCAGTCAGCCTTTGTGCGTTTACCCTCCAGAGTTCAAGTCTTAGAAACTCTAAGAGTAAAACTATAATACTAACCAGAAATATATTTTCTACTAATCGTTATATCTGAATGTTAAAAGCTCCACCAATACTGTGAAGCAAATGGAGCTCCTGCTCAGTTTTCAAGACACCTTCTTGCTGCACTGCCTTTCATGTCAGCTCGATTCCTGGATTGCTACTCAACAGACCATGAAAGACATCCATCTGTTCATCCGGACTGGACTATTTAGACAAACAACTTCCTTCTAATTACAGTCTAGGACTTGGATAAACTGGATCCTGGAATTTAGTTTAAAAAAATGACCAAGTCAATGGCACTGAAAATATCAATTGACATACTATTTCAAGCGGCAGCTTTACCTCCATGGCCCCAAGTCCACAAACATGGATTACTCCAACTTTCTGAACAATAAAAATAAGTATGTGTGCGTACCATCATAAGTGACCGTAAAATCAAACCACAGAGCATCTCAAATCAAAGACACATGACCTCCAGGCCCCTCACAACTGCCCTCAAATCAGTATTGTTTCTTCAGGTGTCCTTAATGCACTGTCCACGCCATCAAAACTCTTCTACCTCCTTCAACACTGCTGACTTTCCCCTATTAGTGGTGATGGAGCAGAGAAAATAAAAAAAATTTAACCCCTAACAAATTTTATAAATAATTAATAAAATGTTCGTTTAAATGTATTAATCAACACTGTACGTGTGGGAAGGGTAATACGCAAGTGTATGTGCTGAATAATCTATTAATGGATGTCCGTGTGTCTAATTATAACAAAAATAAATGCGTACTAATTTAAAATAAATGCATGATTTTGTGCTTCATAGTTATTTCTATGAAGCACAAGTGTCGTTGCAAAAACAATAGTGATGGTAAGTAAGAAACAGCTTAAATGTTGCTTTCTGCTAGGTAATAACTAATTGGGGTACGTAGATGACGGGAGGGAAACGAAAAGGCTATTTTTCTCTATTTTAATTATGTTTTGTTTATTTCAAAATAGTGCTTCTAAAGTATAACCGAGTGGCGATATAAAATGGCTGCCAGTTGATGATGTGCGCAAGCGCAGGGAAACACGTGACAAGGGAGAGAAGTCGGAGAAAAGCTAACCTCGTGATGTTGCTGAGAGGCTAGGATGCGAGAAATGGTCAAGGCTGATGTGACCTAATTGAACTGATAGTGTGCCGTGGTGATCAGCAAAGACCCGTGGGAAACCAGTTTAAGAGAAAGGACAATGCCTGCAGAGTTCTCGAATGTATCGAAAGAAGTTACAAATGTACTGATCGAAGCGGATGGAAACAGGTATTGAACTGTGAGAAAGGAAATGATCCAAGGACCATTGGATCCAAGAGAACTTGATTAAAAGAATGAATAAGATGACATGCATGGACCAATGAAAGAAAAGCGTGTTATTAATGTTGCAACAATTAGTTAGCAAAGTTAGAATTAGGGTATAAGAGGGCCTACTCTTAGTGGGAGGGGGTCAGTCGCAGTCACAGTCAGGAGCGGAGTTGGAGAGTCGTGTTGGTATTGGTGACTTCCAGTGCTGGGTGGTCCTGATCGATCCCTTACTGAGCGGGAGATGCTGAAAGACTGTTAGATGAGACGGGTTGCAGGTAGCTGATGCTGACGAGCTGAAGTTTCTGTTGCTGTCTTAATTTTCCAGTTGAGTATGAGAATCAGGTTATTTCTAATTCTTAAACTTAGGTTAGAAATCATTAGGCTAAATTAGGAAGGTAGGCAGGTAATTAGGGTTTTGCTTCATGACAAAAATTTCCTTTCTGCAATAAATTGATTATGCTTAATAAATATTTGAATTAATAATGAATGAATAATTGAATAAAAGTTTAAAATTCTTTCTCATGTTTTTAAAATTATATAAAATTTAAGATTCTTTAAATCAAACGACTCAGTGGTTATTTTTCTAAATGATTGTGACACCAGTAATTGGTTATTGTGATTTAGCTGGTCTTAATCACTATGAACTAATTTTTACATGAATGATTCATCGACAAACCAATGAGCAGGAATATCTTAAAGAAAATAACTAAAAGAAAGTGATAAGTTAAGGTAATAAGATATCCCGGCTCCTTCCAGCGGTACACAAATGGTGTTTTCCATTTTGTTCTCATGCTTCTCCTAGGAATACAGAATTTCATAAAGGTGTAAAGGAAATCCAGGTGTGTGCGTGTGTGTTAGGCGATGTTTATGGGCCCCATCGTCATGTGGATGTGAGAAAATATAGTTTGCCCCTGGATGACCTATAAGTGACCTAGGAGGAGAATAGTTTTTATTGTACGCGCTGCATCAGATTTCTTGGTAGCAGAGTTATGGTTTTCTATAGATTAGTTTAGTGATTATTGTTTATTGATTATTGATTATTTTTTATGACTAACACTATATGTTGAGTCGCGTTATGTTATATGTGAGTTTTCACGCTTCTGGGATGTAGGAAGTGGAACAAATGTGGCAAGAGAAGTCACATGGAATTTGGTACATGGTCTGAATTCATTTTGGTAATAACACAGGTTGTGTTATGTTAGGGATTTTCTGTACGAAAAGTGTGTAATTGAAATAGCAAATCACGTTTTCTTGTGAAACTTTGGCCTTAATTCTCAGGAGCCTAGTCTCCACATGTGTCTTATCCCCAGAGAAACGAGTAAATGGTTTGCTTGAAAGAAGGGTAAGGTAGAGGGAAGTGCTACTTTATAGGCGAGCGTAAATAATTCTGTGGTAGGGTAGAGGTAAGCGCTGCCTACTGGAAATACAGGATTCTTGTGTAAAAGGACCAAGCTGTCACTTTTGTTTAGCGAATCAGACTATGGAATTGTTTTAATTGTTGTAACTAACGAAGAAAAACAGTAAAAAGAAAATTGCCGATAAATTTTGTAAAGGAGGGGTAAAAGAGCAGGAGTGACGTAGAACAGTGCCGCGCTAGGATTGGATAGTGCGCTAGTCACGTGAACACAGAGTCAGGAGTGACGTAGAAAAGTGCCGCGCTAGGATTGGTTGGTTCGCGGACGAAGGGAATTGTTCTGATTGGTACGTTAGTGTGAGTCGCGCTGTAATTGGTTGAAGTTCCGTACACAGAACAGCGTTAGCGTAAAGAGAAAAACAAATAGAAAACATGCCGTATTACGAGTATGAAAGGGAGAGAACGTCATGGACGACAAAATTAAAGAATTTATTTAAGAAAGACAAAAAGGTCGTGACTAGAGAGGGACAAGTAATTCCTCCGCCGAAATCAGCAGCTTCACATATGATGCTGAAATATGGATATCATACATGCATATGGTTGGAAAATTGGGCAAAGTATACGAAGAATGATGGTGCTTTAGCTTTCCCTGAGAATGGTTCATTTAGTGTAGCGGTTTTGCGAAATTTGCGAGAAAAGATGACAAATCTAGAACCTAGACCGACACAGTTTGAAGCGTTGACGGAATGGGAGGATGAGATGTATGAGCGAGAGAGATTCAGAGGTTTAAGGGATCATGAGTTTATGCCTGGAAGGATGTGGGGAATAAATCATGAAGATAGAATAAAACGATGGAGATGTGCTAACATGACAGGAGGTTTGTTTCCAGCTTTTACAGTTGAGGAAGGGACTAAGAAAAACGGACTGAGAAAAAGAAACATATGGAGAGGGAGAAATATATGCATGAGAGCGAAACGGATGATGAATTGCTGGAAGATATTCTAAATAGAAATCCACCTCCGTATCAGCAGAGTTCTACAGTGGTGACACCAAATGCGCCGCTAATAGAGACTATGCGAAATAAAAGTCCGGAAAAAAGAATTGAAATAAATAGGTCACAAGAACAAATGAGAACTTCAAAAAATGAAGGAATAGAAAGCGACAATGCAAGCAAATTAGCAAGGACAACCAAAGAACTAACTGAAAAGATTAGAGAATTAACGAAAAATATGGAAGCAGTTACTGTGCCTGTAACAATAGGTCCAGTAATACCAGTTTTTGAGAATCAGAAAATTGATGAACGATCTTTGGTGATTCCCATGAGTTCACAATTTCAGAGAGAAAAAGAAAGGATGGAACAAAGTGCAAGTACAAGTAATTTGGCTAGTACTTACAGACCAAGTCCACCTACAAATTTGACGGTGAATGAGTGCAATGGTAGGAAAATGCATATGGTAACAGAATCTGCAACAGAAACCCCTGAAAAGAGTGGTAATTGGGTAGAACTAAATAATACACCCATAGGTCCGACTCCTGATAAGTTAAATGAGTGGATGAAGGCATTTAAAATAAAAGAACCAGAAGAAAAACCATTAGATGTAATTAGATTAAAAATTGACATGGAAGAATTAATTCTAGGAACGATTGGTACAGAAAAGATAAAAAATTACCAGGATGATGAAATAATGTTTCTGTGCAAAAGTATTACATGGAGAGCAAAGAATTTACATGACAAACTAGAAGAAGTAGCCAGTGAAATTGGAATAGACTTTGCGAAGGTGAAAACATTGCAGAAACCATATAGAGTAGACTTTTGTGAAAAGGATATTGAAAATTTGAACACGGCAGGAAGGCTGACACAGATAAAAGAGTTAATTGTGTTGTTGAGAAAATGGGGTGATGTGGATAGATGGAAGGTTAGATGGACAAAAAAGAATGAGAAAACTACAGACAAAGGTTCATTGGCTTTTATGATAACTGAAAAAGAACCTGTTGCTATAGAATACCCTATGAGAGAAACTCCAGGTGGTAGTTATGTGCATGTTCCCTGGACTAGGCAGGATATACTGTCATTTACCAATGACTTTCCGAAGCTAAGAGAGAAACCAGTTGAATGGTACCGACAAGTAGAGAGATTTGTAAAGGTTTCAAAAGTGTTGTGGATAGATTTAGAAGGATTATTTGACATAGTGGTACCAACTGATTTGTGGTCAGAATGTAAGATTACAGTTGACTGGCCAACTACAGAATATCCAAGAGATCCTAAGACAGGAGCTCCAGGTCCTGATGTGATGAAAAAGTATGATAAGGTGATTACCTTTTTGAAGAATGAGATTCCTCCTAAAGAGACAGATTGGGTAAAAATCGATAGAACTACACAAGAAAGTAAGGAGTCTGTACATGCCTATTATGAAAGGTTGTTGTTGGTTTTCAAGCAGTATAGTGGATATGAGGAATTAAGTGAAAAAGATATGAGTCATTTTGTGTACAGATTTGTGTTTGGATTGAAACCAGAGATTAGTGAAATGATTAAACAGCATATGATTAATTGGCAGAATGGCACAGTCGATGATGTGCTGAGGTATGCTAAGTATTGCAGTGATGATATTGAGAGTAGACAGCGTAAATTGAAAGAGAAGGCAATGTGGGCACAGGTGAAGGTGGCAGAAAAACAAGAAGCTCAATTGGACAATAATAATGGGAATGAAACAGGACAGAATAAAATGCGACCTAACATAGGTAAAGGGAAAGGTCAAGTGAGTCTAGAAGAAGCAAAGAAGAAATGGCCATGTCATAATTGCGGAAAATTAGGGCATTGGAGAAACGAGTGTAAGTTCCCACCTAAACCTAATCCGGAAAATCAATCATTAACTCCACAGGTGCAGAATGAGGTAGTTGTTCAACAAAGTCAGGTGCCGCAACCACCACTTCCCAACACTGTTAACCAGCAAAGATACAGTACAGAAACAGGATCCTACGGAGGAGAGCAGGTAACACAGTTGCCGCGAGCAGCTAACATTTCTCAGTATTGGTTGCGTCAGAGTGAGGATGACCCGGATGAAAGATTCTGACGGTGCCCAGGAGAGGGGAAAGAGTGCGTACTTGGCGCAACTCTAGAGGTAGATCAGTCTGGTCCCTTTGTGGATGGAGAAGTGAATGGTGCAAATGTAACATTCTTTGTCGATACTGGAGCTACCCGTTCTACTGTTAGATCAGTGGAAATTCCAAACCTTCCTCTCTCAGGTGAATGCATCCAAGTGGTAGGAGTAGCCAATCAGCAGATCAAAACACCACTTACTGAATTAGTGGAAGTAAAAATTGGTTCTTTTAGCAAAATGCATAAATTTGTAGTGTGCGATTGTAGTCCTGTAAATCTTTTAGGTCGTGACCTCTTGTGCAAGATGAATTGCACAATTTATTGTACGCCAGATGGAATTGGATTTCAGACCTCAGATGAAGATGTCTTATATAAAGTAACTTTGATGAATCAGGAACCTGAAATGAATGGTTTATTTCCTGCATTTGATGCAGAAAAACTTCCAGAAGAACTAAAAATTGCAGTGAAAGAAAGTGTGTGGGATTTTACAGGAGAAGACATTGGATTAATGAAAGAAGTTGATCCCGTAAAAGTAACAGTAAAAGAAGGAACAACTTACCCGAATACGCCACAGTACAAATTAACTCCAGAAATAATTGAAGGAATAACTCCTGTAATAAATAAAATGATTGAACAGGGAATTCTAAAAGAAATAATGAGCAGCCCATGTAATTCACCTATTATGGGACTGAAAAAGCCAAATGGAACATATAGAATAGTACAGGATTTGAGAAAGATCAACAAAATAGTTGTGCCCTGTTGTCCAATAGTGCCAAACCCTGCAGTAATTCTATATCAAATTCCACACGAAGCTGAGTGGTATACAGTGATAGATTTGTGTCACGCATTTTTCTCTATTCCTTTGCATCCAGATAGCCAGCCATTATTTGCGTTCCGGTTCGGAGAGCGTATTTTGGCATGGTGCCTAATTCCTCAGGGGTATACAGAAAGCGCCTCAATCTTTAATCAGATTCTAAAGAAATCTCTGGAAGATTTGAAAATGCCAGAAAAGTCAGTGATGGTGCAGTATATCGATGACCTATTGGTGGCATCGAAAACAAAAGAAGCATGTGTAAATGATACAATTGCTTTACTGAACCATCTAGAGAAAAGAGGACATAAAGTGTCTCCTTCAAAATTGCAATTTTGCCAAAAAGAAGTTCAATATTTAGGGCATAAAATTGAGAAAGGAGTGCGAAAGATAGCGACAGAAAGAGTAAGAATGATTCAAGGAATGAGAGCAAGAATGACGCAAAGAGAGGTAAGAATGTTTCTGGGAATGGTTGGATATTGCCGACAATGGATAAGTGGTTTCTCTTTGATTGCAAAACCATTACAAAAGTTGACCAAGAAAGATGTAAGAGACCCTTTTGAGTTAAACAATGAAGAAATGAAATCTTTCAAAGAATTGAAAAAGAAATTGTGTGAGGCACCTGCATTAGGCATGCCTGATTATGAGAAGGATTTTGAGTTGTACTGCAGTGAAAGAGATGGATGTGCGTTTTCAGTACTGGTACAAAAACATGGAACAATGAAAAGACCAATTGCTTATTTTTCAGCTGTTTTAGATCCTATAGCAAAAGCATTGCCCGGATGTCTGAAAGCAGTTGCTGCTACTTGTGTAAGTCTGGAACAAAGTGAAGGTATAGTGATGGGGTATCCACTGAGAGTATATGTTCCCCATTCAGTAGAAATTCTTTTGACAAGAACAAAAACACAGTACATGACACATAGTCGGCTGACTAAGTACGAAAAAGTCATCTTGAGTGCTGAAAATGTGACCATAGATAGATGCATGAATGTGAATCCTTCAACATCATTGCCAGATGAGGAGAGTATAATTGAACAAGACGAAGTAGATCATGATTGTCTGAACGTGCTGGAATATTGCACGAGACCAAGAGCTGACATAAAAGATGAACCGTTAAAGGAATCTGATTATGTCATGTTTGTAGATGGTTCATGTTTGAGAACAAAAGAAGGAGTTTTAAGCGCAGCTTACGCAGTGTGCACAGTGGCAACTGTGATGGAAGCGTCTTGTCTGAAAGGAATAAGGTCTGCACAAGTTGCGGAACTGATTGCTTTGATTCAAGCATGTAAATTAGGAAGAAATGTACGAGTCACAATTGTGACCGATAGCCAATATGGTTTCGGCATCGTACATGATTTTGGTCAGATTTGGTCACAAAGAGGTTTCTTGACGTCTGCAGGAACACCTATCAGAAATGGAGATTTTGTTAAAAAGCTGCTTGAGGCGATACAGTTGCCTAAACAAATCGCTGTAGTGAAGTGCAAGGCGCATAAGAAAAACGAAGATTACATAGCTGTTGGCAATAATTATGCCGATGAGATCGCCAAATATTGTGCAGAGAACATGGTGTCCATGAACAAAAATAGAGAAAGGGAGCATATCTCTTCTCCTTTGCTTTTTACTAATACTGTCGAGACATGGGATGAAGTAAGACAGTTACAAGAAACTGCAAAGGATGAGGAAAAAGATTACTGGATAAAAGCAGGATGTAGAAGACAGGAAAATAATGGTGTGTGGGTGTACAGAGACGAAAGACCAGTTATGCCTGATAGCATGATTGCAGACATGGCACGGATGTACCATGGACAAGCTCATATTGGGAGAGATGCAATGATCAGACTTTTTAGACAAACCTGGTATAACCAAAATTCAGAGCCATAGCTGAAAGTCTTTGTCAAAGATGTCTTATTTGTCAGCAGTTTAACCCAGGAAGAAAGACGGTAGTGAGTCTAGGAACAATAGGACGAGAAGGAGGTCCATTCACTAGAATGCAGTTAGACTTTATAGAAATGCCCCCTAGTAACAGACTAAAATATGTTCTAGTGGTCGTCTGTTTGTTTTCTCGTTGGGTGGAGGCATACCCCACTAGAAGGAATGATGGAACAACAGTGGCAAAACTTATGCTGCGAGAGTTCATTCCAAGGTATGGTTTTCCAGTCACGGTTGAGACAGATAGAGGAACACATTTTCAAAATGAGTTGATCCAATTGATTTGCGAAGCATTGAGTATTAAACAAAAACTACATTGTGCTTACAGACCAGAGGCTTCTGGGGTAGTGGAGCAAATTAATGGAACAATTAAGAAGAGATTAGGAAAATGTGTCAAGCTACAGGACTCAAATGGCCAGATGCACTGCCTCTTGTTCTGATGACCATCAGAAGCATCCCTGAAAAGAAAACTGGACTTAGTCCTCATGAGATGATCATGGGACGAGCAATGAGACAAGCACAAGTACCTGTCAACAAGTTATTGACTATAACTGATGATCTAGTACTGGATTATTGCAAGGGACTGGCTGATGTGGTGCGTTCTGTGTTTCATCAGGTTGGACCGGATGCGACCACTCTTGAAAGAAAACCAGCCCACGACTTGAATCCAGGAGACTGGGTCCGTATAAAAATCCACAGGAGAAGAAACTGTCTAGTTCCTCGCTGGGACGAACCACGACAGGTAATCCTAGTGACAACGACTGCAGTCAAGTGTGCAGGAGTGAAGAACTGGGTCCATGCCAGCCACACAATCAGAGTTCAAGAACCTACTGATCGACATGTGAGTCGACGTCTGGAAGTGTGGGATAAAAGTTTAACGGCTGGGACAACAAGGATAAGAGAAAGGGTGCCAGAACTTGAAGATCGACCTGAAAGTCGACATCTGGAAACCCCAACTGCAAACACCTCTAGAGAAGAAGAGGAAGAAGAAGAAGAAAGAAATTCAGAAGTTCCAGAACCTGAAGATCGACCTGTAATTCGACATCTGGAAACATCTGACACAAGTTCAGGATCTGATGATTCAGTTGCAAACTGTGAAGAATTCCGAAGGAGAACTTGGGGTTATAAACAAATTAGAGAAGAAAATGAGCAAGAAAATGATCTAGATGAACAACCAAGTACAAGTTATGGTGGAAATCCTTCAGAAATAATATTAATAGATGAAGTAGGGAAAGAAGTACACAAGAAGTTAGTGAATCGAGAAGAACCCCGAGGAGCAATAGGGACAGATCGAGAAACAGAAGAACAGGGAAATTTAGAAGTAGAAAGGGAGGAAAACACCAAATCGGAAGAACACCGAGGAGGGACAGTAATAAGGGAACACAAGAAGGAGAAGACAGATCCACCAGTAGGAGATGACGAGATCATAAGCTTCAAAATAAGAGACAATAGTGAAACAGTTGAAACAGAAACTGAAGAGAGTGGAGAAGAGGAGAAAGCAAAAACTGAAACAAGAAAAAGAAATTGGAAATCAGAAAGAGAAGAAAAAGAAGGTGAAGCCAAAAGGCCAAGAAAAGGAGATAATTGGCCCAACAGCTATATAAGAAAATTGAGATATAGAATAATAAGAGCTGGAGACGAAAGTGCTGAACAAGTGAATGAAATAACAAGTCAAAAGGGACAAGAAAAACCAAGTGGAAAACGATTGCAAAAAAGTCCAAAAGAACGAAGAAAGTGAATGCAAAGTATAAGTCACCTGAGTGGCTGTATATCGCACTGACGGATTACAAAGAAGAAGAAAACACTCACGAGAACCAGAGACTAAGAAGTCGAATGGGAAAAGGTGAGATGCAACAAACCTGAAGTGAAGACTTATAGTGCTTCTGCCGGTCATGACAATTTTACTGGATGTGACAAATCACCGGATGTGACAACGAAAGAATTCTGGAAAGAATTAAAAGAAAGTACCAAGCAAAGACTTTTGAAAGCAGAGTGGCATCTAAGTCATTTCTGAGGTGTAGTGACACAATTTTCTGAAACTTAACAAATAAATAAAAGAAAAATGGAAAATACTAGGGATAGAAGAGATAAATGTGAGTTTATAAAAAGATGGTGTAAAATGTGCTGCTTTTGTACAGGGTTATTAATGACCATATGGATAGTTTTAGCAATGACAATTCCTATTAGTTTAGCTGTAATAGAAGCAAAGAATGATACTAAACAAGAAAAAGAAACTAATATTAAAGAACCAGTTATTTTAAGAAGTAGTGCAGAATTACATAAGGATAAGTCAGTAACAGACTTTTCTAAAAATGTTTTTACAAAATTGTTGTATGAATATGTAGAGACAATGGATGTGAGAGATTGTTATGTTTGTATGCAGTTGCCTGCATCAGTGTCAGAAGGTGTGACTTATCATCACCTACCTCTAACTTATGGAATAACCTGTAGTGTAATAGCAAGTTTATTTTATAAAACAGGTAGATTAGAATCTTATTATACTGATAAAGATAAGATTTTTGCAAACATTCCAGTAGTACCAGAACTTAAAGTAAAACCAGCAAAGGTTGTAGGAGAATTCTTTCTAGAACATAGAAAATTAACCTTAGAAGAAATAGTTAGTAACAACCTTACCTGTGAGTTAAAGAAAGAAGAAAAGGTATTTTTAGAAATGGTTGAAGAAAGAAGAATGAAATTTCAAAAAGAAGCAATAAAAGAGGAAGGAACACATCTATGGACGTTTGAGGAAGGAAATCATGAAGGGAGAAAGATAAATGCAGCAATGACATTAGATTGGCCGCAAAACAGGAAAGTTGTGTATTAGGAGAAATAAGACAGTCTATGACAATTACTTTGTAGGTTCCAGTATCTGCCATGACAATTATCAAATTCTGGGAGGTTGGGGATTCAAAGGTGGAAAAGATCCAATATTTCCAGGTATCTATTATATTTGTGGGAATAGAGCTTATTACAGGTTACTGGACCATTGGTATGGAACTTGCTATGTAGGCCTGGTCTTTCCAAAAATCTTTCATATGGACAGAGAAGAAAAAGGAACATACAAGATGATTAATAGCTTTACACGTAGAAAGAGGGAAAGTTTTTCAGAAATTGTAGGTGATATTTTTGGAGCATTAATACCAGCAGTGGGAATATCTTTGAATGCATTTAAAATTGGAAATTATCCACAGTAGTAGATCGGTTGTCTACAGATACTGCGGGAGGGTTCTTAATGGTAAATACCGAAATGGTTGCCATGAGAGCTATGGTGATGCAAAATCGGCTTGCCCTTGATATTCTTTTGGCAAAGGAGGGTGGAGTCTGTGGAATGTTGAAAGTCCAACATTGTTGCACTTACATTCCTGATAAAAGTGAAAATATACAGAAGTATATTACAAATATTACAAATTTGCACAAAGAACTAGTTCCACTGGAGGTTGAAAGTGTCTTGGGAAAACTTGGTAGAGGGTTTTCTTCAGTAGCAAATTGGTTGACCAGAATGAGTAGACTAATGATAGGGAAAGTTATAATAATAGCAACTGTAGTAATACTGTTAGCCATGGTGTTGAAAATAGTAATAACGTGTATAAAAAGAAAAGTAAGACAAAATAAGATAAAAAGAAATAACAGAATAATGAGAGAGAGAGAGAGAGAAATGGGTGAAATCGAGTTAGAGAAAATGAAAGAAAACATGTATAAGGAGACAAGAAGACAAGATGAAGGAGAAACAGATGTGTAACTAACAAAAAGCAAAGGATGAAAGACATATACTGCCTGAAAAAGAAGTATAACTTGGGTTTTATGTGGTGATTTAAAAATCACCAAAGGGGGAGTTGATGGAGCAGAGAAAATAAAAATTTTTAACCCCTAACAAATTTTATAAATAATTAATAAAATGTTCGTTTAAATGTATTAATCAACACTGTACGTGTGGGAAGGGTAATACGCAAGTGTATGTGCTGAATAATCTATTAATGGATGTCCGTGTGTCTAATTATAACATAAAAATAAATGCGTACTAATTTAAAATAAATGCATGATTTTGTGCTTCATAGAAATAAACGTGTCGTTGCAAAAACAATAGTGATGGTAAGTAAGAAACAGCTTAAATGTTGCTTTCTGCTAGGTAATAACTAATTGGGGTACGTAGATGACGGGAGGGAAACGAAAAGGCTATTTTTCTCTATTTTAATTATGTTTTGTTTATTTCAAAATAGTGCTTCTAAAGTATAACCGAGTGGCGATATAAAATGGCTGCCAGTTGATGATGTGCGCAAGCGCAGGGAAACACGTGACAAGGGAGAGAAGTCGGAGAAAAGCTAACCTCGTGATGTTGCTGAGAGGCTAGGATGCGAGAAATGGTCAAGGCTGATGTGACCTAATTGAACTGATAGTGTGCCGTGGTGATCAGCAAAGACCCGTGGGAAACCAGTTTAAGAGAAAGGACAATGCCTGCAGAGTTCTCGAATGTATCGAAAGAAGTTACAAATGTACTGATCGAAGCGGATGGAAACATGTCTTGAACTGTGAGAAAGGAAATGATCCAAGGACCATTGGATCCAAGAGAACTTGATTAAAAGAATGAATAAGATGACATGCATGGACCAATGAAAGAAAAGCGTGTTATTAATGTTGCAACAATTAGTTAGCAAAGTTAGAATTAGGGTATAAGAGGGCCTACTCTTAGTGGGAGGGGGTCAGTCGCAGTCACAGTCAGGAGCGGAGTTGGAGAGTCGTGTTGGTATTGGTGACTTCCAGTGCTGGGTGGTCCTGATCGATCCATTACTGAGCGGGAGATGCTGAAAGACTGTTAGATGAGACGGGTTGCAGGTAGCTGATGCTGACGAGCTGAAGTTTCTGTTGCTGTCTTAATTTTCCAGTTGAGTATGAGAATCAGGTTATTTCTAATTCTTAAACTTAGGTTAGAAATCATTAGGCTAAATTAGGAAGGTAGGCAGGTAATTAGGGTTTTGCTTCATGACAAACATTTCCTTTCTGCAATAAATTGATTATGCTTAATAAATATTTGAATTAATAATGAATGAATAATTGAATAAAAGTTTAAAATTCTTTCTCATGTTTTTAAAATTATATAAAATTTAAGATTCTTTAAATCAAACGACTCAGTGGTTATTTTTCTAAATGATTGTGACACCAGTAATTGGTTATTGTGATTTAGCTGGTCTTAATCACTATGAACTAATTTTTTACATGAATGATTCATCGACAAACCAATGAGCAGGAATATCTTAAAGAAAATAACTAAAAGAAAGTGATAAGTTAAGGTAATAAGATATCCCGGCTCCTTCCAGCGGTACACAAATGGTGTTTTCCATTTAGTTCTCATGCTTCTCCTAGGAATACAGAATTTCGTAAAGGTGTAAAGGAAATCCAGGTGTGTGCGTGTGTGTTAGGCGATGTTTATGGGCCCCATCGTCATGTGGATGTGAGAAAATATAGTTTGCCCCTGGATGACCTATAAGTGACCTAGGAGGAGAATAGTTTTTATTGTACGCGCTGCATCAGTGGAAACATTTGTCTCCTACTTCTCCAAGATCTTGGATATCAGAAGTAACCTCACAGCACTCCTTCCTATAGGCCATCTTATGTGTATGCCCCAGTGAGAAGCCTGCACACCGATAGGCTACTGGCACAGTTAGATCAATCCTCAGCAGCAGACAGTTCAGAATACACATTTACCCTCCAGTAAATGCAGAAACATCAACCTCTATTCTGTAGGAACACTGTATGGCAATAGGAAAAGTGAAAACCCATCACATTTATTTTCTAAACACAGTAAAGAAACCGACTCCAGTAAATCTGTTGAGACAATTTATTTACTTAGTGGTTTTCCACAGCACATAAATGAACAAAGGGCATCACAGCATTTCACATAGCGGCAGGAAAAAAAAGAAATGAAGAAACACGAGCAGATGAAAAATGATGCTCAATATAAAATAACACCCAGAAGGCTTTCAATATACAGCATATATCAAGCAAAAGAATGTAATTTCTATATTTGTGGCGGTAAGTCTAGAGAGAGATTAAGGATTTGAACTACTGTTTCAAGTCATGTTCTAGAATGAATGTTTAAGTCCTCACAGCAGTCTGAACTCGAAAGAGTCATATTGTTGAGAGTAAAAGTTGAGTATGGAGCCAAGAAAGCATCTGTAGGAATTAGTGCATTTGATAACAGCAGATGTGCAGTCAAGAAGACTGAAAGAGTTTAGTCAGGATTGAACTGGAGTAGAGCTACGTGAGGTAGAGGGCGATTAGGAGAAATTCTGTTTTACATGGGCTCAGCTGGATGGAGAGTGATCCAGACCTGGATGTCTTTAAGAGATGAGGCTTGAAGAGAGATGTCATTGGGCGAGGAGACCTTCGGAGACAGTTGCAGGTTATCAGAATAATGGAGCAGCATTAAGCCTTCGGCACAGAGGAAAGCCTCAAGTGGTTCAGGATAGAGGCTGAAAATAGTTGGGCAGACACAGAAACTTGAGGGACTTGTACAGTGTTTTGTGGTTAACAGTGTCAAAGGCAGTTTCCATTATCCAGGATGCATACAGCATTATTGAATATCTGAAGCATGGCTGAATCTCACCCAATGCACGACTCAATCTTAACCAATGCACGCACTACTTTAATTAATTTATACTGAATTAGTTGCTGTCTGATTCAAGCATTGTGCTATGGGTTTAGTAATGAGCCACTGTGCATGAGGGATCAGTAAGAAGTCTTTGTATAGCACCAAGGCAGACTATCAAGTCTAGGAAATCTTATTTTCTGATCCAAGCACACAAAGACTTAGCCCTCAACTACATGCCTGGTCCTCAATTCCTTGTAGTCTGGAACAAAGAGGACGTGGACTGGGATAAATGTTCCTTGACAGATCGGGCCGACATATTTTTTCAAACAGAGAGCTGAAGCAAAAAAAGCTCCTTTCTGATGGTGGTAAAGGAGAAGCTGGAATCCAAAAGGCAGGCAGCAAAGCGAAGTACGCACTGCGCGAACACCAAGAAGAATCAAAACTTTTTGATGAAAAGAGGAAATCTATCTTTTAGCAACAGGAGAAATCATTGGATATATGGTTCGATTCACATCTCACCACAGTCACCCACCAAGTGCAGTATGCTACTTACTAAGCCCGAGCAATTCTGTTCACCCTCAAAAAACTTAAGCCTAACTTCTTCCCCAATGACTTTCGACAGGTGGTGCAACCTCTGGTCTTATCCAAAGTAGACTTGAGTAACTTGATCCTAGTGCGTCTATCTGTCAACCTCTTGGCTCCAATGAAAGCTGTCATACTCTCTACTGAGAGGCTCTTATCGGGCACCAAAAAGTGCAAGCATATAACCCCAATCCTCAGACTCCTGCCCTGGCTAACGCCCCCTCAACCCCCTGCCCCTCCCTGAGGTACAGCAAGGTCCAGTTTAGAAGGGGAGCAGTAGAGGGACAAGTAGATTTAGTTTAGCTGTGGGTGCAAGAGGGTCATGTGTAGGCCCATTCTATCACTCAGCATCTGAGCTGCCAGACTGTAATGTCTGGCAAAGGTATGTGCAGTAGAAGCTGCCATGGGCCTCAGAGTGCACATGAATGCCTGCTAGAGCTAGTACGCACCTGAACCAACAGAGCCTGCAACTCCCCAATTTTACAGGCCAAAGTAAATGCCAGCAGGAATACAGTCTTGAGTGTTAAAAGCCACATGGAACAGCTGCTAATCAGTCTGAACAGTGATGTATGGGAAAAGTTCATATTATATGTAAATCTCACTGGAGAAGAACAAAGGGAATGGGCAGAAACCTACTAAATAATAAACACGTTGCTTGAGGCAATCTGAATAAAGAAGGCTGGTGAGGAAAACATAAAAAGGGTAGAACAATCAACAGACCTTCAGTAGTTGAAACTGCTAAGCCCTAACGTGCAAGAGAAAATGCAGAATGTCAGACAAGCAAGCCTAAA